>BMAW01060649.1:425330-530441 GCA_019974015.1 Nephila pilipes | reverse complement strand
TAACTTAATCTGTCTTTTTTAATTAACGGAGAAATTTTTATACATTTTTTTACATCTTGTTTTAAGATATTTATTTATATTTATGATATTAAGGTTTTACCTTTTTCGAAGAATTGTTGCACATGAGTTTTTCGTTCCTATAATACTGTTTAGCAATCATAAAGTAAAAAATTATACACACAGAATAAAACGTTGAAAAAAATATTTTTTATTCTAGATTATTCTTGAATAAATAGAAGTAAATTTCAGATGCTTTAACGAAAGGAGTAGGATATTTCAGATTATATTTTTTTAAAGAAAACATAGTTTTAATTTAAACTCATATTTAATGTATATTTTGGAATCAAATTTTCACAGTCTAATCATATTATAAGTAATTGCCTGGTGTTACATCACTATTGTCTTACATTTTTAAGCTATCTGTTTTAAACTCAAATGACTTGGGGGGAGGAACCACAACAAAATTTTATTTTTATATGATTAAGATTTTGACGCAGACATATCATATCTTGGAGTTTTTTTTATAATGTTGCCAAAAAAATGTTGCAAAAATTTAAATAAATATTTGTAGCAGTATATTCAGATTTTATTACATGCATGAACTCCAACATTCCTTCACACAAAATAAATAAAACAAATTCATTTGTATTCAATATATGACACAAACATTATAGATATATTAATTCATCAAATTGTAAAAATGTTTATATATGTTCTCCATAGGATAAGGCCGAGCATATTATCTAATCCTTTTATTTGACATGTAAAACATTTTCATTTACAATCCAATCACATTCTCTCATAAAAGTCCTAAGCTAAATATTTATTTTTCAATGGACTTTGGAAGATAATTTTGATATTATAAGAAAGACTTGATATTTGTATATTTATTTACACAATTTAAACACTTTTTTCATGCACTTCTTAAAATTAATCAATGTTTTTTTAAAAAAAAATATGCTTGTGCCGGATAAATTTCAAAGTAAAACCGACTTTCTGGTATTGGCTGGAAGAAATAAGAATCATATTTGCACGGCAAGGTAACGTAACAGATTGTTAAGCAGTAGGTAATTTAGAATGATTTATAGAAGATTTATAGAATGTAAATTTTTCTATTTCTCAAAATTCTGTTTTTTACCCTCTGATTGTATCACTTCCATAAAAATTCAATTTTAAAAATTAACATTTTATGCATATTTTTAAGAATCAGATTAATTATCGCGAATATAAGTTTTGGTATGTGTCTTTTACATTCGCAATATTCAGAATTTTGATTTCTGAACTTCCTTTTACATTAAAACATATAATTAAAAATTATATTTGATTAATAAATATTACTTTGAGAAAAAGAAAAAAAATTAATACTAGCAAATCATTATTAAATTTTAAATTGTATATAGAATTTACATATTCACATATATTTTTCTTAAATACTGTTGATTCCTTTTTAAAACATTATAATCAATTTTTGATTTAAGTGATTAGTTTTGTTTGCAAAACACATTTAAAAAAAAAAAAAAAACTTAAATTCAAGGTACAAAATTGCACCTGTTTATTTCATTATATAACTGTTGCAGTTTAATTAAGTATTTTGATTATAAGATAGAAATCAATGTTGCTTTATTTTTAAAACGGAATCAGCCTGATAAATATAAAGTGTTTATATATATATATAAAAGATACTACAATCAGATGAGTTTAGTTACACTTTAACAATTCACTTTTTTTTTCCAGAGTATTTAAAATAATTACAATACTATAATAAATATTGGGAACTTTATTTTTAACATGTTAGAATCAACCGATGATCTATTGATACGTAACAATATATATGAAATAATTTGAAACACAAAATAAGCTTAATCAAAGCAAAAAGCTGAAATGGTCGCTAACAATTCAAAAATGCATCTGTTTAAAGCAGAAAATAATTTGAAGCTTATATCGGAAGAATACAAACAAACTCCAGAAGCAAGTTTAAATAGGCTTACTGTAACTTACCGAGCAACATTTTAACAACACAATTAAACGAGAATAAGACTATAGATATATAAAAATATACTCAGATTATTTTCTATCGAATGTAAATAATTGAATAATGTAAGAAATATGATAATATTAAATATATTAATCATAATAAAGTGGATGTACAAGATGTAAACAACTAGCACATAGAGAAATCCGATGTGCTCGACCACGACAGTTTGTTTTTGTAGACTTCACATGAGATTTTGAAGTGTCGCCAGTTGTCTGTGAATTGACAGACAAATGTCAGTTGTCTGTCGGTCAAGTTTTCTGTGTTTTATTTCATTCGAAATGTTTTTCTTTTTAACTTTTGTAGTTAAAATTTTACAATTCAAAATTGTTTGCATTTAATCTTTTGTCATTAAAAATGCACTATTTTTAGTTATTAATATCGTTTACTGCTTCGCTATATTTAAATATGTTTTGTTTGGCTAGTTTTCAGCCTACTAGCATGTATTTTGTGTAGCTGTTAAGCATACAACCTAACATCTATGAGTAAGAGTTCGATTCTCAGTTTCGTAACTAAGATATAGTAAATAAGTGCTAGTTTTGAATAAAATTACTGATGTTAGCACAATCTAGTGTATTCAGTAGACATGGGAGATTTCGGAATAACTTGTAATCTTCAACGATAGTTCATATGATCTGTTTAAGCAATGTGCTTGAAATTAATTCAATTTTGTTTCAAACAAAAGAATTTAGTTGCTATGTAAATAAGCATTTTTTTAGAACTAGAGACTCTGCTTTGTTTATTTATATTAGTTTCATTTCTAAAACGATATATGTCCAATTAATGATAAAAATGCTGCTGCGGGGAGGACTGTCACAGATATAACAGACACTTCTTCCAGCGACCTTTTATTTATTTCACACATCAGTTAAGGATACTTCATGAATAGACAAGAGATACACTTAAGCCCCCAACAGAAGTGACGAAAACACATTTCCTATTTCATGACTAGCGCCAGGACCATTAAAAGAAAGGTTGAAATAATCCTAAAGGAAATCATACTTTTTTGAAGAAACGAGTGGCCTACAATACTAAATCGGCTCTTTTTACCTTTAAATTTAATTTCTTTGAAACAGCCTAAAGTAATTAGGTTTTTATTTTTGAATTGTATTTCTTTGAGATATAAGATAATATAAAAATATTTATATCGCATTGAAAAAAGTAAAATAATATGTAATTGTATTTGATTTTTTTTAGAGAGAGAGTTATAAAAATAATATCCAGCTTAAAAAAGTCTGCTCGTTTTTTTATTTTTTTTTTCTGTAAATTTTCTCTCTGTTCTTCTGAACAACATGAAATAATCTCTTAACTTAAATTACATATAAATATTTCAATGGACTCTTTAGAATATTTTGATATTGATTAATATGCACAAGTGTGCGCTTCCTTCATTTTGAATGCATTACGGTCTTCCAAAAGAATTTTCTATGTGTATTGTAATTCGGAGAAATATTTTTATTTGCTTATTATATGGATAGTGTTATTTTACTCGTTTAAAAATTCAACTGTTATTTCCTTTTTTATTATTATTGAAACCCGAATAAGAAAAAAGAACATTTATAAAACGAATATATTACATTTCTATAGACTGTGTAATATATATGTAGAAAAAAAATCATATTACAGGAATCTTAGAGTACGATTTGATAATTGGATAAATAAATGTCTGTATAATACTTTAATGTCTTAAGAGTAAACATCAAAAATGGAGAAGTTCTCGTCCAACACAATAAAAAAATAAGAGATTTTTAGTGTATAGGACCCTCACTTGAAACGTTTTTTTTTTTTTTTTTTTTTTTGAGAGTGTATGTTTAATCAGATTTTCCTGCAGAATATTTAAAAATTATTATAGATACTTTAATTTTATACACCTTCTTATTTACAAACTAGTGAGCGAGTTTTCTCCTTTTTTTTCTCTCCTTCCTTTTTCTTTTTTCAAAAAGAAAAAGAAGAAAAAAACGAAATGCTACACATAGTTTTATGCATATTACGTGAGATATGCCGTAATGATTTTTAGAACAATATGTTTATTTATTTACTTTTGGTAGAAAATAACAATTCTTTTTCAAATAACTCGTCCCCAAAATGTGTTATTCAAAAAAAATCTCTTAGCTATTTTTAGGATATTAATGAAAGGGAGTCATCATTTACTAAATTATTCAGAATTTTTCTGTACATCATCTTGTAACGGCTTAAAAATGGATTCTAAGCTATAACTGGCTATTTATTTTTTTAATAACTGATCATTTTATTTTAAAACTTCACTCAAGTGAAAAATGGATACTCCAGTTAGTATTGAGTAGTATAAAACCTTTAAGGCTCCCGTCGACACGACATCAAGATATCGCGAGCGTAATGTTAATCCTATGAAGTTTCCATCTCTTCTATTTACATCTAGGGTAATGCTTTTATTTGCATGGAATAAAATGCATTTGAAATAACGGGAAAAAAATCAAAGTTTCCCTAGTTTTCAAATTTTTTAAAAAAAATTTGCAAGTATTTTTAAATATTGAAACATTTTCATGAGACTACATTGCTTAATTAATGATGAATTACAGGCAGTGGATACTCAACTTTCTGGTAAAAAATCAAAAATTAAGATGAAGGAATTAAAAACTACTTTTTTAACTATCTTTTGGAATGACATTTTGACTCGTATTGACAAAGTAAATCTATTTCTCCTGAGTAAAAATATGGATTTATCGAAAGATGTAAAATTATTAAAATCGTTAATGTTATATATAAAACCCAAAAGAGACTCTTTTGACTATTCTGAGTCAAAAGTCAAGGAAGTATCCTTTATAAAGAAGTATCAAAGAGTTCACAAGTGTGTAAGACAACTCAGTGTTAGGGTAACTTTCCCTGAAGGAAACAGAGACACCGACACAACGTTTGAAAACAGCCACGGCCAGAAATTTAAAATTGAAACCTGTTTACCATTAATCGACTCTAAAATTTTCAATAAACAAACGCATAGTAAAAAATATGAGGAGCTTTTCGAAATGTTTGGATTTTTTGAAAATATTTCTAATTTGGATGAGACTGAAATTAAAACAGCATGCGAGAAAATATCAAAATTTTACTATAAAGACATTAATGGGGAGGAACTGAACTTAGAATATCGATATTTCAAGTCATATATGTTCATTGATGACGAAAAGCTGAAGAAAAATCAAAGATAAGAAATTGGATAAGAAAAGAAAAAGAAATATTAATAAAAATATGATTCTACAAATGCAGATGAAGATGAAGAACAGTTGTTGGATGAGGGGACTGGAATTGGGATCGTCACACTCTATACATACATGTATAATGTAAGACTATTCACAGTGTTTCCCAATATTGAAATAATAAAGAGAATTTTCTTATCAATGATGATTACTAACGCGAGTGGTGAGCATTCATTTTCAAAACTGAAACTGGTCAAAAAGGAATTGAGAAATCGTATGACTCGATCATGTTTGAATAATTTAAGCTTGATGAGTAGTGAAAATGAAATATTATTCACAATTGATTTTGATGACTTAATGATTTTGAGAATTTAAAATGTAGAAAACGAATATTCACATAAAATCTCATTTTACTATGGATTACTTATATTGAAATGTACGTGTATATACACCAAATTAGATTAAAAGGTCGCAGGTGGGGCCTATTTTTTCATAAGGGCCCAGGGCCTCAAGAAGTCTTAAGACGTCCTTGTATGTATAGATAATGTTGAATTAGTAAATCCGCTGGAGTCACATACTGGTTACGATTTGTTAGGATTATTATATGTTAGGATTTGTCTATTTCACAATTAAAGATCTACTTGTGTCCCTACAGCCTTCATTAGATTCTATTTTTCCATCAAATGTTCATTATTCTCTAGATGTTGAAAATATGGGTATAAGGCGATTTTTGAATCACTTATTCAAGATTTGAAACAACTTTTAGACCAAGATATTGAATTTCAAGGAAAGGCATATAAAATTGCACTTTGGAAAATATTAGGTGATAATTTAGGGTTAAATAAGATGTTTGGATTTGTTATTTGAAACAGCAGTGCTTGAGAAGCATTTTCACTCTATTTAGTAACTTCATGAGATGTTGTTGATTTGAAAGATGTAAAAAAAATCTGTTTAATTATATACCTTTACATATTAGAACTTCCTATATTTTAAATGATACCTCACTGTACATTAAATTAAAATATAAACTATGTTGTACAAATGGGGATGGAGTTGGACTATAGAATGGATTAAATAGTGTTTATAAGTGATTTTTAAAACGACATGTCTTCATTAGTAGGAGTTTAAAAATTACTATTTTTTTTAATATTCTTGTTTAATAATTATAAATGTTTTATTTTTTTATATGTCTGATATGTATGTGTATGATGTTAAGAATAAATTTTTCAAAAATATGATTCGATTTGTTTTATTTTTTCTATTTACAGTGAATCATTCATTATAGGTATTAATTTTGTTATGAAGTTTATTCAAAAGTAAATGTATGTTAGGTTAAAAAAAAAGAAAGAAAGAAAAGGCATTGAAATAAAAGTTGTACATTAAGTTTTTACTATGGAAAATCTAATATTCACCATGTTTCCAAGATATTTGCAATAACTTATTATTAAAAGACTGAACTTGAAATAAAACTCAATTTTCTGCATGTATAGAATTTTAACAGAACTATATATTGCTTCTAGGAACATAAATATAATTTTTAATGAACCGAATTGTTTCTGGAACTACTAGCTCAAATTTCTTACACATTTGTTTTGAAATGAACTTAACACTTGAATCGAATCTATTTTCGCTATTTTTAAAGATTTGTTAAGCACTCGAATTGATTTAAATTTAAATAAATAAGTTCAAAATACAGTTTATGACCATATAAAGTTACAGTTTTGTTACACATAGTAAAATGCAAGAATTTTTAATCGCAGCTTTGTGGTAAAAACTTCATAAAGAATATGTTAAATGATATGCAGGATGAAGAAAATGAAATTTGCAATTAAAGGTGCGCTTATTTAAGTTCCTTAAAATTTAAGCTGTTATATATTTTTCTGCTTAAAATTCTTGTTCGATACAACAACAGTATCGAAAATGAATGCAATACATGCTCTATTGTTTCATAATAATATTTGATGTAGTAACAGATTCACAAATAAATACATTACATACTCACTTTATTGTTTCATACTCATATTTGATGCAGTAACAGATTCACAAATAAATACATGATATACTCATTTTTCTTTCCAAACTCATATTTGATACACAAATATCTTCAAAAATTAGTATGTTAAGTTTCCATTTTGAGTACGTACTGGTTACTAAAAATGAGTACGTGCGAGTCTTAAGATTTGAATACGTTGGGATCGGAGCCATTTTTAGTATGTAAAGTATTCAAAAGTGAGTACTTTGTACTCACTTCTGAATACCCGTTTCTCGCAGTGGTCACTTAAAAACCCTAGAAACACAGTTTTGTATTTTATGTCCAATTTTGATTTTATTAAGATCTTAAGATTCGATATTAATCACTTGCCATAAAAACAGGCTGGCTCCAGGGGGGTGTAGCCAATGCCGGTGCTTAGGGCGCCGAAGTGTAGTGGCACCAATTCTTAATCATATATTTCACATTGGACATCCTCGCTTCACCCATAAACATCTTTTATTTGATGAAAGTATTCCTTATTGTCCTTCCTGTCATATACCATACACTGTCCATCATATGCTTTTTGTTTGTCCGGTGTTACATTTTGAACTGCTCCTTGTAAAAGTAAGAAAATTGAGCATGTATGGAACTACAATGTAAGCATTCTGAAAAAACGTGTGTGGTCTTTCTTACATTTTCTTAGCGAATGTCCCAAAAACAATACTATAACTCAATAATGGACACAAATACTTATATGAACTTTTCACTTAGAATATTTCATTAAAAAACACAATTAATAGTAGCTCCATTCAGATGATATTTTTTTACAGACTTTTATTTCAAAGAATTCTCTAATTAATTCAGAAATATCTAAGCTGTTATTATGTTCATACTCAATTCCTAATATAGAGAAATCTGACGATCTCGTTTGAGACGTTGTTCGCAAATAGTTCTTGGTTATTTTAAATTTGAAAAAATTACGTTGCCCGGATGCAATACTTATTGGAAGAGTATGTAAAATTCTTACAGAAATGCTCAAGTTTGGGGTCAAAATCATTTTGTGACGGGTAACCATTCCTGTTTCCCTCTTGTGCCATAGCTAAACTCAATGTTTTAACACTAAAAGCCAATAAGTTGATAAAAGAGACGTTAGAATAACAATCACAATATTTATTACTTGGTTGCTAATATAACGACAATTATAAATGCTCTCCCGGACAAGGCCTTAACTATTTTAACTCTATCTACCAGTAGTAATCTAACGGATTCTTACCACTAAGACTATCTTGACTTCAAGCATACATTAACCAGCCGATAACTTGTAACAATTCTCGACTCCGACTTCAACTCCGACCCTGGAACAATTGCTGAACACTGGAATCACTCAACCTCTACTTCAACCTCTCTATCTCGACTCTCAGTCTGAGTTTATATATTTCCTAACTCTCCTGCTTCACTTCATTTCTACCTGCTTTACATAATCACGTTTCCTTTTTGGTTGGGCAAAGGTTGTTTAGCAAAAGCAATCAATCTTAATTAAAAGTCCCCAAGGTTAGTGAAGAGACAACCGAGAATAGCCCAAAGTCACAATTTTTACTATCAATTACAAGACTTCTATTCCCCTTTTCCAATAGAGAACACTGATCACAGCCTGTCTGCATCCGATGATACTCCTTCTGTTAAAATGGTTTCTAAATCTTTGCAATTTTCCAAAATTACAGAAAACTAACACCTTTCAATCCATATATTAGATTTTAAAAAAATTAGAAGTAACTGTTGTGATATTTTAGCTAAGAAAATTATTTCTCTAAAGATTTGATTACAGAGTCAACCAAGTTTAAAAAAAACTTAAATTTGTGTTCTTCTTGTGTATCGGTGTTATGGGTTCATCCTGACTTTCATAATTAAATTGTCTTTTCCGACGACAAACTCAATGACTAGAATTGGTGTCTCTACCTAAATATAAAAAAAATCATCTTTCGAGGTAACCAAGCATTTTTGTATCTTTTGTAATGAATATTTTTATTTTGTAGTGCTAAGTTTACTGCTGTGGTTGTAATGTCAGAAAAAAGTAACTAAAAAGTTACCACTGCATTATTAAAGGAGAGACTTGTAATAAAATTAATAATATATATATATACTCGAAACATTTTTATCGCTCATGCCTTTCGATTTAAAAATACACCGTCTTAATCACACACAAAAAAAAATCAAGAGGTATATTAAGTCATTTTATCGTAAATCAGACTGCTAAAATTTTTTGAAGATGATGTCACAGAAAAGGAAAAATCATCAATTACAATATTGCAAACTTGTTTTTATAAAAAAATGAGTAATAAATCGTTTTAGTGTGTCTGCCTGTCAGTGAAGTCATTATAAAGAACTTTAAAAGAGGGGAGAAAGACGATACCAACGCTGAGTTTTTAAAGATAGATTTTTTTAGCATTTGCTGCAGACTTTTTTAGCATCTTGTAAAATAATTTTTTTTAAATACATTTCTAGAATCATTAACCTATTATCTGCCACGATTGGTACGCCTGACAGTTAAGTTTCATTATATATATATATATATATATATATATATAATGAAACTTAAATTATGTGCTTCGTTTCTTTACAACAAGCGAACAAATTTTAAATTCGTCCGTAAGTTGAAAGGAACAGAATTGTCATATTTGAAGAGTTATATTTTTGGTTTGGTTTTTATATTATAATTAAATACCAATACTATTGATAAATATGTAATTTAGAGGTTATAGTAATAATCTGTTACTTATTCAGTCTTTGTTTTTTATTGAAATGATTTTATTGTTCATTTTATACCGATACCCATTTTCAAAAATATCAAATATTTTCAAAACAAAACATAATTTGAATTAATTATACTGTTACACAAATTTTGTGCATATATATAACTTATCCGGCCAAAAATTTCAAAAATAAAATGTGGCAGCTAATGGGATAATGGACTTTGACTCTTGTCTTCTATTTAACAGTTGTTTACTAGTTGTTTTGGTTTCCATTGTATACACGTCTTTTGAATTCAATGTCCTTCATTATAACTCTCTTTTTTTTCCGTCTACGTAAAGTGATGTAACTCGTAGCTTATAAGAAAAAGCGAAACAGTGTGTAACAAAAGACTTCACTTGAAATTTTGTCATCGATCGCTTGTATTTTATCTCTTGTATTCTGTCTCTTATATTTTTGTCATCGATTAAGCATCCTTAATGAAATATATAAACTGCTGTTTGTAGAAAATGCAACACCATGAAGGAATCATCAGAATCAAATGAAATTCGCAGCAAATGTCAATTATAGAATATTATGCAAATTAATAAAGTTTCAGAGCCATCGCGCGTGCGCGGCGCGCGCAGCGCCCTCTGAATTGATGCTGAAAGCGTATAAATAAAGTGCTGTAGCGGGACGTTGAAAAAAGTCTATGATTATTTATTAGTGGCAAACGTTTAGTGAGACCTGAGTATGCCTCCACGACGGAAGAATAAGAAATTCAAGCAACTTACGGAGTTTGAACGAGGGAGGATAATCGGCCTTCGAGAAGGAGGATTTTCCTATCGCGCAATAGCAGCTCGTATGCAGCGGAACAGTTCCACAGTGATGCGAGTTTGGAAGCAGTGGACCGACGAGCACCGAACAACTCGAAAAACAGGCACTGGACGACAGAAGGTGACGTCAGAGCGCGATGATCGACACCTGCTCCGCATGGCGGTGAATGATCGCACAGCTTCCTCCAGGCAGCTGGCAGCACGTTGGTCTACTGCTACAGGTGTACAATTGTCGGCTTCGTCAATTCGTCGTCGTCTGCTGCGCCGTGGATTGCGTGCAAGGGTGCCTTTATACAGGATTCCCCTCACGGCGAATCATCGACGGCTGCGTCGGCAGTGGGCTCTTGAGCACAGAGACAGGCGAGCTGATTGGCACCAAGTTGTCTTTTCAGATGAATCACGCTTCAATTTGTGGACCCATGATGGCCGTGTTCGTGTTAGACGTTATGCCGGTCAACGCTGCCTTCCTGAGTGTATTATTGAACGACATAGTGGTCGAACACCCGGAGTTATGGTCTGGGGTGCGATTTCGTATCATGGACGATCCAATTTGATACGAATTGAGGGTAATCTCAATAGCAACAGGTACGTCCGTGAAGTGCTACAGCCCGAAGTCGTTCCTTTCCTTCAAGGCATCCCTGGAGCTATCTTTCAGCAGGATAATGCACGCCCACATGTTGCGCGGACTGTTCGAGACTTCTGTTCAGCACAACGCATGCAACTTCTTCCTTGGCCTGCTTATTCACCGGATATGTCGCCTATTGAGCACGTGTGGGATATGGTTGGTCGGCGTCTCGCTCGTGATCCGCGTCCTGCAGTTTCCAAAGACGAACTTTGGTTGCGCATACAAGCGATATGGAATTCTCTTCCTCAAGCAGATATTCAACATCTGTTTGACTCCATGCCACGTCGTATAGCAGCACTTATTGCAGCGCATGGTGGCTGCACCAAACACTGATTTCGGACGCTTAATTTGTTTCCTTTGTTTTGAAAATTTCATCATTTATTTGTATCAGTACAAGTCGTTTCTGCATTAAATTTCATTTGATTCTGATGATTCTTTCATGGTGTTGCATTTTCTACAAACAGCAGTATAAAAAAGATAGACATGATAACATTATTTAGGAGATCTTTTTTTTTTCTTTTCAATTTTGACTACCATCTTTGAAAAAAGTTAGCTTCCCTTTGCATAACTTTTGTTATTGATACTATGCAAACTACCTTATACGTCAGTATCAACAAAGACAAAATCGTATACTTCAAGAGTCACCCCTCCCTAACTATAATAATTAAACATTCAACCTAAGGCTACACTTAAGCAATTATTTTCTACGAACTTTTAATCCCTTAGACTTTTTTTATTTAAGTCCAGATTTCAAGCTGAATCATATTCACCACCTCTTATAGCTAATCCATTAGGTTCTGACTGGGCAGTTGTGAAGCTTGACAGCGTCCAAGTCATTTTGCCAACACGTTATTTTGTTCAAGCATTCTTTTTCTCTAGCATTTTTGTTTCCTATACACCTGGCACCCATTTGAAATTTTATAAGTCCTCGCTTCTGATATTAGAATAGCCAAAACTGATTTAAAATCGTCGTAGATCTTTTTCGGAAAACATTAACCAAATTTACCTTTCGTTTGTTTTGTATAGAATAAAAATATACATAAATTAACATACTAAAAATACATAAATATATAATAAAAATATGCGTAGTTAAAAATTAACACATTTTCAACGATATTCCCTCACTATATTATAAAAAGAGATTGGTAATGAAACGTCTTAAAACAAAAAATAATAATTAAACTGTCTTTTAATGGATTTTCTCCTACTCACATTGTAACAATGTCTGGGTAAAAGCTTTTTTCTCACATTTTAAAGCACTTAATTGAACTGAAAGTTTCTACACACGATTGTTTTAGATGACAATACGATAATTTAATTATAATTGATAAAAATTAATTGATTAATTAACTAATTATTTAAAGAATAAAAATTCTGCTCATAATTCCAAATGTTTACAATGTGAAACGGTTGAATAATGAAACCAGCAAATTAAACTATCCCCTCATAAAATTTTAAGGCATAAAAATTATATTACGCAAAGTGTGAAGTTTGAAATAAAATCCATGTTTAAAAAAACTCGTTTCTTACCGGTGTTTTTTCCGATTTTTTCATAAGTCTGCTACTTCGTATAAGGCTTAAATAGTATTAAATTATAATACTAATAAACTTAAAAATTGGTGTTTCGGTAGTCTTTTGAACATAAAAAAACTGAAGGGTAGGTGTAAAATATGGCAGAAGGAAAATTAAATTGCATTGAACAGATTGTAACCAAAAAAGATGAGAAAAGATTTATATCTAGAGTGAATTATTTATTTCGACTCGGTTGCTTAAGATATTGCTTGTCTATACTTCCAAACTTTTTTTTTTTTGCAATCTTCGACTCAATTCAATGTTGGTAAACATTGAATTGGCTAATTTTTCTACATATACTGACCTAAGTTTGCACTTACTGAGAATATCTCATATTTTTTAATCATTACAAGTCCAGCATTTGTAGCCAACTGTATTTATCTATTATTTGAAGAGTGTCTTGAAAATTCGTAGTCATTAGTACATAAAATTAGATTGTTTCACTGCCTTATATCGTATTTTTAAATGGCTTCAGAAAATTTTCTAATTAATTCAGAAATTTCGATGCGATTTTTTTTCTCATTTTGTTTCGACAATTTTGCGCTCTTCGATATTTTTACTCTATACCGGAGCACGCGCTAACGAAGTGTTCGTTCGCCCTGTTTCCATCCAAACCGTATAACATTTACTTACTTATAACCTTATTACTTACTTATAACCTTATTTATTACCTTAACCGTATAACATCACTTACAACCGTATAACATAAAAAAAAATACTTTTATCTTTCAAACTTATTCACATCAAAATTAACAGCTATTTGTTTTTTTAACACCTTGTATGTGAAATAAGATATAAATATTCCAATATTCATATAATTAGTAGAGGTCATGCAAAAAAGATAAAATGCTGTCCAACCAATTTTTTGAGTATTTAAGTTTAGTATTAGTTAATGATTAAAATCAATGATAAGACACAGGAATTCCGCAGCCAATTAAAGGATATAATTTTAAAAGTATTCAATATTACCTTCATTTTCATTTTCTCAAAACGAATATGGAAACACTTAACTCTGTAGAATTTCTACTAAGAATGATTTGTAAACTAAATGCATCAATTGTATTTTTAAAAGCCATCCTTTAAGAAATTTTTTTTTACATAAAATGTTAGCTACTATTTACAATACAGATAAATCTAAAGATTATATTTCTTTGAAATATAATTCAATACCCCAGTCTCCCATATAAATCATTTGATTATAAAAGCTTATATATTTTTTACAAATACTATTTATATCAATACTGATTAGTTAGATTAGTTCTAATACTCTATAAGAGTATAGAATATTAGAACTAAAGCCTCTTTACAATTCATTAAAATTGGATATTAACAAATGTGAAAATCAAATTTTTACTCCAAGCATAACAAACTCCTTTGAAAATAAGAATTTATATTTAATTATATTACATACATGTTAAAGAAAGATATTTTTAGTTTGTTACACAACAAGCATCTCTCCAATAAGAAAAAAAATCACCATGTGAGACAAACAATAACTCCAGCAAATTTAAAAATAAAGCCTTTCAGAATATACTCTTTTGAAGTTGTAATTCAGCACTTGCCATACATTTAAACAGCAATCACAAGATATCTGTAGTTTTTGTGTACAAATACAAAAATTACTTATTCTCTCAAAATGTATACATTTGAAAGATTTATGACGAACTTTTGTGTGTGAGTGGACTAACTATATAACAAAAGGAGAAATTCACAGTATTTTTTTCACATCAAAGAACTTGGCTATAGTTTTTGTCATTTCAGAATAATTATTTTACTTGATTAAGACATCGAAAACATTTTTTAATTCAATATATATCTAAATAAACAACTTTGATACTGTTAGAGTATTTTAAGGCAATAAAGGCTTGAAATAGTTATTTACATAAATATCAGGACAAAAAAGTCAAAATGCAATAGGCATTTAATATTAAACCCATTAAGAAATTAACCAACAGAAAATTCAAGATGTCTATAAGGTTTGATTTCTCCGAAATGATATACAAAATTGGCAATTTATTTTCCCAAGTATAATCTTTAAATATTAATTTCAAATAAAGGATAAAGAAAATAATGTACCCCTAACCTTTTATTTTGTGGTAAATTCATTTGAAACCTCTGTAAAAGTTCAATCATAAAAACATTCATAACTTTTTATACACAGAAAAAATACATTTATTTCCCTTGATTCCATGTACTGATAACACAACATCCAGGAATTCTATCACAAAAAATAAAAAGCATACTGCATTCCTGATTATATGACCCAGTTTAAAATAATTAAAATTAGGACACTCAATAGAATACTAATTAATTTTCTAATTATTCTCTCTCACACATAAGTTCTTTAGGTAATAATTCATGGAGATTTCATTTTATTGTAAGTTGTTTTGAGAAGACATTTTTCATCAAGTCTCTTAAATATTATATATATATATATATATATATATATATTGCTTACCATGATATTAAAATTTTTATAACAACAAGACTTAAACACTCACCTAAAAACTTTAGAGACAAATTGATATTGGTCTTAAAAAAACAATCAGAATATTTTTATATGTCATATCAATCAATTTACTACTTACTAAAAAATTTTAATTCATAGACACATTTTCAAGGGATTCATAGGAACAGTTCTGCGTGCATGTCAAAATTAACTTAAAAAGTGAAAAATATTTCCTTCACACAAACATTCAAAATCATCCATTGATAACACATACACAATTATTTGCAAGTGAAAAAAAAACCCAGACGAATCAGAATCAATGGGATAATCATTATCAGGACACTATTCTAATCCTTTTCCATATAAATAAATGTTTAAACATATCATAACTAATTCAACACATCTTTTTAAGCATATAAATATACTTTTGATAAAAAAAAAAATAAGTATACATATATAAACAAAAAAATGCAGTAAATCAATTTTTTTAAAAAAAAATCTCCACACAACAGTGTTGGTGACTAAGGGGAAAGACAACTGCCCCCCCCCCATTTTTTTGGTTAAAAATTAAATTTTTGCTCCATTTTAACTGCCTAAAACTAGGAATTAAAAGCCAAACATTTGTACAATCCTTGTTGTCTTATTAGCCAATTATCTCTGCTTTTGTTTCTTTAATTATTAAAAAAATTTACGACGGAAATATGCTCAAAATGCCATGGCATGCATCATGGCACAGTTGTTAGACATGTGCATCAGGGCTCATCATTTCATAAAGTACCACAGAATCACTGGTTGGATTTTGATAAATTATCATTTTTAGTGCATATTTCAAACAATACATATTTTTTAATGCAATTACACTGATCCTTTTGAATTTCTTGAAATACTTCTATTTAATTGCAATTAATGCATAACATTGTTCCCTTCAGGTAAGTTACATTTCGTGTAGTATTTATCAAATAAAAAAAAGAACACCTGTACTTACATTCTAATTACTGTATTAAAACTAAACTACAATAAAGTTGATCTGAACTAGTCAACTTTCATTACTATGTCCAAATTCACTCAGAAAGCATCAAACATTTCCTATTTAAGAGCTAAATTTTTAAATTTTGTGTTTGTGTTGACCAACCTTCGACACTCACTCCACTCCCCACCCTGTTATTTTTTACAGTCTATAAGTTTTTTGATCTTCACTTTTATTTCCCATTCAATGCCATTGCAACACAATATAAGTTTCGAAAACATTTAAAGTTAACTCTTTGAACCAAAATATTTTTTCCCAGAAAAAGTCTTCTGCATTGACTTTATTACACTTTTCCACATATTTATGAGAAAAACCTGATTAACAAAACTATAGAAAAAAAAACCTACAATGAAAAATGTAAGCTTAATCTAAAGCACAGACTACAAAAAATGAGTACGAAACCAGAAATAATGCTACATGGAAATATAATTGCATTTTGTTTTAAATTTTACTGGAGTACAAATAATAAGTTCTTAAATGTAGCTCATATTTAAGAAACTAAAAATATATTTCAAAATAAGTACTGAGAAAAAATGAAAAAGAAATAAAATTGAACATGAAAGTCTGATTATTCCATTAATTAAGTAGGTCATATTTAGATGTATTTTGGGTGCAGGAAATGCTTTTACATTCATCAATAGATAGTCAAAAAAAAATTTATTCTATTTTAAATAAAAAAAAACTTTATGTTTTTAAGAAATTCTTACTTATTATGAGTTTCATATGATCTTTTAATGACAAGTTCTTTTAATGACCTTTCTTAATTAATGTAACAAATTTTAGAATAATTTAATGCTACTAAAAAAATTCCTCAATCAAAAATTGATAAAACTGCTGAAATGCCTTAAAGCGGGATATACTTTCATGTATAGAAGGCACAAATTAAAAGAAAGAAAGATGACATGTTCAGAGCAATTTGACATAAAATAAGATTAAAGTAAACAATAATTCAAATTTCAAATAAATTATATAAATAAAGTTTATCAATTAAGAAAATTTACTAATAATATTTTGAAATTAAGTATGCTGAAATTTTATTTCAATTTGAAAAAAATAGCATTTTCCCAATATTTGAAAATGGATTCCTAGAGAAATGAATATTATGTTAGTTTCAATTTCTTTTCTTACAAAAATATAAAGTAGAATAAAAAAAATTATTCTAGAATATCTTTGAGATATAAATTCAAGGTCATCATTTCCTTTGTCATATTAATGCATAGAAGAAGAATAAAAAAAATTTTAAAATATCTCAATAATTACAAGCCTGTTTTCCATTAATTCATAGTAACATACAAAATAAAAATCTTCGTAAAACTGTCGAATAAATGTGAACTATTCACTGAGATTGGAGGAAACTGGGTAGGACAATATCAATACTCAAACGAAAAATTTAGTAAAGTTATAAATAATTATCAATTGTCATTTTAAACTTATGAAAAGACACATTATCTAGAAATATTTATAAAGAAACATTTTTTTGCAGCCTTTACAGATTATAAGAAATGCTACCAAGAATAATGTCTTTTTAAAAATCTGAGTAAGAAAACTGTTTTTGTTTGCATAGAAAATTCACAAAATATTTCATCAATATGTGTGTGTGTAATTATATTTATTCAAAAAAATTTACGAAGCATAATAATCAGTCCTAAAGATTTTTTTTAAGAAAAATTATACAAATTGAGACATTACTTTGATTATTTGCATTAGGCATAAAATTGAATATTTGAATAATTGGTCATTTAATGATTTAAAAAAAAGCTATTAATAATTATCTTTTTATTCCAATACACATGCTTTCTTGTCAGTTTTCTCTTTGATTCCCCGATTATTGGTAATAAAAGATAGCATTTGTTCCACAACATCATTAAAATAAAATTATCGAATTAGCACACATATAATTGCTTTAAAGGAACACATCAATCTTTGCTTTCTAATAGAAGCACATGCCCTTTTAATTAACAAAACTTGTAAGGGAAGGAAAAAAATGGAAAAAAAAACTCAATTGAAACATTATTATAAATAAATATTTTAATGAAATTTTTTTACAATTGGAATCAATCTGCTTACGCAAACAATTTAATTTTTCTTTGTATATAATCTTGGAAACAACATACATAAATTTACTCAGAATTTATATATTTATCTAATTAATCTTAATTAGTATACTTAACTAACAAAAATGTGTTCAGATTATCAATATTCAGTATGTAATATAATATATTCAGGGTTTAATTATCTACTTTCAAAACAAAACATCAAGATATCAACTATGTAAAAAAATTTAAATACTATGTGAAGATTTAACATTAATTTAATTGCTTAGTTATTTTAATTAAACATATAAGTTCTAATAATCTTTTAAAAAACTAACAAGTAATTATTATTGCTTATATAATTAGTGTGCCAAAAAATAATAGTAATTATGATATGGATATTTATAATGGTCGTCAATGAAATTTTTGAAAAACTTTATAAGCAAAATAAACAGATGAAAAATAAATCGGTACTTATCTATTATAGCGGCGCCCATCAAATTATGACTACGCCAAGTCGTCGCCAAACTCGTGAAGCTATCTTTTGATATAATCTACTTAGCGATATTTCTTAGTCGCTTGGCGATTAATCATCGGTCGCCGCTATAACAGATTTGTACCAATAAATCCCTTTCAAATTTATTATTAAAGCATTTCAGTTATTAAAAATAGGCATGTATACATAATAAAGTGTATGCAACGTATGTTTAAATATTTTAATCTTTAAAAACTATTTCTCAATATTTAAAAAATATTTTTGAATAATTAAAAATGGATTCTAAATAGTACAAGAACTCGTCACAAAAAAAAATTAGCAAAAATTCATGCACATCATTTCTATTATCACACAATGTAAAATACTCTAAAATTAATGAATACAAATTTTAAAAATACATTAATGATTACAAATCTACTTTTCATAATTCTAAGAAATATTGGAAAAATTTGTAAAAAAATATTCAATAACTCTGAACTGTTGGCTGAGATGGGAAGAGATTGAAAAGAGCTATCAATACTTGAAAAAAAAAAAATTAATGAAGCATATTAGAAATAATTATTGACTGACATTTTAAATTTATGTAAAGAAACATTTTATAAAAATAATATCTATCAAGAAACAATTTAGGAGCCAGGATAAATACTTAAAAATGGTGATAAGAAATATGTCCTTTTAAAAATTGTGAAGTAAAACCCATTTTATTCTTAATAAAAAATTCACAAGATACTTCAACAATATACTTACATGTCTAGATATTCTTGTTTTTATATGTATTAAGAAATTAGATAACTGTAGCAATCAGTCCTAGACTACTAATAAGCAAATACATTTTTTGCAATTACAAAAATACTATAACGAATTGCATTTTGCTTGTTTCTAAATATTTAATAATTTGTCCGTTAAATAACATTAATAATTAACTTTTTTTTCTCCTTTCACACACCAATCTTATTTTTACAACGTTTTTCTGAATTTCACTTGGTGTGTGTGTGTGTGTGAGAGAGAGAGAGAGAGAGAGAGAGAGTGTTTGTGTGTGTGTCATCAAATTTTCGATCGCTAATTTAACCAAATTCCCATCAAGCTAGAGCTTTGAAATTTCGGGAATCGTTCGTACTCGCCTAACAATGCAATATTTAGACGTTTGCGACAAGTTTTAACTAATATTTCAATAATTTTAATAAGTCAAAATATTCTTTCCTCTCGGCGCTTTTGGGAATGAGGAAAAAATTTCTTTCCCCCTCTGGAAACACCGGGCACTCCCCACGCCACATGGGGTATCGTAAAACTAACAAAGGGGAGATAGAAAGGGTTGCTGACTTTCAGTCAGTAATCATTCGTAAGAAAGAAAGTTTCCAATATTTGGCGCCATGTCTTATCACAATAATTTTTTCTGAATTCTGGTTCCTCTTTTTTTTAATAGAATGACTTACAAACTTTCAAATGCTTGTTTGGTTTTATGAGTATTATGAATTTTTAAATACGCTCACAAATGTCTCTTTTTAAGTAAATTTTAAAGTTAAAAATAACTAACAGTTTTAACTAATATTTCAATAATTTTCTTTAATAAACTTTGCCACCATATAAAAACGTTGTTTTTAAAAACGTTGGTTTTTATATCGAATTACTGATTATCTTATCTTTGTATTGGACCGTTGAATAATATAATAAGAGCACAAATTACAATCTCCTTTTCATTAATAACTAATTCAGCAACATTGTTGGTGCACGAAGTTAAAGAGATATTTTGCTTATTTTCTACCAAATTGTTAGATTTAATCAAAAATAACAATTCCAGTTTTAAATTCTGCACACTCATATCATGCTCAAAACATTTAATGAGGATGTGGTTTTAATAAAAAGACATACTTAGTTCAGAATAGAAAGATTTCCTCTAGTCAGTATTTTATACTATAGAAAAACTATAATTAAATAATATATAGATTACTATAAAAAAAAAAGTTGTTGAATTAATAAAAAGTAGGGTTGGAATGCAGTTTAGCGTAACCACCCTTGGCGATAGGAATTAATTGGCGATATTTTATCAATTGTTGCTGCCCTGCTTTCTCTCCACTCCGGTGCCTTTAGGTGTGGCAAACCTTTTGAATATGGCATATGATTTTTGATTTCAGTTAACAAGCTTTTTTTTTATATATAACTAACTCTGCCAGAACTCAAAAAATTTCTTCACACTGCACTTCCGGCTCCTTCCACTTATCAGCAACCTAATTAAAAATAAAAACAGAATTAGAAAGTGGCAACAAACCCATTTCTGCCCTTTCAAAAAAGAACTAAAATATTATTTAATTAATTTCACTTTTTGTTAAACTTGCTTTATTTTAATACATAGTTATAAAAATTAGGCTTTATTTTTTAACAAGATGTGAGCAAAATCAGCTAATTATCCTGGGTGCATTTAAATTGTTTCGCCTTTTAATAAAAGACTTCTTTTTTTTTTTTTTTATCTTACCATCAACCAAAATCCCAAGAGAATATTTTAGAAAGACTAGGAAAAGAAAATATATGTATTTTCAACAATTTTATTCACTAATACAAGGGAATGAAAAATGTTCAAACAATTATTTTCCAATCCTATTTACATGAATTAGATTAGTTATACTGAAATAAAAGTTTGTATTGGTTTGAGGTTGAGTGAAATTTAATTTCAGACAAAATAATACAATTGAATAGAATAGATTCAGGGCCAAATAGTAGTCTTCAAGATGACGCTTTTGTACCACAACAAAACAATTTGGATCTGTTTTCATAATAAACTTTTCTATTTGGATGTAAAATGTAAAGAATTTTCATTTGTACAAACTTTCAATTGTTTTTACTCAATATTGTCTTATGAAATGTTATGCGTATGTTGCATTTACTTTTATTTTTTACACAAATATGTGTAATCAGAAATACACAACCATGTATTTGAAAAACATTTGGTTAATTTTCTTCCTGACTCTTTTATTAGTAAACATGTTTAAAATACTTCAGATTTATTTTAAAATCCTCACTTTTTAATAATCATAAATTATTTTTAAAATAGAAAAACAAATATCTATATTATTATGACTTAGGATAAATAAAAGACTAGCACACAACACTATATACTTTTGAAACACTGTGCCTATACTGTTACCATAATGGGTTCTTATAATTCAGAAATATAAAAACTTACAGTTTCTTATTACACTGAATTGAAAGTTTTATTAGGATTTCAACGTAGATATATATTATGCACACAAAAAATAATAATATTAAAATAAATAAATAGAACATTAAATGTAAATTAACAAAAACATAAGTTTTGCTTTTATTATTATTAAATGATTATTACCCATGACAATTTTTAAAAAAATATATTTCTTAAGTATTGAATACTTCTTTTCATTTGAAAAAGCTAACAAGGTTTCCAAGTTCACTGAAGATCAAACAAAAAGAATTGTACATGATTTTGTAAAAATGTTACACTTTCCTATTTTCAGCTTAAAATGTTTGTATTTACAATTTAGCATTAATTCACTTCCATTATATATATAAAAACTAAATATATTTCATATTTCTGATGAAAATTACATACAAATGGTTAAGGCTTAGTTGTGCAGGGCCCCTTGGCGAGATTTTTGAAATCGCGCCAAGATGGCGCCAAAGCGGGTGTTTCGAACCCGGAGCTTCTGAAAGCGAGAAAAAAAGATGGCATCGTGCCTGGGAGGCAAATTATGAAGTACCAAACTGGCGACGAGGCGGGTATTTCAAATTGGAAGCGAGAAAAGATGGCGTCGTGCCTAGAAGGCAAATTCTTAAGTAAGCAGGCGTATTCAATGGGGGGGGGGAATGCACAAATCGTCGCTCTTGAGGGGAAAGCAGCGCATTTAGAATTTCAGTTTTAAAGAACAAAAGTAAAAATGCATAGCATAAAGAAAGAGGAAACATCGGGAAAGTGAATGGATAAAATTTATTGACCTTATTCAGAAGATAAATCTGCACCCATGAGCATGAAAACAGTTGTCGATGCCCTAATATTCAACAAACTGCTTTAAAATCGTTATTATTAGAGTTTCTATTGCTTTCTTAACGCCGATTTTCTCCCTTTCGGGAAAACTATTCAAAACGATCCATTTTCGACGGACGAATGTCTGCAAACCACGTTCACCATACCAATCGTAATCGGGTTAAAAAACAATTTTCAAATATCTGATCCTATCCAAACACAGATTTTCTTCACTTTCGGAGGAACGGGAATGTTACAAAACAATTGAATCTCAAGGCTTCCAACGGACGCTGTTCAGCCGATCACGTCTTCTAAAGAAAACAAACGTTTCCAAAACGAATTCATCAATATTTCCATTTCAGATTTTCTTTTACCATGCCCCCCCCCCCCCCCCCAAAAAAAAATATATATTTTAAACGATTCACTGAACGTTAACATTTTCAACGTACAACGGATTTTCGAAAATCACGGTAGCTCAGCGATCAACAACGTCAGTATCCAATCCGGCATAAAAAAGGAGTAAACATGCACGCAAGTTGCTCTTTCATCGAGCGCTTAGGCCGCGAAAGTGGCCTTCAAGTTCGTGTTATGATTCTTGTAGTAAGAGACTTGACTATTGATGGCTTTTACACTTCCTGTACGGTCGAATTGGGTAGATTAGTTGCTATTGGTTGAAGGGTAAAATGAAGAATTTCTTTGGGGTCTTGCTGTTCATACTAATGATTTTTGGTGAACTAGGGTCTGTGCTAGTCTGAGGCGGTTAAAAGGAGTAAACAAAGCGTCGAATCCTCTTTTATAGATTTTCTAGGGTTACCAGGAAAAAAATTGCTTGATAACCATATTTGGCAATTTATCGAAATTAAAGGTTAAAACTCGCCAGGCAATGTACATATTAATATAATAATTTAAGACTTTTTCAGAATTTAATCAATGCTTAATTTAATAAGATATTGTTCAGATGGCAAGGTGTAACTCTATAAAAGAATATAATAATCTTTTTTTTTTTTTTTTTGTTAAGACTGGATGAATTTAAAATTTTTGCATTATATCAACTGGACAGACGAATCGCTGATCTGCAATTTTTTTCTTTATTGTAATTATTTAGAAAATAGCCAATAGTTCATAAGTAGCAAAATATGGTAACCTAGGAAAAATCTGAAAGTCCCACTTTTTGTAGAATGGATGGATTAAAAAAGGATTTTTAGGATTAAAAAAAGGGTGGGTGGTTTTAATAACGTCGCACAAGAAGCAACACGAGGGCTATTGGCGACGGGCCCCGTGAGTTTTAACCTCGGTGAAGTGACGAAGATGACACCTGAACTGCCACCCCCTCTCCTAACTTACACACCCCGCCAACAGGGAGGCATTTCAGTCCCGACAGATTGAACGGGCATCAGCTCCGGCTTCACGGCGGGTTTTCAGTGGCATCAAGGTTCGACTCAACGAAAGCTGCCAGTCACGACTATGACCAGTAGGCTATTCCGGCCACATTATAAATGGTTAATTGTTTTTAGAATTTTTTTTATGATGATTTTGGAAAAAGCCTTATCTACCTCTTTAAAGCGTCGTCATGTAAGATGTAGATTCTATTAAGCAAGTCGCTTTTAACATTAAAGTCATTAACGTTCTCAGCAGCGATCATGAAACCAAACTGATGGAAATACCTCTCACTAATATTCTTCCTCCCCACCCCCTGATTTGCAAAACATAACTTTATTGAAAGACAAGCAATTAAAACCAAGGGAATTATTTTTAACTAATTATATTCTTTACAGATAATTGGTTATATTTGTGGACATTTACTTAAACAGTGGCTCTCAGATTTACGCAAGACACATTTTGAATGCTTAACATCCGAATTTTTTTTTCTAGTCATGCCTTTATTATTATTATTATTATTATTGCGGTACAAATTAACACTCGTTTTATGTTTTGCAACGAGATGAATAAAATAAATTATTTCTTTCTCTCGCCAGTGTTATGGAATAAAACCCCATTTATTTTTCGTGACGAATACTTATGTGAAGTGGTCTCTTTTAACGTACTGGACAATTTATCCGAAACAATTAATTATTTTAATGATTGAATTCTTGAAACGTCTCCCAATTTTAAAATAGTACTCTCACTTTGTAAATAATCAACTCGTAAATTGTACTTATGATTCACAATTGTGATGCGTTGCTTTTTTTAAAAATATGCTTGGGGGGTAAGCTCAAACTTTTGAAGTATTAAAGACTTTATTTTTTCACAAGTTGAGATCATCATCTTTAAGATAGGTAATAATATTTGCAGTTTTTTCTTACAGTAAATTTAATACAATCTCGAGCTTATATTTATCTGGAATACTTTTAGCTCCATATGCACGTTTTAAAGAAAGAAAGAAAAAATAACTTCTTTTTTACTGAAAATTCTTACTGTAAGTGTACGAATGCTTTTAACTAAAAAATCTAGAGATAAAGAAACTTGACAGCTAATTTCTGGACTAGTGTCCGTATTTTTTGCTCGTATTATCGCTATTTCGATATCCACTTTTGCTTTCTCATATATTTTTACTTTCGCTGTTTGAATTGATCGCATCGCTATTTAGAATACGCGAATTTGAATTTTATTTCTAAAAACTTAACTTTTCTGTTTAATTATGGAACTTCCTATTGCTTTTAATTTAATACAATAGCTATTTTGAGGTCATTCCTTCCATTTAAAAGAAAGGTGCGTCGTAAATTAAACTCTAGCTTTTAATTTTAGAAATAGTTTTATTCATCTAAATATAAATTGCGCTGAATAAAAGGTAAACTCTTTTTCGTCGAAAAGAATTCAGGCATCATTTAACTATTAACCGTATGATTTTTTCAGAAAAAAAAATGTTCATATTTTTCATCTTTTACAGAATTTGCGCGATGTAATTTTTTTTTTCAGATTTTCGTCCTTACAAAACAAATATTTTGAGCTTAACTTTTGTTATCTAGATTCCATAAACGCAGGCAATTTAGTGTTAACCAATAGTACCATGACACATATAATCACTTAAATTAATAGTCTCATATGCTCCGGTATTGCATTCTCTTTTATCAACCATGAATTTAAAAATCCTGAAAGTTCTTTCGAAAATAAAAAAAAAACTCATTAACTCAAAATTTTTCATGTCGTATACCATAATAATTTTTACTACAAAAAAAAAAATGATTAAATTATACGGAAAATGCTCATCAACATTTCAATTTGAATTAACAAGAGAAAAATTGTAAAATATATTATTTTTTGCTTGTAAGGTTAAAAATATAAGTATTTCTGGAGTAAAGAAGATAACATTGTACTGTTGTTGAAAATTCTAAGAGGTTTTATGTAATCTTATAATACCATAACCCGTAAAAAAATATTTTTAACTTGGATGACTACTGAAAAATTCTGATATAAAATTATTTTTATGGATATCACAGTATTCTTTAATCAATCGCTAAATGTATATTAATAAATATATTATTTTCGGAAGTACAGAAACGATCCCAACTTACAAACGATAAAGCGATGCATATGACAAATTACTGATTACACATTAATATTTGTCACTCCGCCAAAACCTTTAACTAAGAATAACAAACGAAATAAAAATGTTTTTACAGCAACAACTTTACTATCCATTGAAAATGAATCTAAAGGCTATCTATGTATATTTTATAAGAACTCATTTCATGAATCCTTTAAGTGTAGAATTGCTTTTTCATTGCCTTTGGTAAAAAAAGATAAGATATTTTAATGAAAAACGATTATTGCTTTCGTTGGTGTTCTAATCATTTATCGAAAACATGTAGAGCTTGCTCGGGAAAAATTCAGGTATGAGTTTTGCTTGCCGTTTCGACATAAGAACGTTACTCCGAAAAGACATTTTTAGTTAAATATTTGGTGGAGTGACTCTTTTGAAACAAACGATAAAAAAAAAAATTTGAAAATATTGTAAGCTGAATTTATTTATTGTTACAACTTGATGAACTTGAATAGAATTTTGATGTTTGAGCTTTCTCAGTAACTGAAGCATTTAGTAATAAAGAAAAAATACCATCATTTATGCAGTTAATTGTTAAACACGTAAAATGATATTTTATATTGATCGTTTCTGTAACAGCTCTAAAAATCAAATAGTTACTTGCTTATTTGTAATTATTATTCTAATGGGATATTTAATATTTGTCATTTTTCCGAAATTGGAAGAGAAAGCAACTTGAAGCACTTTTTTGTTGTTCCCACACTCAAATAGAAATAGTTTAAATAAAATGGAAATTTCAGTTCTTTCTTATTCGCTTACAACTAATTGATTTAATGATTGTTCAGTAGCGTCATATTCAGAAGCAACATGAAGGCTATTGACGACAGACCTCGTAATTTTATCTGTTAAGCAATGCGGTCAACACTTTTCTGGCACCTCCTGCTCCAAACTTCCCCACCATGCCATGAGGGAGGAGACTTGGAGCTTCTGCAAATTCAATGTGTATCAACCAAATTATATATTCAAAACAGCAAAAGAAGTAAATTTTATGATTTATCAAAACTATGGGTTCTCAAAAATTAGCAACTAGTAACTGTTTAATAAGTTAAAGATATCAGAGTTATTTATCCGCCAAATTACGTATTTTACGTACCATATACTATTTTAGTTACCATAAACTATCAACTATTTAATATATTGGGGGGGGGGGAATGCACATGAATTAATTAAAATAAAATTGTGCATTATCTGCTTTTTCTTTTATTATATCAAATAAAAGCAATACTGCGAATGATGTAATTAAGAAAACTACTACCCTTATTTTTTTTATACCTGTAATTTTTCTCCTTGAGGAAAAGAAATTACTACTTGGTATTCCTGATTTTACAATTTACCTAACATATATGTATATCGTTTCTGTGATAATATTTACAACTATAATATAACAATTTTTACAACTATAATAATTACATTTCATATTGTATAGAGAGTGATCCATTACACATTATATTTTTCACATAAATATAACTTACCTATTACTTTTTACAAATTTTGATGCTTCAGAAAGTCTTTCACAACTGTGATGCAATTATAATACAGATAATGTCACCACAGGTGGAAATCCCATCTAACACTCTCTTCGCATCAAAAGCTTCCCATACGCAACAGTGTCCCCAGCACTCAGTTGATTGATACACATAATAAAATGGATAATTGCCTAGAAAATAAGAACTATTAAAAATATTTTCGTAAAGTAATACATGATATGAAAACTTGGTTTATCTCCACAACTTTCCAAGTCACCAAGAAAGTATGGTATGTAAATGCATTAACCCCTTTTCCAACAGGAAAGGTAGGTTCTTTAGAAAATATATATTCCTTTACACTTTAAAAAACTCGCACAATTATTTTCACTACACAAAATCACGAATTTTCAATAGTATACAAATGAAACAGAATTACAATATTTATTTTATATAGTACCTTAAATAATTAAAAAGCTACACGAATAAACTTACCTAGAGTATATAATTCTGTTTGCATTGATAACAAATGTTAACATCATCTGATACAATATATTAGATATTATATAAACACTTACCTGCAATAGAATCAAACATGTAAATTCTAAATTCATTTATATCAAAATTATAGTTCTGTTTAATACCCTATTTGTAAAGTATGATATAAAAACACTTCAATTCATGCTATCAGTTTATTTCAGATGAATAGGATATGAAATATGCCAATCTAGTCCTTCATGTAACAAAGCATTTAAAGTTCTCCATAAATCTATTAATTTAGTTCACCTACTTTCGTTTCCGAAACCTAAAGGATCATAAAAGTATAATTTCTTAACATTTAACTTAGTCACTAATAAAATCCAATGACAAGGCACATTAATGGGAATGAAAACGAATTTTGCATTCCTAAATTGGTTAAAATTAATGAAGTTTCCAAGATTACCTCCAATTTCCAGAATTTGTGTGAGGTAACATCTTGCTGCGATGGAATCTCTACTTTGTATGCTTTTTAAATTCAATACATCAATTATATTATCCTACACCCATCCTTTACGAAAATTTGTTTTTTTTAATAATACTTTTTCACCAGATATATAACTATCTATTGATTTCACCTCATAAAAATGTAATTTAATATGTCCTCAATATGTAAAAATACTTGATTATAATCAGGTACTTAACTAATTTGGGGTGTAAAAGATCCAGCTGGTTTCCTAAACAAGTTATTTGCATTACAGAATACTGATTGCTCTACTTTTAAATACTTATTTGTTTCTTGCTTAACAGTTAAACAATGACATCCTGAAGCTTTCTTCTTCAATTTTTAAACTTTACTGGTACATTTAAATATATACTGCTAGTTTAAATGCTGATTGGGGGGGGGTAACATAATTATTTTCTAGTTTCATTTCCCTGTTTATTTTTGCAACTTATTCACATATTGAAAGCATAGTTTTTAACTTGCTATTTAATATGATAACAGCGTAACTCTGACAAATTTATTTTGCAATAAGCAACTTAATTTGACAAGTAAAATATTAGTTTCATGAATCTCTCATTTTGCTCGGAATGTTTATTTAATTGCCGAATCAATGCAATTTTCTAAACAAACCAAGGATGGAACTGAATCATGGCCATATTCTTTATCTTCAGCAATTCCATCACTTAAAACACCATCAAAATACAAACATTATTGAACACATAATGAGTTAACTTTTTGAATATGTTTATAAAGTAGGTGATTATCCAAGCATACATAAGTATACAAATGCATACATAGAGATAAATACGATTTTTATACACCTACAGAAGCATTTATCATGGTCAGAACATCCCTATATAATCTTCTTAACTTCTTAAAACACATCTCCATTAGTTTGTGATTATACTAATCATGAATATATCGTCTTCATATAAACATCTCCATCAGGAATTTCTAATCCAATATTGTGCCATTTATATGTTGAAGGATAAACACTTGGGTGTATGCGAATCATTATTCTATATTGATGTGCAAAATATGTATCATTTTCTATTTTTAATACAGTATCAATTCCATTATCTATTCGACAATTGAATTTGCGCTTATGAAACGACTTACAATGTATATTCATATCGATATATGCATGGGGAAATTAACGATATAACATACTCCATAATTCCACTCTACCATACTAATTATCATCGAAATATTTAATGATAGCAGGTTCCTTGTCAGGAAATGCAACAAGCCATATTATTTTTCAATTTTATTGAATTCGTTTCCTCTAAAAGAACTGCCAAAAAAGCCTAAATTTTATTCCTTGTTTCTAAACCAGAAACAAGATTAGTTAGCTGTTTTTTTAAAGCATGATGAAGATGCCATTTGCAAAGCAGATGTTTAACCTCATAGCCAAATACTTGTTTCAAAGCAGGACCTGTTGTTTTATCATCATCAAACATAATACAATTAAAATTTAGGTTGGGAACTCTTTCTTTTATGCTGTTAAATAAACAATGCATAGTTTCCATATCTAATTTATTTGTGATAAAATGTACAATCGGATAACCTATTCCATATTGATCAGGTACGATTAAATTCATTAAATAGAAATCATACTCATTGGTTTTGTGAGTTGAGTCAATGCATAATATTTCATTACAGCATTTTACCGTCATTTCTTTTTGTTCAGCTGTTTGTAAGTCAATCACTAATGAATTATTTGGCAATTTTTTTAAGCTTTTAGAACCTGAAACCATATCTTGTCCTTGAGGTTTATATTTAAAAAAATACAATTTTAAGTTTCATTTTGCAATTTATTATTAATAATTTCAACCAGCAACTATTTTATAAGGCAGTAAAAGTAATTTCAAAGAATTCACATAATATTATAAGCTTTTTTGTTTGTCAAAAAGGATTCTTTAACAAAATAATTATCTCGATCATTCTTCATTTCTCTGTTACCACGAGCATATTCCAGTACTTTAGATTTCTCGGTACCCAATCGAAGGTTAGCTTTAATAAATACCTGACAAGTCTTTTTAATTGGTTGAAATTTTATGTTTTGAGGCCTTTAATTCATGATTATGCTTTGAAAAGGACTTAAAAATGACATTTTATCTGTCTCAAAAACAACGAATCGAGCAGGACATTCAGTCGGTGGTATTAAGCCTTTGACATATCTTCGACTAGTTTTCCTATTATAAGGCTTAGATATTACAGGTTTAAAATATTGACAACTGTAATATGAATAAACATTTGTTTCGGTTGTTTTATCACCAGTAAGTTTTTTTACAAGAAGATAAAGTCCTAGAATTCTCATTTTCTAGCCATAATTGAAAACTTATCTCTCAGGATGTGGACAAGGATAAGGCAAATTTGAATTTGAGCATCATTAAGTATGTTTCTGTAATTTTGATAAATATGAAAAACTTTTTACACAAATACTACATTCTAATACTACTTTTATCCCTTCTTGACCGATCCCTTTTTTGTCATTCTTATTTTCAATAGCGGCATACCCTTCGTAGATTTTACGGTGATTAGAAAAAGATTGTGAAGCAAAATATGCATTTCTACACAATATGCAGTATTTCGTCTTTTGTAAATACTATTGTCACATTTATTCAACATTTCATGTACATTCAAAATCAAAACCTTCCTCCTCATTAAAAATGATATTACTTTCAGCTCTACAAATTTTAAAACATTTATTCTCGACTTTTAATGGCTTGGAATAGAAACAACACCTTTAGTTCTTCCACCGATGCAAAAGAGCGTTTAAATAACTTGATGTTCCTTAAAAGTGAAGTAGAAGGTGAAGAAAGGATATTTTTGGTGAAAGGTTCAGGTTTTAGTTTAATGAAAAAGGGTGATAAGTAAATTCTCAAAGTAAAGAAACAACCCAACTCAGTAATTTTGAAGAACATGATACAGACTGCGGTTGGGCTGTTAGCAACTTCAGTCCAAGAAAAGTGAAGGTAAACATCTAAGCTCAAAATGTTTTTCGGAGCAAAAAATGACTTTGGATGAGACAAAAAAAAAATATTGTTACAAACATAAGTTGATACTTCCCTACAACGCTTCTTTTATTTAAAAAAAAAAAAAAAAAAGATCGACTTACGCAGATGTCACTAGTTTACAAAAGACAGTTTAAGCAATGACCCTTTCACCTTGTTGACAAATGGAAAGTACTCGAAGTCGCTGGAACCTAAGCGAAAAATCGAGTGGAAAGAAAGTTACGGACTTTTCGTGAATTTTCCCATAAAACGTCACGCCTAGCCGCGAAAAGTATAAAAAGTATAAATACGCCAAGAGTTACAATCGGAGGAGTTTGAGGACAAATCAGTCTGTGTACGGAATCGGTTGTCTGTGGAGTCTGCTTTGTAGACCGATAGGAGAACCGTGGCCGAATGAATCTGATGGAGGTTCGGCCTGCATCTAGCGGAACCATTATGTAGAGTCTGTCTTTGGAGATTTTGTTGAGGAAGTCAATTGGGTGATCGACTGAATGCAGTCGGCACTAGAAGTGGAGTGTGCCAGGTGAATTTGCGAAAAAGCAATATTTATCTGCTGGGAATCGTCGGAGCCTGCCCTGGAAGTGCAAAATAATACTGCGGAGGCTATTTGCAGGGAAGAGTAATAAGCTGGTGTGCTGAATGTTGCTGATATAACTGTGACTGCACTTATGGTGTTTTGTTCCTGTTTCTATGTCATTTCATTGTGCAAAATCTGTGTATCTGTTATTGTCCAATTTGTGCTTCCTTTGAGTTGTTTTAAGATTTACAAATAAATTGTCATTTGTTGTTATCCTCCCAGTTGGTATTGATTTTCAGTCCCAGAGAAAGAAATTTTTTTCTCCTGTAACAATATCTTGAAGACCAAAGGTTGCTGATTTGTGTGTCTAACTTCAGGACACCGAGTAAATTCCTATCGTGTTTTTCTGAAGTGTATAATTTATGGGAAGAAACACGTTCCTTTAATGCTTGAAAATTTAAATTCCCTAAATAAAACAATACAGAAGAAAGACGAGTCAATAAAACGACAGAAAGTGAAGTTACCTTGTCTAACTTCAATAAGAGTCCCATGGTTTTCCTTCAAACGTTAAGGTAAGGTTAACATTCGATGATAAAGTGATAGAAGCTCGTGTAATTCTGGATTCCTGATCTCAGAGAACATATATCTAAAGTGAACTTGCAACAGAAATGGGATACATTTAAACTCGTGAAGAAACTGTAACACATTCCTTATTTGGTGGTGTTGATTCTAAAAAATGTAAACACATATGTTACAAGATAAGATTAGGCAATATAGTGATAAGAATTTTAAATGTAATTTTGAAGCCATTGATTAGTCAGTTATTTGTGAAAGTATAATTCCTGTTAGGGTGGGACCATGGCTAGAAGTCTTTCAGAAACTGAAAATTAAATTGACAGATTTAGGTAACACTCCTCAGCGAGTTCATATACTCATTGGAGCTAACGTTTCAGGATAACTAATGATATGTCAACAAAAATTTCTGTCTAGTGGGCTAGTGGCCATTGAAACATTTTTGGTTTGGACTTTGCTTGTTAAGGTACTACTACAAAAGGATGTTTCTAGTTCCGCAATGTTGGTAACCTCGCTTTTTGCAAAAGAAGCAAATATTTCTGATCCCTGGGAATTAGATTTAATTGGAATCAAAGACCTAATTGAAAAGATATCCAAAGTAGAATAAGAACATTTGAATAAAGAAAATTTCCTTAATACGTACTATAAGATATTCGAATGAAGGACGTTATGAAGTTCATTTACCTTGGCGAGAGGATTGCGTACCATTACTCGGAATTAGCCAAAAGAAGATTAAATTCCACAACTACAAAACTGTTTTCTTATAACTTGCATGGTGACTATGAGAATATCCTTCTACAATGGCTCAATGAAAAGATTATTGGAAATGTACCAGAGGATAAAATCAGGTTGTCTAGAAATTATCTCCCTCATAGACCATTTTTAAAGCTAAGCAGTAGTACCACACCTATTCACACAGTTTTTGATGCATCAGCCAAAATTAAAGGACATCATACGTTGAATCAATGCTTTCAAACTGGTGCCAATCTAATTGCATTGATTCCAGGTATTTTACTAAGGTTTAGAGAAAAAAGAATTGCAGTCATATCAGATATAAAAAGGGCTTTCCTGCAAATAAGTATTAACAAGTGGACAGAGATTACTTACGTTTCCTATGGTGGAAAAATAAAGATTGACAAGAACTTAAAATATTTCGCCACACGAGAGTTGTTTTTGGTGTCAGAAGTAGTCCATTTTTGTTAGAAGCTTTCTTTCAATATCATATTAATAGATTTGCTGATTTTGATTCTTTCGTAGCATCATGTGTTTCTAGCAATTTTTATGTATAAAATCTTGTCACTAATGAGGATGATGAAGTTTGAAACGAATTTTAACTGGTACTAGTGATCTACTAAAAAGGATGATTTTGAACTATGAAATTGGGTATTTTCTTCGTCTGAAATGAACCATACGAAAATTTTTGACTTGTTCAGAATTTAGTGGAACACGCATTTAGATCCCCATACATTCAATCTTAGTTGGCTACAAGATATGTGTCTAGAAAAAATTACTAAACAAAGCATGATGTCAATTGCTCAAAGTATTTGATCCTTTGAAATTTGCTTTTCCAGTAATGCTTCGTCCAAAGTTAATGCTGCAGAAAAATTGGAATATGTCTTTAGACTGGGATGAGGAAATAAAGGAAACTTTACTTGAAGAATTAATACAATGGTTCAGGGATCTTGCAACTTGAAACAAGTCTGCGTTCCTAGATGGATCAAAATCAAGTTCGATATGATTGAAAATTGCTCCCTACATATATTTTGCGAAGCTAGCAAAATTACATATGCAGTTGTTGTGTTTTTTTGTTCACGTAGGTGAATATAATGAAATATTCCTTCTTTCTTCCAAATCTCGCATAACACCTTTAAAGGTAGATACAATACCAAGATTAGAGTTTCTAACCGTTTTTATGGGGGCAAGATTGGCAGATTCAGTAACCAACGCCCTTAGTTTGAAATCGATCCAAAGCTACTATTGGTCCGATTCAACAACAGTCCTTTCTTGGACAAAGAAAACTGGTCTGTTTTAGGGAAGAACAGAGTGGATGAAATAAGAAAACTCAATGAACCTTCATCTTGGAGACATTTCTGGATTAGAAAATCCAGCAGATTTTCCTACCAAAGGCCGCAAAGCTATTCACATAGTGAAAATAAAATGGGGGGAGGGCCCAAAGTGGATGAAAGATTCTATGGAAAAATGGCCCTGCACAAACACATATACTGATATTGATGATGATATTAATAAGGAAAGAAAGACGACTAGTTGTTTATTGAACAACACAACGGAAATTTTAAGAGATAACTGGTGCTATAAATATTTTTCAAGTTATGAGAAAATTATGAGACTTGTTGCATGGATTCTTCGTTTTATGCATAACTGTTTAGTACCTCCTGAAATTACTCACTAATTGACAGTTTAACAATTACAAGAAGCCGAGAAACTAATAATAAAGATGATATAATAAGAATCATTTGATACAGAGAAATATTAAGGGCTCTTGAAACCTTTAAAGATAACGATGGTGTTATTTGAATAAGAACTAAAATTATCTAGAGAAGAGATGATGCAGATTTTATCTGTCCTATAGTTCTACCAGAAAAGCATGAAGTTGTAAAAAGCCTGATATCGTATCTCCAAAGAAAAATTGTCACGCTGGAGTTCTAATCATCTTGAATATTATCCGAGAAAAGTATTGGCTATTAAAGAATAGGAAAACCATCAGAAATTTAGTGTCAAAGATTTGGATGAGATTTTTTAATAGATTTTACATTTTTTTTACTAATCTTATCGTAAGATAAGGTTACAAATTTTTTAATATCATTTTAACCCCTCTATGCCTTTGATAGATTATGTCTAATCTTCAGCAAGAGGAGAGTATTATTTTATGATTATTTTTTAAATTTTTATTATTATTATTGTAAAATTACAATAGTAATAAATAAAATATTATTTAAACTTTTTTTGATGGTATGATAGCAGAAGGAAGGGAAAAGTGTAAAAAATGGTTCTTGTTTGGCTGGGTGTGCAGCAGTGGTCAGCAAATTAGTTCAAGAGAGGAGAGGTACGGATGGCGACAGGATATTAAATAGCTGATTAGATGATGATGTAGGAGTATAGACAAGCATTACAGAAGAATTTACAAAACAGATTCAGATCAGAGTATCTAAGGTTACTAGTACAAAAACCTAAAAAAAGGAATTATGCACCCAATTAAGATTTGTCAAGTAGTATTAGTAGGAAGCAATAATTGTAAGCGAATTGAACGGCCCTGGGAAAAGTAATTGAAATCATACATGGTAAGGATAAAGAAGCCGTTTAGTGTGAGTTAGAACTTCACACTCTACTTTGTTACGCTCTATTCAGAGGATTTATCCAATAGAAGTCGATTCAAACGAAGATATTACCAATCTTTCATCTGACAAATGTCTGAATCCTCATGATACAATCATTCCTAGTACAAGTGATTTTATTAAAGCTTCAAATGAAATTTTATCGTTAAAGGTTGCAAATGAGTCTATAACATCACATTTTCGCAGAAAAATAAAAAATATCCGAAAGATTGGATTTTTAATTTGGTTTATTAACGTCGCACTAGAAGCTACACGAGGGCTATTGGCGACGGACCTCGTAATTTTGAGTCTCAGTTAAGTGACGAGGACGACACCTGAGCTGGCAACCCCTTTCCTAACTTCCACACTACGTCAACGGGAGGACTTTGATCCCCAACAGATTTAATGTTCTTCAGCCTCGGCTACACGGCGGGTCTTTAGTGGCATCAAGGCTCGAATCCAGAACGCAACGAAAACCGTCGGCCGTGAGTCCGATGCCTTACCCCCTATGATACCGCAGCCACATATTGGATTTATAAACATTTCTGAATTGTACACAATTCAGGATAAGAGAATGTTGCGTCCATGGTCCTCGGAAGAAAACATAAATTTTAAAAGCAAGATTGGCATTATAAAATACATTCAGATAATAATAATTACATTCAGTAATGCTTCAGGTATATTTTCATTGCTACGATGTATTTAATATTTTATCGTTTGTCTTATTTCGATATCCAAACAGAATGTTATTGTCTACTTTAATTTATCGTTTGCTCTTTTGTTTTTACTCTATTTTCGACCCTCCTTCTTGTCAACCAATGTTTGTCTTTCCTTCACGTCTAGACCACAATTAAATCTTGTTTGGCGCAGCATAGCCATATTTGGCTTTTGAGCCAATAAACTTTAGTACATTCACATTCTCTCTCTTTCTTTTATTTTAATATTTAATTTAACAGTTGATTTTTATGGCAGAATCGTCTGTTTTATTCCTTTTATTGTTAATATTGGCAACAGTGTAACTTTTTCGAACAAGAAAATAAATGTGTAATGATTTATTTTTGATGGAATGTCGCACTTTTTTGTGAATTGATAGTATTATTCCTAAAGAATTATGTAGTTCTTTAAAAGGCTTTTGAGAACTGACAATTCTTATTTATTGTAGTTAGTTTAGTTTAGTTTTTATTAACGTCGCACTAGAAGCAACACGAGGGCTATTGGCGACGGACCTCGTAATTTTGAACCACGGTCAAGTGACGAGGACGACACCTGAGCTGGCACCCCCCTCTCCTAACATCCACACCACGCCAACGGGAGGACTTTGGGCCCCGAACAGATTTAACGTGCATCAGCCCCGGCTACACGGCGGGTCTTTGGTGGCCAAGGATCGAACCCGCGACTGAACGAAAACCGCCAGCCGCTATCCACGACCTTGACCACTAGGCTACCGCGGCCCCTTATTTATTGTAATATTAACAATTACAATAAAATAAGAATTCAGAAGGTCGAGATATATCATAAAATTACCCTTTTCCGATACTTTTAAGTGTATATTTGCAATAAAAAAAAACTTCATATAATTCATTAGTTTACACAGAAAACTGCTAAATTGTTTTTTTTTTCACACCAAAAAGAGACAAAAAATATCAACTACTTCTTGAAAAAAGATGGTACTGAAATAATATTCACACACCTAAAAAAAGGAGAAAAAAATATATTGACAGTTTTCACTGCTTTCAAATCAATACTTTAAATAAGTTTGAGAACATAGCCAACATCAACACATCAAGAGCTTAAAAACAATTACCTGTTCCAAATAATTCATTAATGTATAGAATAAAGGTTTTGAAGGCAAAGAAATATTTTCAAATGCTTAAAGCAAATAGTAATACACCTTTTGAAATACTGATGTAAATATAATTTCCAAAGAATTACTTTCCTCAATTCATTTAGTTCTTAATCTAAAAAGAAACGATAAATATTAACTTAAGAATCAAATTCAAATTGAGAACTAAAATCTTACAGTACGATAGATAATCCAGTCCTATGAATGGTTGGTTTTATGGAATTTTGAACAACAAAGGCAATTAATCCTTGGTTTTAGGCTTGGACAAATAAATAACTTTGAAGTAAAAGAACAAAATTCGTAACTTTAAATTTGGTTGGGATTTCTAGTCTGTACATTATTTTATTTTGTCTGCACATCGTGTTCCTGTGTCCGTCCCCAGGATTCCACAATGGTAAAAACACACTTTTGACAGGGCTGATTATTTTTAACTTTCCACCAACAATTCCAGTCTTTCTTGGATCAAGTTATAACATGAGATGAAAAATGCGTTGTATGTAGCAACATAAGAAAAAGAAGCTGGAGGTGAAAGAGCAGAATGTATAGTAGAGGATGAATTGCATCCGATAAAAGTATTGTTGTGTGCCTGGTGCAATTGCAAAAGAATAATTTTTTACAAGCTTTTTCAACATAGTCAATCAATAATTGCAGAAAGAACTGTAATTTGTTCAAGTCATTTGATTAACTGTTGAAATCCTAGCAAAACGTTCAAATCTATTCAATCAAAAAAGGATCCTCTTTCACTATGACAACACAAGTTGCTGAACAGGAACTGCAAAATGAAAAATCATCGAATACTCCCCTGACCTTGCTCTGTAAGATTCTTATCTGTTTTGATTTATGCTAAATAATTTGAATGGCAAAATTTGATTTTGTTGAAGAAGTTAAAAACTACCTTACAACTTTCTTACAAGAAGGAATTCAAAAATTTGTAAAATGTTAGGAGACAATTTTAGAAAATCATGAAGAATAAAATAATGATTAATAAAAACCACTTTTTTTACAAAATGTGTTCCATTTAATTTGGTTTCAAATAGGGCACAACAATTTTTTCAATCACTCGATATATTTCAGAATATTTATTATTTCATCAGTTATTTACCAATTTCCCAATATAATTATCGAAACATTTTAAACAAAAAATGCTACATCAATATCATGTGCATCATTACAGAAGCTGTGATCCAGGCCATTGTTATTCAAGTTTCTTCTGTTAATAGTTTATATTTTTCAGGAGGTTTGACTTATAGTTACTTCAAGAACACAACCATCAATCATAACAATTGTTTACAAAATAAATTTTAAAAAAAGAAAATATTTCATCCAGTTAGAAACACATTGTACTGATTTGTATCCCATAAATATCAGAATTCTAGAACTAAAACAAGAGAAGCAATATTGAATGTACAATTAACAACAGATCATATATATTTAGGTAATAAATATAAATGGTAAGATGCAATTAAATTAGAAATATAAATTAAGATTATTTTTATTTCATAAATAGAAAATTAATTAATTTTGAAATATTTCCATAAGTAATAGTATTCCTAATAATTTGCCAACAACAAAAAAGTACTCGGATGAATCAAAAACTAGGCCAAATACTAAACCTAACAAATTATAATATTGATTATCAAATTTAAAGTTCTTAAATAGGTATTTTATAAAGGATTTATTTTACAAAAAGAGGAACACAAACATATTTTTGAAGTTTATATTAAAAAGTAGTATAAAAATGAATTGTTTTCCCCACTGAAAGTGATCTAGAACAGGAGTCAACAAACTATGGCTCACAGGCTAGATCAGACTAGGGAAGTGAAGATTTACAAAATGCAAATTTTCAAAAAACTTCTTGTTTATCAAAAAACACAACCATAAACAACTTCCTGTAAAACACAAAAATAATATACTCAACCAATTCCGTCCAGTGCTTTTAAAAATAAATTTAGCAAATTTGACAATGAAAAATCAAAATGGATGTATCAGTAATTCAAATTGTGTCTGGCTGCGAACAAACAAGTTATTGATATGCAGTAGCATTCAAAGGGTTTTTGTTAAAAAAAAAAATTTCGACAATGTAATTATCATATGCAGCTCAAATGCATTCATTATTTTTGATTAGAAGTTTTACATAATTTTATATCTTTATTATTTATTCCAAACAGTTAAAATTTTAGCAGTTCAAAATAAATTTGACAAGATTTACTCACAAGAAAATGAAAGTTAGGAAAAAAAGAATATTCCATCAATACTCAAAATTGGGCTTCTAAAAAAAACATTATTACAAAATTTGGACTACCATGAGAAATAGTATTTTTGGAATTGTAATTTTAGGCAACAAGGTCATGTTTCTGATAAAGCAAGAAAATCTCAACTAGAATTGTCACAATGAGGTAAAAAGGTATGTTATATATCGTTATGAAAGTGCAACTCAAATAAAAATAAAATCAATCAAGCAAATAATTTAAATGTTTCTGTAGTAAAACAGTACTTAAGGAATCTCTGATCGCTAGAGGGGGGGGGGAAGCCATAAGTAGTTTGCTAAAAATCATACAAAATGGATGAAAAGAAATGGGGTAAATTTATTTTAACGATGAAGCAAGCAAAACTTATTTCCATCAAATGGTATTAGGTACAAATATTGTCCAAAAGATGAAAGACACAATCCACAATATTTTATTTTCTTTATAAGCCAAGCAAGGAGATTGTAATGGTGTTGAATCATAATGTCTCTTTGGATACATTTTGTATACAAAGATACACCAGAAAAACATGATATAAATATACCGAAAAACAGCATTTCCCAGTATAATGACTAAAAACAACTCAAGAGTTCAACAATTCTTTCATAAACAAAAGTTAAAAGTTTTACAATGATGGAGTTGATTTCCAAATCCAAAAGGTTTTGGGGAAAATTTAGATAAAGTAATTATATTGCAAAAAATTCAATAATTTGTACAATGTATTAAGCCTAAATGGAAAGCTATAACAACAGATAAAGAATACATTAAATGGATTCCATTCCAACAGATGTGAATTAGCTTAGGGGAAAAAAAAGGTTTTAACAGATATGAATGATAATTGAAACAATTTACTGTATAATAAGTTAATAAAATATTTACACAAAATTTCATCAAAAGATTTTTAATCGTTATGCATTTACAGTGCTTAATTACTAATAGGAAAAAAGTATAAATGTTGTTCCTATACAATCATTTAATATTTTCAATGGCATTAATTATATGATAAGTAAAAACAATTTAAGTAATCTGTAAAATTTATAACTAAAATTAGATTTGTTGAAAGATTTTTGAGTGTCTGTATGATTGAATTTTAGCTTAATATATTATATTCAAAGGCTATATTTAACACAATTTTACACACAGAAAAAATATTTTATTTTCAAATTGATTAACAATAATTTCATACAGTTAAATACCCTGATGAACTAAAACAGAAATATTTTTACCTGAAAACATTAGGATTTTAAAATTGCATAAATTATTTTTTACAAATTAAAAATAGCAATGCACTCAGTAACTGATATGTATGACTTAAGAATTACACATAAAATAACAATATAAACTTGAGTTAGAATTTTGAACAACAATACAAGAAAGAAAATTTTACATAAGAAAATAATTCATACAAAGAAAATAATTACAATGAGTCAATTTAATAAATCTAATTCAATGATATGAACCAACGATTTGTTCTGTTACAAATTCTTCCATTTACATAATTTCAATAATAACTAAAGAGAAATTTATTCAAGAGAATTAATTATCAGTTTATGATAAATACTTGATAACATACTTATTTTCTAAATTTCAATGCAAATAGATCTAATTTTGTCAGTTTATTTCTAATTTATTCCCTCTTAGTTTAAACTTCCCTCCTTTATGCATTAATTCTAATTTTTATTTTTGCAGTATGCCATTTGATTTCTTGCAGGCAATATTACTGCAAGTTGTTAGTTAAATTAATACTTATGATTGGTTTCATAATATTAAAAAAAAAATTTTAATTCAATATTTTAGTGCTATAGAACATAATTCTTGTAAATTGTAAATTATGACTAGATTTGAGAGAAATAAAGATGGAATTTATATTTAAATATCAACAATTAGTTCTCCCAGTTTAAATATTCAATTTTTTTTACGATCATTAGACAATTTTTCTTGTAATTTTGAAACAGTATTTTTAAGATGGTTTCGTAAAGTTATATCTTCCCCAAATCCTCGATTATTTTCAACTTGTTCAATAGTTTTTATAACGAAAGGAATTAAGTCAGATAATATTAAAGGTAAATATTCTAAAAAGCAATTTAGAACACTAAAACCTCTTGCTGATGACCATGGAATTTTTTCTTGTATGAACCATTGAAGAATTGGAATTAAAATCTTTTTAGAGTTGTTTAAATCCATGCTATCCTTAAAGTAAATAAATATTTTGCACATTAAATTTCTTAAATATTCACTAAGACTGATACCTTGTTTCATATAAGTTTCAAATGTACATTTTAAAAGAACACTTGCTATGTCTGGCTTTTTAACTAAAGGAGCAGATTTGAATATTTCAAAAATCATCTCAAATGTAGACATTGAATTTAAGGAATTATTCAATATATAATTTTTAATAACACCTAAAAGAAACTGAAATTCATCCCATTTCAAACCACCTTTCCTACCATGAGCAGAATCTAAACATAATTTGAAAACTGGATTATTCAAAGATGAATTAATGCATGCATTATTAACCATCACATCTTTTAGAGATCTTTCCACAAACTTCTCATTTTTGTAGTCCAATTTAAATAGGCCTCTTATGAAACCCAGTATATGCTCTTTTATTACATTAGATAAAACTGACTGTGCATGTTTGTCTTTAGGGAAAATTGCACAAGGTATTAAAATATTATCAAAAAGTTGTGGCAAGATATTTTGAGAATTGTATTTCATATATAACAAAGGAGAGCAGTACTCAACAAGACAAGAAGTTAATTTATACATATAACTTAATGTTGAGTTATCATGTGACTTTTTTATTTTAGTTGAAATCATCGAAACATATTTTTGAAAATAATCATACATCTTTAGTTTCAATTTATGCTTATGTTTTAAATCTGTAATTTCATCATGTGTTTGACCCATGATGTGAAAAAGTTCTGTTACAATATTTTGAAACTCATTTTCACTATTTATAATATTCTGCACTTTAGGAAAAATATCTCCAATGTCAGAATGAATAATTATTTTTTGTGTGAAACTCTTCATTTGTCTAAAAGGACAAAAATCAATTGTACACTTCAACCATGACTGAAATATTAATGAACTGAAATTTGGAATTTTTTCTTTTAATCCAATTAATAAATATTCATCGTCTAAAACAGCACATATATACTGGCTAGTAATAGAGCTGTTGACATTATCTTTACAACCGAAAAGCAAAAAAAGGCTTGAAAAATTATGTGTAGTTTGGTTAGACATAGAAGAAGCAAACTTATAACTTAAAATGGTCAGTACAGCTGCTATATCCGAAACATATATTGGAGGGGTATTAGTAAAAGATATATGTTCAATAAATGGAAATATATGTTTAAATGTAAATTCCAAGAGTCCCAGATATTGCTCATGTATGACATTGTTCATGTTGTGTTTTTCATTTGCAATATATTGTGCTTTTGTCAAAATATTTAGAAGAACTCTAAGTACATAATTCATTTCACTAATACCACATGAAAACAGCAGTGTACGAAACCCAGACCCAATAAGTTTATATTCTGACAAGTTTAAGTCATAACTCTGTTCAAACAACTCATCCATACTGTCAATATAGACAATTAATAGCTTCATGAGATTTGCTTTATGTGCACTGTCTCTTGCAGCTGAATATTCAGAACATATATTATTAAAAAAATCTACTGCTTTAGCTATTATTTTATTGAACTCAAGAGATTTCTTTTGATAAATATGCATTAATACAAATAAAGCTTTCCAAGAAATCAACTGCTTTCTTGAACTAGACGTCTTGATTATAAATGCTAAATCACAGATCTTATCACTTACTTCAAGTTGCCCAGATGTTGCAACTGCCAAAATCAATGAAAAGCAATTTTGTAGTCCAATTTCTGACAATTCTAAAATTTTTTTGGGTGGGAATTTGCTATACACACGGCCTTTCAAAGAACGCCATAAATTTCCATCATTAGCATCTTTAATCAGTTGCTTACATAAAATGCGCAAAAAGACATCATAGCTAGTTTCATTTCCTAAAGTGGTACATGTATTAGAAAGATTATCTATATATTGGAACCAAGAAATTGAATTGTTAAATAAATATACAAGACCTTCCACTTCAATTCCAGGCATTGAAAATGCTTCATTGATCTTCTTAATGTATAAATCGGCCAGAGGCAGTAATATTTCACAACTTGGTTCCCAGATAGTAATTAAATTCAAGATGTAAAATAAAGTAGATCGCAAACTTTTTTCTTTTATTTCTGATATATCCTTCAATACAGAATGAACAAGGTACTTTACAACTCCATATCCACTTTTAGGACTTTGAAGCTCATTATAATTACCAAATTCATCAATTTTGTAAAGAGGTGCTATATGTGAAATAAGCCATAAACAAGGTTCAATAATTTGTTCACATTGCATATTTTGACTAAGTAATAAAAAAGCATCTATAGGTACATCAATCATTTTTTCTTTTTCAGAAACTTTTTGTAAATTCTGCACAGCATTATGAAACATATTCCAAAATGAATATTTTCCATCAGCTGCCTTAATATCAAGAACTTTTATCAGCATGACCCAAAAATCTTCAAAACATCTGCATAGGAAAGGAGAGTGGTAACAGTAAGAACTTACTTCTGTAAATTTTTTTAATGCAATATAGATATAATCCACTAATACTAAAGAAATTACTTGTAAGAATGGATCTAATTGATCCAAGTCATTACAAAATGATTCAAATTTTTCTATTCTAAAAGGTACATTATTCAATGTTAAAAGAATTGTGATAGAGTTCCACCATATGTCTAAATACAAATGAACATAGTGGTAATAATATTCTGCACTTTGTGAAGTTTCCTTGAAGTCCATAATATGAACCAAATTTGAAACACTACTAATTCGACCAATAAAAATTAATAAATTTTTAATTTCCTTCATAATACTAAAAAACATTTTAGAAAATGGAAGATAATTTGATGAAATAGAACAATGTCTTGTATCAAAATCACGGTGTTTCAAAATGATATGTTGAAGACTGCTTAGCAAAAACTGAAGAGCTTTGACAGTACATTTTCTATATTTTTGAACTTCCATCAAAGGATTTACACTTTGAAACAAATTTGTTTTACCTACAGCAAGAGTTCTTGTAAGAAAAAAATACTTTTTAATTTCACCGAATAAAAATTTAACGTCATTCCATAATACAAAACTTGACGAGAATGATTTATCAAAAATAATAACTGATGGTTCATTCCATAATGGCAGTTGAAAATCTAGACATTGGGAGAAATGTTTACTTTTCAAATATGTATTATTTCGATTTTCTTTACAATCGAATGAAGGGAAACATTCAACAAAATGTCCAGTTGAGGATGAATCTGAATCAAAATCCATTCTTGGCAAAATTAGTTCAGTACAAGAAAAGGCATTCAATCTGAAAAAAAAAAAAATATTAAAATTCTCTCAATAATCAATAAATACTAGATATAAAAATGAAAACATTACAAATATTCATATTGTTACAGAACACTATCCAACAACACATACTTATTTATGTTTAAGATCAACTACACAAGAGACAAAATGATTGTAGAATTATTAAACCTGATGCCAATATAATTTTTAAATTACAAATATTAAGATATTAAAACAGATACAGCATCTCTCAAATGTTTCCTACCATTAAAAAATTTGCAATTACTGTAGTTCAAGATTAAATTTGAATATAAAAACAAATAATTTTTTCATATAATTCCATACAAAATCTGAATCAAACTTAATTTTTAGAAAAATAATTTCTTCAGTTTTATAAGAATTAAAATGCAAGGAAGTAGAGACAAACAAATTAAAGAAAGTCAGAAAAGAGATCACACACCGAAATATTTTCGTATTAATTCATATAGTAAAAACAATCATTTTTTCTTCATTATTTTTCAATGTAGCATTTAAAAATAATTTGGCTTTAATCTTCTCCTGTTTTGTAATATTCTTTTTATACCTTCTACATTCTATTCTTTTATTATTGTGTTACTCATAGTTATAAAGAAACAATGAAAAGCATTCAATATTTTGAAGTTGATATTTTTCATCACACTCAAGGTAAATGAATTTAGAAAATTGCAAAATTAATAAATATTTACCATTCAATGGTGGAGTACATGATAAATCATCACTTTAAAAAAGAAAACTGGGTCAAAAACAAGCTAAGAAAATAACTTTTGCAAAGTTAACTCAATGTGATTGATCAGTGATTTATAGTAAGAAACTATCACAAAAATCCACATTTGAATGTTGTGAAGATTTCTACAGAATTTATAGAAATTTTTTTTACTTCCATTTAACCTGAAATTGTTCAATGAGTACTCAGATAGGCCAATCAGAGTGCAAATTGAACAAATATTTTTCTTTGAGTTTAATGCTTTTGTAATCTACAGGAGCATTAAGCTCATAGAAAAAAAATTTGCAAGCCCAAAAATAGAAAGATTAAACTTTCCTTCTCAAAATAAATGATAAATAAGCCAGAAACACATCATGTCTCATTTGCAGAGGAAAGCAAATTTAACATATTTGGTTTCAATGGGCATATGGAGAAGTAAAAAAAGGAACTTAATCCTAAGAGCTTAGTTGGAATAGTAAAACATAATGGTGTAGGTGTCCTAGAATGGGGGTGAATGTCAGCATTGGATTAGGTAATTTGGTATTTATTTTTTAAAAATGTCCTATAAAATATTTAAATGATGCTCTTAATTTAAATATTTTAAAGGACAATTTAAAATAATCGGGCATGGGAGATAACTTTGTTTTAATCAAGATAATGACCCTTAGCATAAGACTCTCAATGTTCATCTTTGGTGCCCTATAATAACATCCACAAGTTCTGACAACACAACTTCATTTACACAATAAAACATATTTGGTGTAAAGTTAATGTAAGAATACACAACATTAAAACGGAAAGAGAACTAAATGCAGCGATCACCAATAAATGGAGAAGCATAAATGCAGAAATTACAAAAATCTTATGAAATCTATGTCCAAACATTTAAAAGTTGTTTTAGATGCAAAAAGATATCCTACTTCTTAAATTAAGGAAGTATTGCAATATTTACTAATATACAGAGATTTTTATAAAAGTGTATGAAAAACTTTTATGAGATAATTTCTTGTTATTTGTTGATAGTTGATTTTTCAAAATATAAAATTTACTGTGCTTCAAAAATATTTTATAGTTTTGAAAAGAACAAATTATACAATCTATTAAAAAAATACCACACAGATAATATTTTCATCAGTCGATAGAGCAGTGTTTTATTGCTGAATAAAATCCTCAGGTAGATCAGAAATATCATGTCATTGCATAACAGATCAGAAGAAATTTCAGTCAATAAATAACGATTCAATGTCAAAACATAATCATTAAAAAATATTAGCCACATACCTGATACTTCATTAAAAAAATGCATTCAAAACTATAATGGAGAGAAAGCTTATATTTATGAGTCAAAATATGAATATCGATTTCTTCAACAACGAAAAAAATAACAAGCAATTAAATTATTAAAGTAGAACAGACCAGTTGTGAAAATATTTGGTTTTTCTTTCGCGCAATTTTTGGACATCAGTCACGGATACAGTTAATAAAGCAATAATAAAGAAAACAGAAGTTGCTTCTATTAATTTGATAATTAAAATTAAAATAAGCTGTAAAATATTAAATAATACCATTTACAAAAAATATAAATTCAATATTAAGTAATTATAAGGTTGGAATGCAGCTTAGAGTAATCATCCTTAGCGAATTATTATTTTGCCAATTGTGGCAACCCTGATTTCTCTTCACTGCGGTGTCTTTAGGCGTGGCAACCCTTTCGAAAATGCCATATGATTTCGGATTTCAGTTCACCAGCTATTTTTTTTTATATATATACCTCTCTATAACCATGTTTTTTTCACAGTTGTTACTTTACGCGGGGCTACCCTTTCGAATTTGCCAATTCAATTCTTATTCCAGTTCACCAGATATTTTTTTTGGTTATATATATATCTCTGATTATGTTTTTTTCACTGTTATTGCTTCACGCGGGGCTATATGAATTAAGATTCCAGTTCACCAGGTATTTCTTTTGGCTATACACCTCTCTCTGACCATGTTTTTTTCATTGTTGTTCTTTACGCGAGGCTACCCTTTCGAATTTGCCATCTCCTGAGTAATAACATCAACCATCACGATCTAAACAATATCCTCTCTGACAATCCCCCCGGAATTGTAATAGGTGACTTTAATGCAAAACGTCTAACCTGGAACAGAGGCAAGGCAAACATATCAGGCACAATTATTGATGCTATGTGTTACACTAATAACATCCAAATAGCTGCTCCCGACTCACTCACTCACTTTTCTTTCAATAGTAATATTTATTTTACAATAGATTTTGCTATCCTCAAAAACATTCCATAATATAATATCTAAAGTGTTGATCAACTATCTATCGACTATAATTCTATACTAATTGACATCTCTTTCAATGAAATTTTCCCTATCCCCCTTCGCACTCTAATAACCTACTAATTGACTCTGCAATCAAGAAATTCCATATTATACCACAAAAGATAGCCCCATTATTTATTAAAAATTATTAATAATCAGAGATATTATTATATCTCTGATCTAGACCAATCAATAACATACTTTATTACCAATCAATAACAGATCCCTCCAAACCCTTCATCTTAGACACCCCCCATATCTGATACGAAATTAAAGAGAAAAATAGATACAGAATACTATGGCAAACACCAGGTAGCCCACTTTAAAACCCATAATTAATATCCTCGAAAAGCAAATTAAAAATAAAACCAACACCTTTAAAAAATGGGAAAACCTACTCCTCCAGCTTAATAAGGAACATAACTCCCTTTTTAATATGGAAAAAATTTCCAATAAATTTTACAACATCCCCCCTACTAATAAACAATAATGGTCTGGTATTCTCTGATAAAGAAAAAGCTGATCTGCTTGTCCATAATCTTCAATCCTTGTTTCAAAAAAATCCAAATAAATCTGATGATGATTATATTGAAAAAACAGCATCAATAGTAAGAAATTATCTTGAAGTTCATACCACGCACAAACTTAATTTCTCCCCCTTCCTCACCTCACCCTCTGAAATAGATATCATAATCAAAATGTTAAACAAAAAGAACCCTCCCTCCGAAGATGACATTCATAATCAAGCATTTAAATCCCCCCCCAACACACTTATGCACCTCACTAAAATGTTTAATAAATGTCTCATGTTTGCCCAGTTTCCAAAAACATGGAAACATGCAACAATTATTTTACTCCCCAAATCCGGCTAAAACCACATCATTCCCTTCAAATATAGAACTATCAGCTTACTAAATTCTATCTCAGAAATCTTTGAAAGAATCCTGTTAACCAGAAAAATCACTAATGTTTCCACTAATAATACTCTTCCATATTCACAATTCGGCTTCCGAACTAACCAAAGAACTGTTCATCAACTATTTCGGTTGTTAATGGCATTACTGAAGGATTTAATTCCAAACAAGTCTCTAGGGGTATCTTCCTTGACATAAAAAAAAAGCTTTCGACCGCTTCTGGCATAACGGATTGATCTTAAAACTAATCAAATTAAATTCCTCTCCTCCTATATAATAGTTATCTTAAATAATTATCTTTATGATAAAACATTTCAAGTTAAACTTAGTTATACTCTTTCTACAATATGTCATATACAAAGCCGGTCAACCTCAAGGGTCTGTGATTTACCCAATTTGCTATAATTTGTACGCATATGACTTCCCTCAGAGTCCCTACAATAGCCTCTGTTTTTTTCGCAGATGACGCAACAATCCTTACCCAAGAAAAAAAAATCCTATCAACGTAAAAGATACATTACATAATCATCTAAAATAAATAGAGAAATGGATGACACTCTGGAGGATTGCTGTAAACACTAATAAAACTAAAGCTCTCATATTTAAAAAAGTTAACCCCCCTATTAAGACACTTAAATTTTTTAATGATCAAATATCTTGGGACTCTGAGATTAAGTACTTAGGAATTATCCTGTACTCCTACCTCAATAAAAACTTCATATCCAATCAATACTTTACAAATGCTGGGCCAAAATCCATAACTGTACTCCTTTAATTGGCAGAAATTCACTACTTCGTGCTAACAAAGTCTTTCTCCATAAACAAGTAATCCACCCTATCTTAATCTATTCTTCCCTCACTTGGAGCCATGCCGCATCTACCCATATTTAAAAAATACAGGTTCTTCAAAATAAAATCCTCCGCAGGATTGCTAACTTACCTTGGTATGTCAGAAATTCTGTCATACAAAAGAATCTCAATATCTTTCCTATTAATAAGTACATCAACTATCTCTCTAGAAGATTCTATAATAGACTAATAAATCACACAAACCCACTAATAAGAGCCCAGTTAATTTTTCCTCACAATAATAGATCACATGTCCTGTCCTACCAATCCGACAATAATTATTTCCATCAAATCCCCCATAACACTTTGCATTCCATCCCAGACCCCTTCAATTAAATCCTTCATCATTCCTTCAATAGCCTCTTTCAGTCAACCATCTCACTCCAAGACCCCCATTATCGTCTATAACATAAAATGATATAATCTTATTTTACGATAAGATTAGTAAAAAAAAAGTTTTAAAATCTCTTAAGAAATATCCTTCTCATAGTAAATAATTCTTTCACTTTCCTATCTTCTTTCTTCTCCGTTTCCTTTCATGTTTTTCTAAATTCATATGTGCATTAAAGTACATTTTTAATATGTTTGTTTCAAATTTAAGAAAAAAATTCAAGGTTTCTTTATCAAACTGAATAAACTGTCCACCAGATTCGCCCTCGCTACTGTTGGATTGTTGTTAATAGTTTTTTGTAAGATTTTAATTTCATCCAAGTTATAAACTATATACAGTGTTACCACCCAATAAAGGACACCCAAAGGGACCATAAACATTTTGTCCTTTAAATGGAGGGGATAATTCTTCAGCGAATATACACTAAAATGTGTGATATAATTAGAAATACAGGTTGTATGAAGCTTTAAATAAACGATTTTGTAACAGTCCCCATGACTTTAATATTAACGAGACTGCTAATGCCATTTGTGGAGATTTCTCCCTTCCTCTAGTTGTTGTTGTGAGTGTGTATGTTTGTGAATTATTAAAACATTATTCTGTTATCATAAAGAGCTAAATAATCTTCACTAAGTAAAACGGATTCCAACTTAATGTTTTAAAATGGAATTCCTATTCATATAATTCTGTCATGTCAAGAATTGTTCTTAATGCAAATTGGAAGCGTATCTCTTGTGTATTTCTTCATTGAGACAGAGAGTGTATATGTAATTTTTATTAAAACTGAAACTTACCTCATTAGTTTGTTTCCTTTTGCTAGAATAAGCTGTTTTTCTCCTTTTTCCCCCGCTAAATTTATTCTCACTTAAATGAAGGTCACTAAGTCATAACATCATCTGTGTTTATACTAGAAGAGTAATGAAAAACTTACTATTTTGTTACTTTCATTTTGGTTTGATGACTAATGTATGCTGCTTTTAGCTTGAATATAAATTAGATAGAAAAGTGTTTTCAATATATATATATATATATATATATATATATATATATATATATATATATATATATATATATATATATATATATATATGATTGTGTGTAGGATTTTCCAGCTAATTATCAATTTATTAACTGCATTTTCAGTGATATTATAAAACTAGTTCCTCATTTGCTCAATAGATGGCACCACAAATCAGCTTCATGTAATAGCTCACGCAGTGTCCCCTATTCCTGAATAAAACTGTGAAGCGTTTAGCACTTCTTCTTCTACCTCTTCTGCTCCTCTTCTTCTCCACCTTTAATCGTCTCCCGATGAACAAAACTCCGAGTACCAGGGCGCATTTCAACGCCCATTGCTGATGTGTGATAAAAATGGGCTGTCATCCATCTTCTTAGATGAACTAGTTATTTAAAATAAGTCAATTTTTTATATAGCAACTTTTGTAGATAGTTTCCTTTCATCTCTCCTTCTAATAAACGAAGTAAAACAATTTGAAGCCTCATCACTGAACTGGTAAATGCCAACACCGAATCCGAAAATGCAATACCTCCCCCCCCCCAGAATACAAAGAACCGGGAGGTATCTCGTACAAACTGAAACCATCTACGCACACGCGCGTGCACACACATGTATATATATGTAATGTCCGGGTACTCACAATGATGATATTTCGGTTTATTCGAAGTTATTAATTCTTATTTACAGCGATTATGTATAGACACTTAAGTATGAAATTAAAAATAGAGTAAATAATATAAACAGGTTCAGGTTGTGCTCCGTGCACTTATTTCGTAAAAAGTTTTTAGTCGTGATATCCCAAACACTCCGTGTGCCCACTCCAACCCCGTAAAGGCTTCTTCCCGCCCAAACGTCTTCTTTCACATAACGTAATATCGCTGAGATAGTAGCAGCGCTCTCTGGTGGTGGTGAGACGTTCTATGGCCACGTTCTGGGCGATAAGTCAAGTTCGATTTCCACACACACACACACACACACATATATCACGGAGTGTCTGCAATTGTTATTACTGCATTCATATGAGATTTTGATTTTTGGTCTTATAATTAATTATTCTCGTTGCAGGAAGCGTGTATTTAAAAAAAGTTTATTATTCATTGAATACTCTAATTGATTTTATAAATCATATTTTCTCTTGTATTTTCTAGTTATATTTCAGCTAAGTGTATTAAAATGTAATTTTTTAAAGAGAATTTTAAACTTTTATCACAATCTGAACTCAATAACAGAGAAACAACAGCCTTTCTCACTGGAAAGAGGATTTGGGAGATTGGCATGGAAATGAAGGATACGTTCGGCAGAAGAGTTAGCAATTTTGGATATAACAACTGATCTTAAATTCCGAAAAGAGAAAATTCAATTACAATTTGCTCATGGTAAACGGCTGTCAATCAAAGAGATGGCAGGAAAAATAAAGATCAGACGATGGTAGAAGAGGGAAGAAGAAAGTTGTATTAGAGGCAGAACAGAAATAGAACTAAAATGGTTTGCAGACGTTGAAACTACAAATTGAGTAAAAAAATGGATTCCGCAAGGTAATGACGCTGAGATCTGACAGCAGAAAAGAACAGAAGCTGACCCCCCAGATTTAACTGGAAGAAGACGATAAGGCGAATTTCTCAACTACTTAAGTAGGCAGCTGAAATCTTTAAGAATTCCTGATAGCTAATGATTGCTTATTAGGGGGCCTTACCGAGGTGACATAGCTTCACACTAATCCTACGGAAACGGAAGAAGACAACAAGACTATGTCATTTAAAGAAATGCTTGACGCGAGAATTCAAACTCTTCGGAAAATTCATCAAATCTTTCGTCAATATAAGAAAATTTCAGAGGAACTTTGGATATTTTTATTATTTTTGAAATAAAAGTTATTTGAAGGGATGGCTAAACGAGCTGAAATAGTAAAGTTAATAATCAAGGACTTAATCATATCTATTCAAATTAAAAGACTTGTGTACACTCTCACAGAGAGACCACTTCTTAGACACTGGTCTGAGTGGGTCATCTTCAATTAGCAGACAAATTGGATGTCTATTGCAGCATTCGAAATATTTCTTTCAGTAAAAGAGCGGCCCATTCCAAAGAGACATTGACCTTCTAGACCTTATGCTTAGAAAAAGCTCACTGACTAGCGATTTGACAAAACGCAAACAAACCGGTTCTACATCATCTTCAGTGAAGTGATAAATTGAAAACTGATGACAGATCCAAGGAACCAACGATATCGTGTCATGATATTCAATGCTAATTGTTACGAAACCAGACGTCCCAAATGCGAATAGGGACTCAACAAATTTTAGACATGAGTTTGCATTCATGCTCCTCAACAAATCAAAGCGCGATGTGCGGAATTAGCTCAGAAATGGCACATGGGGGACATACGCCGATGTGGGCAGCTAGTCACACTGTTGCTGAAAATCTTATCATTTCCTTAACAGAGAGGATCAACTAGAAGACTCGACTATCATGTCCTTGCTGACGGCCATAAGTCCGAGGGTGGAAATCTTACACACCAACTAATTATCAGACATGAAGGACGTTCATTCAGTATACTACTAATAGCTTTGCCTTACATGCTAAGGAAACTGAAAACTTTTAAGATTGTATTTTACAAGACTCATGGCAATGTTCTGCCTCAAGCACGCAACGTGGTACTTTGGACTCATCCCATCAGACTTATGATTTTGTTAAAGTAATTATAGAAGAGTCAAAGCTTGCACACATTGTGTAATACCACCTGCTTTCTGCGCGATGACGAAGATAATGTCTGAGACACAGAGAAATAAATTGAGTACATTACTAGCGCGATTAGATTCTTTGAACCAGGGGAGAGCCCTCCTTCATGGAACACCATTATCAACACTGGAGACAGTCCCTCCGCTCTATGCCTCCCTACTGGGTTACCGCAAAGAAGATTACTCAGAAAGAACTTGATAAACTTTTGGAACATAACATCACAAATAATGTAGATCCCCGGCCATGCTGCACTTTGGCTCGCTCCCCTAAGCAGGGCAGAATCGATCTTTGTATCGATTATAGAGATCTCAATGCTACGACAGTGGTTGACTCTTATGTGCCTAGAATGGATGACCTATTTCACGAAATTAGAAGCATACACCTTTATAGAGAAGCTATAGATTTACAATCAGGTTACCACCAGGTGAATGTCTGTGTTTCTGACAGAGACAAAACAACATTGTGTCCATTTAAAGCCTTTGATACCTTCTAATACCTTTTGACTTGAAAACGGCCCCAGCCACATTTCAAGTTGGTTATAAGTCCGCAGTGGCCTAAGCCAGTTTTCATTTTTCTTACCTCGATGATATCACAATCCTGTCAAGAAACCTTTCAAAACATCTGACTGTATTTATGGGACTTTAACTATTTAAACTTCGTGCAAATCATAGTAATTTTCCTTGTGATGAGCAGTATATCTTACTATAATACAAGTTTAGGGCAAATGAACCATGGAAAACACCTCTTCTATGAAATGCTCCCTCCTAAGAAAATAAGTAGGTGCAGTCATTCTTGCAAACCTGTTCATGATATAGAATTTATTCCTAATTTTTCAAAGTCTGCCAGACCTCTCAGCAATCTCACAAAGAAAATCAAGCTTGGTCTTACTTGGGAGATGAAGAAAATTATTTTCAAACTTTGAAACAACTTCTAATTTGTCCTCCTGTTTTGAAACAGAGTGATGCCACAGTATACATTCTTCCACACTGGTGGTAACCATGCCATAGGGTCTGTCCTCTTGCAAGGTAAGGCGAGGAAGCAGATCTATAGCATAAGCCAAGTAGTCTGTTAACTGCTGCTGAAACTGTTCCCACCACCGAAGACAGGATGCTTATGCCTTTGTTTGGGCAATAAACAAATTTAGAGGTTACATTGAAGTCAAGAAATTACCGTAGCATCCGATCCATCAACTCCTAAGTGGCTTCCCGAGCCTTAAAGTACCTTCAGGTAGACTAGCGAGGTGAGCCTAACACTCCAGTTCATTCATCTGAAAATGGAGTACTCCCAGAGAAAAGCAAATGTCAACAGACTTGTTATCTCATTCCGTATGTGGAAATGGAAGAGTTCTGTGAAAAGTGCAAGTGTGACTATCGAGCGGCTAGTCCGTAGCACCTACTGAGGACATTACGGAGAACAACTAAGACGATGACATTAAGAAAATTGTAGAATCTTTTTGAAATCCTGTGAAAGATAAACCATACTAACTGTAACGTATCGGACACGAAAACAGTAGAAGCTAGAAAAGTATATAATTTATTTTGCCGCTAAACAAACGCCATGCTTCACACTAGATCCTCTTTCTTTTCCTCATCGTCATTGCTCTGGCTCTCTAGTCGGTGCGCGCATCTCAGTTTTGAGTCTGATTGGGTAACCTGGTCCTGACGAAATTATGGTTTTGAACCGTGACATTTGCTACAAACTCCTCTTCCTCTGAAGATAATTTTTCTGATAAGGTACCATATGGTGAAATACACCATATGCGGCAATTTGACTATTTATAGCTCCATCTAAAATAAAAGTGTGACTCATCTGATCATAGAATTTTCCAAAGCCACGCGTCATCAACTTCCAATCTCACCAAAATCGGCAAACAAATTCAAGGCGTGTTTAGTGATCTTGAGGTTTCAGCGTTTGCATCACATGGATCTTATACGGATACCATTTAAAATGGATCCGCAGAAATTTTCTTACAGTCGACCACGGAATCTCAACTCGCGTGGCACTGATCGACCACTTGCTGAAGAATAGGTGGAACTGGAGGCCTTTCAATAGCAGTAGCGACTTCTTCGACAGTTTAAGTCCTAACCGGTTTCTGTATCCCACTTCGGGAGGCACACCCAAATCCTCTTCAAATTTTATGATCATCTTCCTCAAACCAATCCTTGATATGGGGATCTTTTGCAAATCCTTTAACCTGTGAACTCCGGCGGTACATGCCATTACGCCACTGCTCTCCTTCGGCTCCACGGTACTACATTGTACAAGCTATCGAGAGTTCTTTCCCCCTTTTCAGCCTCTTTACTCTTTTACATTTCCTTGTCCTTTTGATTTTGCTTCTATTGTCCGCTATTGGGTGGGGACATTTTCATAACGTTATCAGTTGTTCACAAATTCCTTATCATTGGCGACATTTAGGAACAACCAGTTTCGAAAGAATACTTTTATTCAATGAATTAACGTTGTCTATGAACGCTAGATATTTCTTTTCTCTTTTTCTTCAGTTTTAAAATGCCTCGAAAATTTCTCACAGAAATGAGATTAGAATTTAATGGGAAATTTAGGTGAACAAAATTTTGATGATAGTGATTCAATTTGGAGATGAATTAGAAACAGTATTTTGAAGATAACGAGATTGATTTAGATGTATCAACTAATTTTGAGGAGACAGATAACTCTTTCATGGAAGAGGGTAGAAGGCTCAGAGTAATAAATATTAAAACTAAAAATAATACATTTTTCCTTTAAGATAAAGATTTATAAGAAGATTTGATATTAAAAACTGTTACATATTATATTCATTGAAATATATGAATGAATTGAAAGTTTTCTTTGCCCGATTGTACCAGATTTACTCAGTAGCTTTGAAACGCGTATTCAGACTGACAATTATTTTTAAATTTCACTTGATAACATTTAAACACAAAGGTAGCCAAGTATTGATTCCAAACCCTTAGCCAGGGTTAGTCATGAGTTCGAGGTCCGTTCAATTTGAAAACCGGCTGTGAAATTTGTCGAGATTTTAAGTCATTATGTAGTGTGGTGTGGTGTAGGTTTAGTGAGTGGGTGCTGCCCCATTGCTTGACCGAGGTTGAAATTTACAGAAGTCCATCACCATTTGCCTTCCTATTGCTTTGCAATGCGATGTTACTATAAAATCAAATAAAATTGATTACAAAATATTCGGTGTACATTGATTTTTGTGTGCATTAAAGGGCGTATGAAAAGTAAATCATATTGTTCTTAAAGTTTTCCTTCTTTTACATATTTCGTCGAACAATTTTGTGAAAACATGACGCATTATTTTTAATTACACTTTCCAATATATGGTGGATAAATGTGTGAAGTTACAATAATAGGAACATAGTGTGTGTATATATACATATACTATATACTTCTCTATATATATAATTATTACAAGGAGCTTATGATTGAACTATCGTACTCTCAGAGTATAGTCATGTGATTACAGAAACTTTTAATTTAATATCGTTTAGTTGTACTTGCTTCTAAATTTTAGTCCTTATGGTATAGCTGTCTCTTTCTTTCTTTCTTTTTGAAAACTTTAATTTATATTACTCGACTTTAAGTTATGATATTTTTCAAAATTTAAAATATCAAGGAACATGAAAACATTTCACAATAGAATAAATTTTTAAAAATTCTAATGTTAATTTAACAGACAAATAACTATTATACAATGCCTTATTAATATTTTCATAATATTTTCATACTTAAGGGATATTAGTCTATATTGCTCCAAATTCTTCCATCAATATATCCTGATACTTAAGCAAATGATACAATAAAATCTTATTTCAAGATAAATTGGCTTTTAACAATTTCCTTAACAATATGGAGCAAAATAAAATATGTAAAATAATAAAATAATTTACACACTTTTACATGTTTTCTAGTCAACATGTCAATCATATCAATTCTACTTTATTAGTTCTTCGTAAATGTTGTACACAAAATCTAGAAAACACATTTAAACTTTAGATTTTCTTAAAAGGACATGTGCCTATATTTAAAATTTTCAATTCTCCTTAAAATCAAAATATGTATTTATTTTACAAGTCATTAAATTAATAATAGAGACAGGAAATCAGAAAAATTCTTATAAAGGAATAAGACAAATATTAAGGATCTTTCTTTCTCGTGAATGATTACTGATTCAAAACTGCAACCCTTACTATCTCTCCTTTGTAACAAGATGAACCAACAATACCACACCCAGCCCAATTTGGGCTTCCCAGTGTTCGAGCAGGGGCTTTACTCAAGCCTAAAGCGCCGAGTGGAAGGAGATATTTTAACTTAGAGATCGATTCCTAAAGGTTAAACCAGCGATATTCACGCAGAGCACCTAAGTGGTAGCTAAAGTAGTTTTACCAGTAAAGCTCGATCTTTTTTTTTTTTTGTAAGGGCTTGATTAAACAATGTCAAACGCACGCTGAATGATTCTCTGGCTATGACTGCAAGTCTTTATAGAGGTTTTACGGATTTGCATAAGAAATATTCGAAAAAAGCCATCTGGGGGTCAAAATTTGTACTAATTTTTTTTATTGCAAAATTTTTTTCACCGTGGTCCAAATAGCATATATTCCAAGTTTCATCAAAATCCGATACGCAGAACAGGTTCTAATGGCCTCTGAATAGTGTAACTTTAATTATAACCACCCAGTATATTAGTGTACATATATAAAATCGAAATTTTCTGAAATATATGGGTGATAAAATCCCAATATATCAATAATGCTCATTGAAATTTGAAATGTTACCTTAAATGTATACATAACATATTTATGCACTCTTGTATAACCTTATGACATCAATTATTAGAAATTGAATTTATTTTTGAAAAAGAAGAATATCACATGCTTTCTATAGGAAAAAGGAAATTAAGAAAATTTAATGTTCAGTATAGAGCTGAAACAATAATACACATCTTGGGAAAATATGTATTAATATTTAATCAATTCTACTTAAAGCATCTGAACTAACATGATTTCTCCCAGGTATATGGATAACATCGAAATTAAATGGTTGTAGTGCAAGAGACCAACAAATAAGGCATGACTTTGTTCCTGCATTTGTTTTCAACCAGACTAATGGGTTATAGTATGTCTGGTTGATAAATTTTTGCTCTCCATCTAGATAATATATTAGTTTCTTTATTGCATAAACGATAGCCGTACATTCTTTTTCGGTTGTACAACTTTTCTCGGTATCAGAAATTTTTTTACAATAGTATAAAATCAGATACTTTCCCCTTCTATCATTTCTCTGAGCTAGAACAATTCCAATACCACCTCTTTCTCTTCATTGTAGGCGGGGCACTTCAAGGGCTGGAATCCATTCACACCACCAAAGTCAAAGTGAAGCTTTCATCTTCCTTTATGGTTATAAAATTTTTCCGTTTTTGTAAAAGGAGACTCTCCCACCAGGAGTTCAATTACTATTTTCTTTCTGTCCACCGAAGAGTTTTTCTTTCCTTCGGATGGAACCCCTCGCCTTGTTGTGGTACTAATAGTTTCTTTCTTTCGGAAAAATATCTGATATCTTTTACAACGTTTCTTCCCTTGCAGCAGAATCGTTCTTTTCGCTTTAAAATGTCTGTTTCCTTCCTTAAAACTTCTATTTACTCATTCTGTCCACCTAACTATCTGTTCCAACACTTTATCTTTTTCCAACAGTATTGGTTTCAGTATAAGGTTAATTTTTAAGAACGCCCCCTCTGTCCTTCAATTAAAATACATGTTTCCTTTCTCAGTTTCTCTAGATGATTTGATAAATCTTTTCTTGACTTAATTCGCACCTTCAATGCTAATTCATCTCTTTCTCCAATGGAAATATTCTCCCCTGTAATTTCTTTTTTTCCCCCAATATTCTTTCTCATCGAATCTCCAACAGTTTTGCCTTTTGCTCTTCCTTTGTTTTTCAATCTGCCTTTCATCTTTCTCTTCATTTAGGGTACAGATTTCATTCCGAAATATTTCTAATTGATTTAACAGATTAGAATTTTCATTTTTCTTGCCTCTTTTTACCTTCTAAATAAAGGGAGCTAACTCTTCATTTTCCTTCTGAGCTTCTGTGAACTCATTGGCATTAATTTTCATTAAATTTATTGTATCCTTATCTTCTCTAAATGAAGGTTAAGGGTTTTCCATATATTTTCTGCAATTTCAATTTTATCAATTTCCTTAGCATTACATTTAGGAAGTTTTCGTAATTCAAAAGAATTTGAACTATGTCCTTCAATTGTATTATAGTTCTCGCAGACGCGCGATGAGCCAAGTTTCATTTCCCCCCTGTATTCTTGCGTTTAACATTTCTCGTACAAATTCTTCTTTATAATTGGTACTATTTATAATAAGATTTTTAAGGTGTATAGTTTTTAAATCGTCAATTACTCTTTCACCTAATTTTTCTGCTATATATCTTAACTCTGCTTTTCGAACGTTTGCTAAATAAGCCATGTTTGGATGAAATAGGTTTTACACACAAATATTTTGATAAAACCCCACAAATAAAAAAAAAATTAATTTGCAATTTTCCTTGAGAAAATAATGGTAAAAGTTTTAGAATCCAAAATTAGTAATCACTATATATAACTCTTAACTATTGTTTGTATATTCTTAGTAATCTATAACAAAACACCAATACGTATTTGATAAAATAATACTTTTCATATAAAACACTATTAATAGAAATAAAAATACTTTAAACAATTGCTGGAAATTATTTCCGCCTTAAAATATAGCAAGATTTCATTAACAGAGCAAAAATTTTAATTACATGAATAATATTAAAAAACAAAATAGTCTACTGCTCAAAGCAAACAATCAAGGTCAGACAAAAAAAATCCTCTGTATTTAGATGTGATTTATCGTTTATACATCACAATAGCTAGTGATTCTTAGCACATACAGGAGGGTGTAATATATAAAATACTCAATATTGTATGGTTATGTAACCAAATAACAAAAAAATATATTCAAATGAAGCTCGCACTATCACAGGAGGTGAATTAAATTACTATAATTAGTTAAATTCTAAAGCATAGGATATGCAACCAAAATAATCATACAATATTAAATTACTAAAAAGATTCACAATTTAAGATACACTATAGTAGAACAAAATTAAATTCAACTCTAGAACAACGCATAGGATATGCACTTAAAACAACACAAAAAATCACATGTGGTGTAAATAATTGGATATACAGAGAAGGAAATCGACCTGAAATATACTTGGAAGACTTTTTTTTATACAACACGTCTTGTGGTAGAATAGCACTATTATTCTCCAACACAGAGTTCACGGTAAGATGGCGTGCTTCAGCCAACGGCCAACTTAACTTTTTGATGCTTTCAATCTTTCTACATCTCCAATTTCTAGCCAAACTAATTATTTTTTTAGAGTAATTATTTTTCATTGCGTCAATTCCTCCATTTAAGACAGTAAAGTATTGGAAACGAAAACAGACAGTCTAGAGATAAGTATTTAATTTTATTGTATTTCACCCCTAAACATACTCCATGCTACACACTAAATTCTCATTCTTTTCCCACACATTTCTCGTAGTTGAGAAAAGAAACAGGTCTCCTAGTCGCTCTCTCTAGTCGGTGTGCGCACATCTCTGTCTCCGAGTCTGATTGGGTAATCTCGTCCCTGACGAAATCAACTGGTTTGAGCCGTGATGTTTGCTACACAACTGCTGGAATAGACATGGTTATATAATGAATTAAGAACTCACATATATATACTCATGGACAAAAGAATTAGCGCACCAAGAAGGAGTCGTCAAAAGGAAGCAAAATTTTACATTCGTAATGACTACATTAATATAAGTAAATGATTAGAAAACTAAAGAAAAAGGATCATTTATATCAGAGAAAAAGGCAAAAGAACGGAGGATTTAATATCTTGTTGAACCCTCTGTAGCGCGAATGTACGATGCGATACGGTCAGGCATTGAGGCATACAAGTTCTGTATGATGTCTTGAGACATTTCATTCCATATTTGCTGTAACCTTGCCTCTAGTTCATTCAAACTTAGGGGATACCCATCTCGCCGTCGCAAATGATCCCAGATATGCTCGATTGGAGACAATTCTGAAGATCGGGCAGGCCAAGGAAGGATAGTAACAGTGCAGAAACAGTCTTGTGACACCCTTACCGTGTGAGGCCGAGCATTGTCTTGTTGAAAGTGGCTCCTGGGAGCCGTTGTATGAGTGGCAACACATGTGGTTGCAGGATGTCATGGACATACTGCTGGGCTATCATGGTGCCACGAATCAATACTAGGGGTGACCGTGTATTGTAGTCAATAGCACCCCACACCATCACACCAGCTGTGAGAGCGGTGTGTCGCTGTTAAGCAAAGGCAGGATAAAGGCGTTCAACACACGAACACGATTGTCATCACTGCTGAGATTGAATCTAGATTCGTCGCTAAAGACGACCTGGTTCCATTCCGCTGCAGTCCAGTTTCCTCGTGAGCTGCACCACTCCAAACGAAGGCGTCGATGGGTGGGCGTCAAGGTCAGTACACGTAATGGACGCCGTGATCCCAAATGTCCTTCAGCCAGGCGCTTTCGTATGATTCGAGAAGACACAGAGGTCCCTAGTGAAGGTGCTACCTGTGCCTGGATGGCGGCTGATGAAGCAATTGGCTGTACGCGTGCAATTCTTACGATGCGGTGGTCTTCTCGACGACTGGTCTGTCGAGGGTGTCCTGAGCCTGGTCTTCGTGTAAATGACATCTCTCTCTCGGATCCACTGGTCCCAACACCTCCTCACAACACAATCAGAGTGGCCTAATTGACGAGCTAGTCGCCTAGCTTACCACTCAGCTTCCATCATGCCGATGATTCTCCCCCTCTCAAACTGCGACTGCTGCTCATATTGTCTTCGAAAACAGCGTAATGGCATGTCTACTTCAGCTCTTCCTTTGTAAACGATTCAGCGCACTCAAACAAAATTTGGTTACCTGTTTTATACTCCACAGAGAAAGATCGTTAAACGCCCTCTACCGGCTATGCGTAATGCGCAATCACACTGCATTTCTAATAATTTGCATATCTCCTGACATGTACCTTCATGCCAAGTTTCGTTACGATCCCGCAATTATTTCAATTATTTCTTGGTACGCTAATTTTTTTGTCCATGAGTGTATATATATATATATATTGGTACTTTGATATTACCCTGACTCCAAATCAGAAGAAGCGCAGATAGTGATCCTATTTCATGAGATGAGTGGAACAGGATTCTTCAAGAGTACTACGATTCCCCAACTGCTGTACATTATGGAGTTGATATAACTAACCATCGAATTCTTCAGAGATATTACTTCACTGGAATGCGAAAGTATATTCAGGACTATGTTAAAAGTTGTAATGAGTGCAACAGGTAGGGTAAATTAAAAACCATCTGGATTGCTGCAGTCTCCAGTGTATGGACAACATTTTGAGATTCTTGCTACAGTCTTGTTTTGTCCCTTACCGGACACTTCTGACGGTAAAAAGTGGATTCTAATCATTGAGGATTACAACAAAGTGTGCTCTTTGCGTTACCCAACGCTACAGCAAAAGAATGTTCCATCACTCTTCTTGAAGAAGTCATATTGCGATATGGCCTGGTCAGGTGCATTATCAGAGACAACGGAGCACAATTTGTCAATGCAGTTATGCAGCTGGTATGCTATCTTCTAGACATAAATCAAGTATTCATTCCAGTTTACCATCCACAAGCGAATCCAGTTTAACGTCAAAATCGAGATCGAAAACCTCGACTTGCAATCCTAGTTGGAGACGATCACACAAAATGTTCCGAGAAGCCCTCAGCTATTCTCTTTGCAATGAATACTCATAAAAGTAAAACCACGAACCAAACTGCAGCTTTTCTTCAGTTCGACCGAGAACTTCGGACGACTGATGGCCTCAATCTTGACATTAGGAGTGTCATCCAGAATGATAACTTAGTAGCCAAGATTACTCCATATCTAAAAAAGATTTTCCACCCTGACGAAACAAATAAAGGAGTGTGTAGAATTGAAACAAGACTATCGTAAACAATACGCTAATAAAAGTAGGATGCCTAGCTACAAATTCAGCGAAGGTGACAGGGTTTGAGTAAACAAACATCCTTTGAGTAGCTCTGCACGACAAAGAACATCAAAGTTTACACAACGTAGAGAAGGTCTCTGTTATTCTCAGCCAATAATCTCCCACTACATTTAAAATGGACAATCCTGAGGATTCTGATGTTCGTATTGGGGTCTATCACACCTCAGCATTACGTCCTCATCAAGGTTCATAAACTATGCCTCTAGCTCCTCTTCGTAAAAGGGGCAGTCCAAGAAAGACTCTTACTGGCTCCTCGTCGAGGCGACGTCAGAGCCAGAAGGGGATACTGTAACAGTCCCCATGACTTTAACTTAAACGAGACTGCTAATGCCATTTATGGTGACGTTGAGGAAGAGAAACTTCTCCCTTCCTCTAGTTGTTGTACGTGTGTATGAATGTTTTGTGGGAAAATGTCTCTCATGTATTTCTTATAAGTATCCTTGTGATGTATCCGTGTGCTGTGATCCCCCCAAAAAGGGCTTTTAATCAACTGAGATTATATCTTTATTCAAATGCTCAAAATGCATTTCATTCACGTATGCGAACTTACAATTTTCAAATACGTAATAAAGTCACTGGCATTTACCTGAATTTGAAGTTAGTGAAAATTAAAATTCTTAAGTAAAAATGTTTGCGTATTGCAAAAATTAATGAAAAGAACAAGAGAGTTTTGTACTTTTTGAAATTTAATGCAAATAATCCGTTACTTATTTGAAATTCTGTACGAAAGTAGCATTTTTTAAACTATGGATATTAAAGTATCACTGATAATCTTAAGTACTTTTCACTGTCTACGCACAAAAGACATAAAGTTTGGAAATACGAAAATTACTGCACTTATCGACACTGGAAATACCGTCAGTCTACTACGATACAATACCAGCGGAAGAATCATCGATACAATGAAGCTAGTGAAGAACAAAATTCTCTCAACTGGCATAGGTGAAGCTCAAATCACTACGATAGGATCTTTCGAACAAGAATTTCAGATGGGTGGAAAAAACTATACATTAACTTGTCATGTGGTACCTTCAACAAAACTGAAGTTCGGAGCAGTCATAAGATGAGATATTTTGGAAAGAGCATCAGTCAACTTCACAAAGAATGGTGTAGAATTTGTCAAATACGAAAATCAAGCATTCGTAATGCAAATATCAGAAGAAAACATAGAATAAGCAGAATTGTATTATATAGGATATTTTGAAATTAAAACAGAGTTTAAAAATGATAGAAAACTACAAGCTAGAAAAGACGGCAAGATACCAGCGTCAACATGCGAATTATTCTGAAAGATAATGAACCAGTTTGCGTGGTTCATCATCACAGTATCACAGCGTCGATTAGCATTTACAGAAAGAGAATAATTAAACAAACAGGTATCAGAATGGCTCAAATAAGGCATTATATGCTCAAACTCATCAGAATACACCAGCCCAGTCGAAATGGTCAAAAAGAAAGATGGAACTTCAAGAATGTACGTCGATTACCAAAAACTAAACCAGGAACTTGTGAAAGACAAATTTTCTTTACTTCTTATCGAAGATATTTTAGGTACACTACAAGAAGCTAAGGTTTATTCCACGTTAGATGGACGTAACGGTTTTTTTCCTCGTCAATGTTGATAAAGACTGAAGAAAATTCAAATCTTTTATTATTCTAAACGGACAATTTGAGTTTAACAAAGTTCCCTTGGGACTAAGCACGAGTCCAGGTGTTTTTTAAGGATATGTCACAAGCATTTTTGGAGACCTCACACGCAAAATTTTTTTAGTCAGTTACATGGACGACCTCCTTTTTCTAGGACTGCAAAAACTTAAAATTGTGTTCAAAGTTTTAAAGAAATATGGTCTAGAGATAAAATTAAACAAAGTTCAGTTTCTATTGCGAAAAGTGAAATTTCTAGGTCACATAGTCTAGAATGGAACCGTCAAGCCATCAGTCGCGAAGACGTTAACAGTTAATAAGTTTCCAGAACCAACAATCATAAAGAAAGTACAAAGTTTTATAGGATTCACTGGGATATTTCAGTAAATACATCAAAGACTACTCAAAGATTGCGAAACCATTAAATGACCTCACAAAGAAAGAAATCCATTTATTTTTGGAATTCCACAAAAAGAAGCGTCTGAAAAATTGAAGAAAATATTATCTGAAGGCTCAGTTTTACGTATTTATAAATATGGCAGAAGAACATAATGACATATGGACGCAAACAAACTAGGTTATGGTGCAGTATTGTTACAAGAAGCCGAAGACGGAAAATTACATACAATTTATTATATGTCAAAGAAGACAAGTCCAGATGAAGAGAAATGCGACATTTATGAGTTAGATGTTCTTGCAATTATTATTGCACTGAAGAAATTTCGAGTATACCTCTAAGGTCAACATTTCAAAATAGTCCGGATTGTTCTGCATTTCAAATGACTATGCACAAAAAAAGATTGTTTACATGCATAGCTAGATAGGCTCTTCAATTAGAAGAATTTTATTATGAAATTAGATCTGGGTAAAAAATTTAACACGTAGATGCTCTGAGTAGACTCCCCGTCATGATAATCAACAATAATACATTAACAGCGAAACTAAAGAAGGTTCCAAGATGAGGATGAAAGCATTAAGACATTGAAATAAATTTCAGAAAAACAAGACTCAAAATAATTTTTTTTTGGAAAGAAATGGGATATTTTACAAGTACTTAAATGGTAGAAAACTAATCATAGCACGAAACGATATGCAAATTGAATTAATCAAATTAGCATACGAAAACGGTCATTTTTCAGTTGCGAAAACAGACAAAATTGTCAAGCACGACTTTTTATTCCAAATTTAACTAATATGGTAAAAATTGTTATAATTCATTATGTACCATGCATTTTAGTTAACAAAAAGAGCGGCAGGAAAGAAGGTTTCTTAAACCCTATTCTAAAAGAAGACAACCCTTTAAGCACGTATCCTGTCGATTTCATTGGATCGTTACAATTAACAAACAAAAGCTATCAACATATTTTCACTGTCATAGATGCCTTTGCTAAATTCACTTAGTTATATCTCGTAAAAACGGAAAGTGCTTTAGGGAAATTAAAATTACAGCAAAAGACCTTAGGAAAACCCGTAAGAATTATATCAGATAGAGGATTAGCATTTACTTCAAAAACATTTAGCGATTATAGTACAGAAGATGTACAACATCTACAAATAGCTACAAGCGTACCACGGGGAAACAGTTAAGTCAAAAAAATTCATTGCACACTTATTCCAGTCTTAACAAGTTAATCTTGGAAGTCTCTACCAGATGGCAAAAGTGCTTCGATAGAGTGCAAAGAATCCTCAACAGTACTATCTTTCGACGCACCAAATGGTCACCATTCGAACTTTTGATTGGTACTAAAATGAAAAATAAAGACTTACTCCTCTCGAAAATGTTCGAAGAAATACCCGAACAGTATGAATTACTTAGAAAAGATGATGAAAAGAATATAGAAAAGTAACAATTCGAAAATCGGAAAACTTACAACAACAGGTTTCGGAATACAAGGAAGGCGATTTAATAGCTATACAAAGAACTCGATTTGGAGTAGGACTAAAACTAAGATCCGAATTCCTAGATCCCATAAAGTCACCAAAGTCAACCCTCGAGATAGATATATAGTGGGAAAGGTAGGTCATCACGAAGGACCGAATGTGCGACCACAACCGCTGACCTAACGAAATCCTTTTTTACCAACACAATTTTAATATCAATCATAGATAGGTATTGATGGTGTAACTCGTTTGATTTTATGTTATATTCACTCGTTTAATACTATGCTATATTATATCCACTGGTTTAATATTATTTTATGTTATTTACTATATTTGCTTACTTACATTTCACATTGCTTTATATTTACATTTTTATCAATCCCTGCTATATAACCAAAAACATAGCGAAAGAAAAAAAAAAGCCCATCTTGCTCTTATGCCTTGCTCTCGTATCCTTACGATCTACCTATTCTTTTCTTTTCTATCCAACGGCGGAGTAGTACTTCCCACCGTGTAGAAATTGTCTCTTTCTCTCTCTCCACTACAGTAAAATAATTAATTAAAACTGAAATTAGCTTCGACTGTTTTTGAAACTTAAAAGTTATTGCGTCTTCAATCTTTTAGAACTGAATTTTTTCCTCTGTAGTGAAATAGACTCTGAATTGGAAACTCCTGGCACTTCATCTTGTTATTTTTTAAGAATTACAGGAGGAAGTGAGATTTCACTGTCGAGTTCATCGATTACCATCAGTTTTCGGAAACTGCAAAATTCGTCCAAAGTATATGTGAAATATCAAGGTCGACCAACCAAGCCAGTTTTAGGAAGTAGTGAAGTCTTAATCCATAAAGGGAAAATATTCTCTACCATTTATATAAACTGGAGAAATTCAGTTAAGTTTTCATTTAGTTTTTTTGATTTTAATTCCTTAGTAATAAACCTATAATAAGTTATGAATAATATTATGAAACAAATATTTAATTTGTGAATTTTTTTTTGGATTTCACATTTATTGACTACGAAATTATACTGATTTTTCGAGTTCTGTTACGCAGTATGTTTAAATTATAAATTCTTTCTATTATTAAAAATTACAGTGTAGTAAACTAGAAACCTAAATTATGTTGTGTAATAGTCCAAATTTTGAATTTATTCATTTTAAAATTGAAAAAGAAATTATATACTTTTAAAATAATACTTTATTATTTTAAAATACTTTTAATTATATACTTTTTAGAAATTATATATCTGATAATGTATTACAAATTTTGATTTTTCCTGTTATGAAAATATTGTCTTATTTCAAGATGATAATTGTGATGACAGTGTTTGATATTTAATTAAAATTGTTATTGGTTTAATTTTGATTCTTAATAGTTATGAAATTAAAAAGTTAACCTATTTTGGAATTTAATTAAATGGTTTGAAGGTTTTTGAGAAGTTTTAAATCATGTATAGTGTGTAGTATCAAAGCTTTGGAATTATTCTGTTTTAAAAGTGTGTAGTTTCTAAAAGTCTTTGATTATGAAAAAATATGATATATGATACATAAGTGAAATAATTTTGAAGTTAATTCTAAATTGCTTTTTTGGATTTATGCTACATGTGAAAAATAACATTTTATTTTATGTGTGAAGTAAAACAAAAAAAAGTTTTCTTTTATTTAATACTTCGAATATTTTTAGTGAAAGATTTTTTTAATTTTTGAAAATATAAATTGAAACCTTACTGTTGTTACAAAGTAAACAAAATGGAAAAGCAACAAAATTAATAATGTGTGATATCCAAATGAATATGATTTAATTTTGATAATTTGTGCTTTATTTAGAAAATGATTTGAACAATGTTTTCTTTTGATATGTGTAGTGAATATTTTAAAATGATAATATAAGAAATATTTTTGATTTTACTTACTTTAAATTTGAATGAATATTTTGTTTTAATTAGAAATGATCATTATTTAATTTTGAAATGAATGCAAACAGTGTTTTGAAGTGAATAATTATTGAGAAATATTTAGGATATTATATACTTTTGATTTGAATGAAGCATATTGTTGTTTTGCGTTACTTAATTGAGAATTGATAAATAATATATTGATTTGAATAATATGTCGTATTGAAATAAGATATCTTATATACTTTTTTAAATGAATATTATTTTGGTTTTTAAATGAATATTATTTGGGTTTTTAAATGAAAGTCAACAATGTGTTTCATGTAATGAAAGTAAAAGAAATTTTTTGAATGTTTAATTATCATTAATTATTTTTAAATTTTAACAGATGCTTTTTATTTAAAGGAATGCATGTCTAGTATAGATGATTTCTATAGATGAAAATATTAATTTTAAATGAAGGTGTGTATAATTATTTTAAATGATAAATAATATAAATAATAAATAAATAAAATAGAACAGCTGTTCCAGTTGGACATGCGAACAAGTGTGGCACACTTTGTCAACAAACCACATTTCTTCAGCTAATTTTCCAAAAGGTTTTGGTTAAGAAATTATTGCAAACTGAGACAATAAGAAAGTTATAATACTAAATACTAGCATTATCAGTGGTGTGTTGAATGTGTTAACCTTCTGAGCAGTGTTGAATTTGGAGAGCATTTTTAGCTTGTTGCAGTTCCTTTCTTTCCTCCGAAACATTAGCTGTCGGTGATTTTTGTTGTTGAGCATTGATTCGATTTTTGATGCAACATGAGAAATTGGCGGGGTGTGGACCTCTGCAAAAAGCATACTTTGGTGGAGTTTGCATGGAATTTTTGCAATCTCGTGGGAGATGGCTACCGGCACACTTGAGGCATTTTGGAGTTTTGTTACAGAAGCGACTGTGATGGTAGAAATCTTGACATCTGTAACATTACACTGGCGTGTTACTTTTCTAGAGCCTCGATCATCACTCTAAAGTATTTAATATTTGATATATTATATATTTGAAGTGTTTCAGGGCTTTTCCTGAGAACAACACGGAAGAAAGGCATGTTGGTATTAATGAGCCTATTGCGCAAAAACAGACTCCTGATCTGGAATGAATCTATGCTATTGTATATCATTGATCAATTCCTTGATATCATAATCAGTGAGAAGACCTCTAATAATTACTTTGAGCATTTTTTTGATTTTGCATCTCAAAAATATGTGATTTTAGTATTTTTGCAGTAATGAAGTTTTGGATTATTCTGTGCTCAATTGGTGTGGCAGGAAAACTTTAAGCTTTCTGTTGACAATTCTGCCTAAAACCTCAGTTCCAGTCTTCTCAACTCCTTCAATAGTTCCAGAGAATTTAAGTTCTCGTCAATGAAAATTGCCGGTGCTTTCTTCTTACTATTTACAACTGTAAATCACTCATCATCTTCCTACATGCTTTGATGTGTGTCGTATGAGAGCACAGATGCTTGAGGGGATTAGTTTAGTTTTTTTATTAACGTCGCACTAGAAGCAACACGAGGGCTATTGGCGACGGACCTCGTAATTTTGAACCACGGTCAAGTGACGAGGACGACACCTGAGCTGGCACCCCCCTCTCCTAACATCCACACCACGCCAACGGGAGGACTTTGGGCCCCGAACAGATTTAACGTGCATCAGCCCCGGCTACACGGCGGGTCTTTGGTGGCCAAGGATCGAACCCGCGACTGAACGAAAACCGCCAGCCGCTATCCACGACCTTGACCACTAGGCTACCGCGGCCCTGCTTGAGGGGAAGTCACTTTATTTACACAAATTTCATTTCCATTCTCAGCTCTGGACGAAGAAGGAACGGAGTACATAGATTCGGAATCATTGTCCGAGTTGTCAGAAATAACCACTCGCTTGGATTTCTCGACCTCCTTTTCTGCCAAAGTAGGTAAGACCGAATTCCTTTAATTTTTTTTAAAAATTTTTTTTAGTCTTAAGTTGAGATGGGAGAGGAAGGCTTGTGGTAGGTTGTTTCCTAATGTTTACAAAAATTTGATGTAGATAGTGTTAAAGCTCAACAGAAAGTAATTTGACTTTCCTAGAGCATCTAAAAATGGTGTGCTGAATTTCAATAATAAGCTTCATGTCCAATGTGGAATCGGCATTTTGCCTAGTGTAAGTGTCTATTAGTTCGCAAGCTGATTGTGTAACTCTTCGCAAGCTCCCGCAGCATCTAATAAATTTACCTTTGGCAAGCTTCCTCTATGTTAAGCTCACACAGGTTGATAGCAGAAACATCACTTAACTCCAATAGTTAGTTGTTTTGTTGTTCCATTGTCCAGAGAATGCAAGTTCAGTCCAGATCCAAAACCGAAAGAGTTGAGCTGGTTAGGGCTAGAAAGCTAAGGTTAACGAATGAACAAAATCTGGCTTAAAAACCAGAAGAAAATAAAATTTTATATGATTTTGTTAGTAAATAAAAACAAATTACCGACTGCATCAAAGCAGTAAGCAATCTAAGCGTCATGACAAAATTCTAACCAAGAGAGTAAGAGTTCAGAAAAATCAATATCCGACTTTTCAAGGCCAGAGGGGGAAGTGTAAGCCTACTTGTTATTCATGGAATGCGAGTAGAAAATCATTTAAACAACGCAAGAGAGGAGAGAGAGTGTCGGCGTACAACCTAGCCTATTCAAATGAGGCAGACTATAACGGGCATCCCAATCAAGATGAATGCTTCATTCTTCGCATGTTGTTGGTAACCGTCTTTTCAGTAACTGAGATTTGTCAACAGTGTTACACATACCACTTTCCGCAGTGCATGTCATATTCTGAATTTATTGAAGAACTACCGACAGTGGGATCTATGCATTAATGATGCGTGCAACACATCATATCCAAATCATATTCGTTCAATTATTACTAATATATTGATCGCCTGCTCTTCTTCATCTGCAACAGAGTTATGGGACATATATAAATCGCATATAGGTGAAGATATTTTCTGTCGAATACGCAATGAAAATTCAAATATGAAGATGGATTTCACAGCAGAAATCTACAACGAAGCGTTGATAATGATTGAAGATTTGTGTATAGAAATTGCCAACAAAACAATTCGTTGCTTTGCTACAAATTGCTTCGTTCGATGTAGAATGGCATCACGAACAAAATTACAACATTGGTAATATTTTGTCGTATGTGCAATCAAATATTTTTAAGCTAACACGTGAGCAAAAGGGCATTTATGATCAAGTAATGCAATAGGTTATTAATGGGGTTAGGGAATGTAAGTGGTGCAATGTAAACCATAATTCCCTTCTTTGCAACGCAAGTAAACCCCGTTTAGAATTAAACTAAATGAACGGGAACCTTCCCGTTCCCTTCCTGCAGAGTTCATCTAGGATTATTTATGACCCGAAACCTACTACTATGCCGACGAACGATTCACCACTTGTAACATTTTCTTCAACCCCAACGTCGTGTTTGTACACCTCAGTTAAGGACAGAGCAGTTTTACTTTCCTCTGAAATAGTCAAAGTTCAAAGTGAGGGAGGCAGATGGCTTCAATTGAATCCTTTTTTAGACAGCGGGGGTCAACAGTGCTGTTATGTGGCTTCGAAGCAGCGGATTCTTTAGGATTGAAGAAAGAAAATATAAACCCAAAAATTGCGGGTGTCTACGGTGCTTGTACTGCAGTAAGAAAAAGAGTGATCACTAAAATTTCGAACGAAAGTGGGTCATTCAAAAGAAAACTTAACTTTCTCTTAATGCCTGAAATAATAGGATGTGTTCCTGCTGAACCGTTTGATATAACAAAAATAAATTTTCCAAGAAATATAATTTATGCAGATGCAGAATTTAATATTCCCAAACGTATTGACATTCTTCTTGGAGGGGATATATTCTATGAATTATTAAAAAGTAAACAAATAAAATTACATGATAATTCAATAATATTGCAAGACTCTGTGATCGGTTATATTGTTACAGGTTCCATTCAAACCGAACAATCACACACAAACCATTATTATTGCAATTTCATCCAAGATCAGGTTGATAGCTGTTTAACAACATTTTGGGAACTAGAATCATTAGGCATTAAAGACGAACCCAACTGTTATCAAGATGACCAAGCCATGCAATATTTTAAGACTTCAGTACGTTTCAATAATGCCCGTTATGAAGTTGGTTTTCCCTGGAAAAAGGATAAACAAGAATTAAAAGATAATTTTTCCGTTGCAGATAAGCGTGCTAAATCTTTAACAAGAAGATTTATTCGTGACCCAACTCTGTTCATTCAATATTCTGAAATTTTAAAAGAATATGAGTCTTAAAAAATAATCGAAAAGGTTCTACAAACTTAAAAGCCAACTGATAGAGCAGTATTCTATTTACCGCACCAAGCGGTCTTTCGTCAAGAAAGCCTAACTACAAAGATGAGTATTGTTTTCGATGAAAGTTCCCATGAAGATCGATAATTAGCTCTTAATGACTGTATATGGCCAGGTGTGAATTTAAATCCAAACATATTCTATTTGATTTGATTTCTTTTCGTTTGAACACGCTTGCTATTATCACAGATATAGAACGTGCATTCTTACAAATTTCATTATGTGACGAGGACAGAGATGAAGTTAGATTTCTGTTTCTAGAACTTGGTTCAAATCAAATCGAGCCCTACTAGTTTCAAGTATAAAGATTTAAGCGTGTGATGTTTGGAGTGAAAGTGAGTCCTTTCTTACTCTCCGTAACGATTAAGCATCATATCGAGAAATACCGAGAGCAGTATCCAGCAGCAACTAAAATGCTTGACACTTGTCTCTGCGTTGATGATGTAATTAGTGGTGCTGATGACATCTCCCAAGCTTTAAGAATATCAAAGGATGCTGATACAATCATGAAAAATGCTAGCATTAAATTACGCAAATGGAATTCAAATTATCAAACCTTAATGAGAACATGGGAATACAAAGGCCTTGAAACACATCCTCGTCACTCGGAAAACAAATCTCGAGTCCAATCATCAAAAGTTTTAGGGATACCATTGAATGTTATCCACGACTATTTCACAATTGATGTGAAAGGACTGCTAGAATTTCATACATCAAAGCCTGACACAAAAAGAATTGTGCTACAATCAGCTAGTAAAATATACGATCCAGTCGGATTTTTATCGCCTTACACAATTAAGCTCAAATGCTTATTACAAGAACTTTGGCTAAGAGAATTAGCCTGGGATGACGAGCTACCATCAGATATTATGAAACATGGTCACAATGGTGGTCAGAGCTTCCTCTTTTGTCAGAACTAAAGATTCCACGAATGATCCTCGATTCCAGTGCTGGAGATTCAAGTGAAATCCAAATCCATACCTTCTCCGATGCTAGCCAAAGAGCATGCGGAGCTGCCACCTTTTTGAGAGTTAAGCACGACAGAATCAGTGTTGATCTCGTAACATCTAAAAGCCGTGTTGCACCTCTGAAAAAAATATGCCTGCCCATATTGGAACTGATGGTTGCTCTACTTGCTGCACGCTTCATAAAGAAAGTTAAGAAAATAATAGATCGGAAATGAGTACTTTCTTTCACTTTTTCTGGACGGATTCTTACAATCTTTTCTGGACGGACTCTTAGATCACTTTATATTGGATCAAAGGCCCCAGCCATAAATGGAAACCCTTTGTGGCGAACAGAGTTCGAGAAATCCAATCCCTCACCTATCCGAATTCGTGGTTCCATTGTTCAGGCAAGGTCAACCCAGCAGATCTCCTTACAAGAGGAATCAGTATCGAAAGTCTTTCAACCAACTCCAAGTGGAGGAATGGACCCACGTTTCTGAGTCAAACCAACTTCCTGACCAATGGACTAGATGAAGCGATCCCAAAAAGATTGTATTCAGCAGAAATGAAAAAGAACTCAAATCCAGAAAATCCCTGATAGTGACAATGACTCAAAATGATTTCTTTGAGAACATAATTAATATATCAAACAGTTATGTAAAATTAATTCGAGTTATAAGTTTTCTTTACAGGTTCATACATAACTGCAAAACCAGAAATGCAAAGATAAAAGGACCTCTTACTTCACAAGAGGTAAGTTATGCTGAAAATTGGCTGATCCGTTCCTTACATGAAAAGGAGTTCCCCGAAGAAATGCGTAAATTGTTGGCAGGTGAGCCTATTCCTATAAGAAGCAAGTTAACTTCTCTTAATGTCTTTCTTGATGAAAGTAACATTATTAGAGTTGGTGGCAGACTCGCAAATTCAAATTTGAATAAGAAGGCTAAATTCCCAATGATTTTACCGAGTAAACATAGTTTAACAGGTATTATATTGTGTTATTATCATAAAAAATATTTGCATGCAGGACCCCACTCACTTTTATATCTTGCTCGTCAGAAATTCTGGCCACTCAATGGCAGAAATAATCGTCGTAGAATTATTCGTGAATGTGTAATTTGCTTCAAAAATAAGCCTATCATATCAAATCAAATTATGGCTAATCTACCAAGAGATCGTGTAACTCTGAACTACCCTTTTAATGTCACAGGCATTGATTTTGCAGGCCCATTCCTTATAAAGTTTAAAAATTAAAGGAAAGGAGTACTAAATAAAATTTATGGGGTAATATATGTATGTTTATGCACAAAGGCTATACATTTGGATTTTGTGACTGATCTCACATCCCAAGCATTCATAGCAAGTTTAAAACGTTTTTTTGGTAGGAGAGGAAAGTGCGCAAAAATCGTCACTGACAACGGTAAAACCTTTGTTGGCGCAAACTCCGAAATTAAAAAAAATGTTCCAAATAGTTAAATCGCCTGATCAAATATTAGCTGATTTTTTGACTAGTGAATCCATAGAGTGGAACTTTATCCCACCGAGATCCCCAAATTCTGGAGGGTTATACGAAGTAGGAGTAAAGTCTTTTAAATTCCACTTAAAAAGAGTTGTAGGGAACGCACATTTAACTCTCAAAGAGTTCATTACCATACTGTGTGAAATAGAGGCAGTGCTAAATACCCGACCACTCACTCCTTTGACATCAAATTTCGATGATTTCGAAACTCTGATCCCCTCACACTTCTTAGTTGGTAGACTCCTAACATCCATAGTTGAACCACAAGTAACTAATATAAACGAGAATAGGTTGACGAGATGGGAAAGAGTAAAAAAAATTACTCAACACATTTATAAACTTTGGAAACGTGATTACCTAAATTATGAGTAAGAACATCACAAGCGGAAATTTAACAAAAATAATGTTTCTGTCGGATCCTTAGTATTAATAAAAGGTGAGAATCTTTCCAATACAAAATGGAGTACGGGTAGAATAACAGAAGTATTTTCCGGCACCGATAGTAAGGTCCGAGTTGTGAACCTGCGTATGCCAAACGGAAACATATTGAATAGAACAATTAGAAACCCTTGCATATCACATATAAAATTTGGTAATCAGTAATTATTGTTTGTGTATAATTCAACTCTAATCATATTTAAGTATTGTAAAATGTGTATTTTATATTTAAGTATTGCAAACATGTTTTGTATTTGTATTGAAATTTCATTTCAATGGGGGAATGTTATGACCCGCGTGTGCAGATAGCGCTAGTAGTCATATTTTGTTTACAATTGGTATCATTATTCCTGTAGACGTCAGCCAAGGAGCACGACGTACCAACCGTTGCTCAAATAAATATTCATTTTTAGTATACAGCCCACAGCTCTTTGTTTAAATAGATAAGTTTCAAATAACTCAAAGTCTATTCACTAAACCTTTCATTACAAATTAAAAATAAGCTGGAAAATCCTACGTTGCGAGGAATCGATGAATATTTTTAAGATTTTGTCTTATATTCTGGGATTTGTTTTTGTTTTCGTTTTCGTTTTTTTTTTTTTTTTTTTTTTTTTAAGTTTATCTCATCCATTTTTTACGTTTATGCCATGCAATCATACGATCAAAACTAGATTATGGTCATGTGGTAAATGACATAGCCAGAAATTCTGTTTTATGTAAACTGAATATTGTATACAAAACTGCAACTTTGTTCTGAGGCCTTCGAACTTCTATCCGAAGTTTATGCGCAGAGTGTTGTGAACCATCTTTAGACATAAAGCAACACCTTTTGCCCCTTCAAAAACATTTTAGAACCGCATCATCAAAAATTTCATTCTTCTCAAAAATAAAATTTTATTCATAAGCAGAATGTATGTCATACGAAATTATCCATACCTCCTTTCCGAGAAAAAATAACAGTTATGAATTGACGGCTATGAGTTATCAACGTCTCTATAATAAGAGCCAATGAGGATTTCTCGACCTAGTACGAACTGAGTTTTGAGTTAAAAATTTTAAAAATTTTGTTCTTTTAAAAATTTTGAAAAATAGGACACTGCGCAAAATATTTGCGAACAAATTTTAAATGACTCTGCAGAGCAATACCCTGATTTTATCTTCATCTTCTACAGTAACGGTTCAAAGTCAATAATCATATTAGAGCCTCATTTAACACAAAATTCATTGTACAATTTTCAACTTTATTCTTCGTGTTCTATTTTTACCGCTAACATTTCTGTTATTAATAAGGTATTTGAAAATTTGTCAAATTGATACGATGTAAACTTTATTTTATTTACAAATTCCATGAGTGTATTTCATTCTATAAATCACAAAAATCATTCATCTCCTCCATTGATCATTGAAACATTTTTTAAAAAACATAATCTTAAATCTGAACACATCCAGTTGATTTTTTTGTTGTTGAATACTTTGTAACATGGGTTATTCGAAATTTGAATATGCAGGTTTGATTTTTCGTATGAATCAGAAATTAAACAGCTGGCTGGAAGAATGTTTTGTAGATGTGCAGGATTTATATTCGAATATATGTTAGCGCCAGTTATTTCGTCAGATGCCAGAGCTTCGATGTTGATAGATTGATAGGGAGGAAATAAGCTCCTTAATTTAAGAGAAACCCCGTCGCAAACCTTTTCAATGAGTTCGCGCTTAGAAAAAGTATAAATTAGAAGCCTTTCTTTCCGTATAACTTTCAAATTTTGAGATAGCTTCAAATCACTGTGTATAAAAGATTTTTGTGAACCAGAATCAAATAGTATTCTAGCTATGACCTTGTGCGAACCACCACCTTGAACTTCAACTTTCGCTGTTTGAAGCAGCGTCGCATAACTGCCGGGTTCATCTTGAGAGTTCAAAACAGAACTAATTATTACTTGATTACCATCAGTATCGGTAGTAGGAGAATTGTTAGTTTTGTTTTTGGGGCAAAACAAGGAGTTATGTTGGGAACTCTGGCACGTTTCACATGGTGGAATTTTAACCTGGCATTTAGACATTAAATGTTTATAATTCATGCAACGATAGCAAAAACCTTCTTTCTTTAATTTGTAACGCTTTTGTTCATTTGTTAGAGTTTTGCATTCTAACGTAGTGTGCGTGTCACATTTACAAAATATACACGCCTTTTTTACTACCGTATTCAGAGCAGCAGATGAAGGAGTATTAGTTTTAATCATAGGAGGTCCGTGATAATAAGAATTTCTTGAATAACGCTTAAATTCTGAAACTTTTTGATTATGACCAACTACGATATTGGCGGATTCTCGAGATTCAATTTCAAAGTTAATAAATTTCATTAACTCATTAACATTGCCAGTTTTACTAGAATCTCTTTTACGATGATACTCTATGATTAAATCTTGTGGTAATTGCTTTAGTAAAATAGGTATTAATAAGTAGCCATAATTACCGTAATCAATACCCATCGAATTTAAATTTCTTATACTAATTTCGCTTTCGTTGTGTAATTTCCTTAATCCTCTGAGATTGAAAAAGGATTTCACTAGTTCGATTTCTAAAAGTTTGTTTATGAAATGACCAATTAAATTATCCTGTCTCCCATATCTGTCTTTCAACACATCCAAACATGATTTATAATTTTCCTCCGTAAGGGAAAAACCGGAAACAATTTTGTAAGCTTCGCCGGATGAAAATGATTTCAAATAAATGAATTTGTCGACTTTACTTAATGACTCATTGGCGTCAATCGCATTAGTGAAGCTGTTAATAAATTCTAGGAAAGTGCTAGCATCTCCACTAAATGTAGGAATTCTTAATTTTGGTAAATTAATAGAAGTAGCAGTACGGTTAATTTCTACATTATTGACTGGAACCTGAATTGGTGGCGGGATCATTGATTGTTGCTCAGTTTTAAATTTTTCACGTTTACATTTGATTTTGAATTTAACTTCATTTAATTTTTCATCATAATCAAGGAAGCTTTGGTATTCACTATCAAAGGTAGCACTGTCTGTGATCAAGTCCTCAATTTCTTTGTTAAGCAATTTAAGTTCCTTAGCTTTTTCTTCTACATTTAACGAGTGTTCTAAAAGCTTCGTTTGATCATTTTCGTTTTTAATATTGCAACTCTCTAGGAACAAGCTAAAGTGATTAATTAGTTTCGTACTGGCTGTTCGAAGCATTTTTCTTTTACTTTTTAATTTATCAATATTCTCCATTTTAGAACTATAAAAAAAATGTGCACAGTACCTTTGGTTACGATGAGATGTCTTCGATAAGATGAATCCCAGTTGCACAAGTCCAATGACGGAGTGTTCGCTGTTATTCCGAGAAACACACACATACATATTTTTTCTATCTCAGTCCATTTTAAACGAATTTCTAGAACGTACAATCCATTACGAAAAATTTATATCGCGGGTTTTCGGTACCATAAAATAAAATATATACTTGAACTTAAAAATAAATAACTCTTAGATTATCTATTCCTTATTATTTACTAGCCGTTTTTGGTGCCATAAATAAAAACCACTTGATGGTCTTTTCATTGTTTATTTTCAACGATAAACTTAATAAACAATTTCAATTCTGCGGCTTATTTTCATTAAAATAAATTCGAATTTTACAAGACAAATTCCGGGAAACATATATCTGCTGCAGACCTAGAGCAGCCGATTGCTTAAAAAACACCAAAAAGGACTCCTAAAAAGCTAGCGTCCATCTAGCCCTTCTGGTCTGTCTGAAAAAACAAAAATAAATTTAACTTCTTTATATATCGGTATACCACGTGGGTTTGACATACGAGGGGCAGCTAGATCCACCCACGAAGACCACGTGATTACCATCCACGTAGACCACGGATTCTCAACAGATGAAATCAAGTCGTATAAAAGCGACAGATAATTGAATTAGAAACATAATAAGGAACAGTGTTAAAATGATGTGCGAGGAAGTCTGCTCACGCAAATAGTTGATTTGGTGAGATTAATTCAGGCAACTGAATACTTGAGCAACGCTGTGGAAGCAATGGAATATTCGAAAGGGGTACTCACATTGTATTTCGGTAGGAGTATTCTTTGATAGCTTTTAGATGCTATTAATACTGGCGAGTAGAGATATTATACGTGCGCAGTTTGAGAGCCTCTCCCTTATGTTAGAGAAGCAATAAAATTATATTTTACAATTGAGCACTTTAATTATTTTGCCTGTGGTTGAACGTAAGTTAAAATTTAGGTCTCATAATTAGAATAATATTTAAGATAACAGATGAGATGAGTAATATGATGTCGTCACAGCCTTCACATATGGATATGAGAGGCAGTGAAACTGTTGGCATTGCTGCTATGTCTGCATCCGGTGCAATCCCTACCTCTTTCCATGTTGTGTTATCATAAAATGCATTAAATCAGTTATTCATCGCCAATGGTAGGTTCAATGGAATCTGGAAATAAATAACAAATTGATTCATGCGCCACCCATTATTTCTTATCGGAATTCATCATTGCGATGACAGGACGTTATTTCGGCACGTCTACGAATTAGAGACACAAGATTGATACATAGACACCTCTTTCTGGGAGAAAGTGAAGGTGTTTTATTGCGCTAGAGCTAAATCAGGGTACGCTGCGCCACATCTAGGAGAAAATAACCCTATGTGTAACTTTTATATCAGTTCACTGACTGTGAGATACATTTTGACCGACTACTCTACTTTTAACTCTGTTCGTTTAAAGCATTTTAAATTATATACTCTTTCTTTAATTGACTTGTTTGTGGACAATCTCCAATCAACCATTTTAATTCCTTACTTGACATTGGGTTTTCTCCGTTCATATACTTTTACTAAACTTCATTTTATACTCTATTATGAGCTTGAATTCTAAATTGCTTTAAATAGAAAGTTGATAACATCTTTGTTTTGTGTTTGGCTCAATAGTCCCTTGCGGACTCACAACAGGTTTATTTTTGCCTTTTTTCTCGCTCCACTTTCCTTTCCTATTCTATAAGCATTAATTTTTTTATTGTAGTACATTGCGTTTTATATACACCATTTCTTCTGAAACAAGAATTCTAGAGCTCTGGTAAAAGAAAATCCTGATACGGAATCTACGTTATTTAGTTATTTAAAAATAAAATTTTTTGTTATCTCCAAAGCATTATATGTAAATTGTAGTTTGATTTTTATATGTTCTCGAACTTTCAGTCTCAAAGAAAGATTTTTTTCATGTTGAAATCAATTTTATGTGAACATTTGACAGCTAATTTCTTAAATTTTATTTTTCTATTTCCAAATGTTATTCATAAATCAAAAAAGCAAGTAGATAAAACATTTTAATTTATAAAATGTATAGGTTTTTCCTCAAAATTTTATTCATATGTGGAACTGTTTATTCTTTAATAAAATTGTCTGACATGCTGTTTTTTTAATTGGTGTGAAGTGTACGGAAACGAAAACTTTTTTCCAGTTAAAAGCTTTGAGAAAGTTTAGTTGAGAATATTTTGTGCACAATATTATAATCATTTGTTTTCTTTTTTCTTTAGTTTTTGAACGGAATAGTATATTATCCTACTTGCATGTATAGTTGTTACATCTTCTAAAACTGTAAAATATTTATTGGAATGAAACTATAATCTGATAAAACCAGCAAATTTAAACTATGTAACATCTGTTAATAAGAGTTTTAAGACTTTGTCGAAATAAAAATATTATGTTTTTTTTTTTCGTGTTGCTACGGAACACGAAAAAAATACAGACAATCATACTTTCAATAAAAAAAAACGTCTTAAAGGTTTACTTAAACATTTGGCAAGTGATTCTGTGAAAAATATTTTCATACTATTTTAATCATTAATTAAATATTACAAAGCCCTGTATTTCACAGTTTGTTATTCAATGATAAACATGAATCTAAAAAGAGAACGACTCAGCAGCAAAAATGTGATAGTTAAATACGAAACCTTTCGAGTTGAACAAAATCTTATTATAACTTTTACTCAAGTAACAGAATTTCTTAAGAATAAAAAAGAAACAATAACATCTTTTTCAAGTTTTTTTTTTTTTTTTTTAACAAAAGTGATTATAAAACTGAATTTTTTCACTTTTGGATTGAAATAACTCTTAATTGAGAGATATTTCTATATGTGTTCGAGCGTTATTAAATTCAAGTTTTTTCCAAATACTTTTCAGCTATGAAAATTTGGTACACAATTTGTTTCCCTTTTCTCATAAAGGGAGGTATTTAGTTTCTTGAACTTTTGAACACTATAAAAACTTACATGCAAAATTATTCAAATATATCTATTTCTTTTCTATGAAAGATATGATGCATTCATGAATTTAAAGTAAAAATGCATTTTTAGTATCGATCTTCTCAGCTGAAGCCTTCATTTGCGTGACCAACATCTTGTAATTCAATAAAGAGACAATTCATTTGATGTTAAATAAATTATGCCCTTTTTCAATTAATGCTAAAACTCAAAATCCACTTAGTGTGTTACTAGAATATATTTTCAGTAGCGTTTCTTTATTTGAAAATACCAGTCTTACCATGAATAAAAAATTGTATTTGAACCCATTTCGAAAAGACTAAACAGAGGGGGGAAATGAAGTTTTTGGCAATTTGGTAATACTTTTGGGCAGGTGTATTTAATTATATAGAATACTGAAATAAGTATGTACACAATATGTTAAAAATACGCATTATAATCTATTTACTTTGTAAATTAGGTAAGACGTGTTGGTTCAAGTCTACCAAAGACCTGTCGAATAGCGGGTCTTCGGCTTCGTCGTTCAAATTGACGTGTTCTGTGAGGCCAATATTTCATGGGTTGTTTATAAGTGGGACATTAATAAACAATCTATCATTTGTAATGAAAGATGATTCACGCTAGCAATAATGTTTGAAGTGCTGCGTCAGACGTTATCATTTTATGGGTTAGTCGACGACATTATTATATGTTGGAAAATTATTAACATTTTAAAAACCCATAACATTTTTATTTGTACATTAAAAATGAATCATTCTTATTTTTATTAAAAATTAGCGTATACAAATATGAAAAAGCAAACACGGTACAAAAAAGTCCAATAGACATTGGAATTATTATAAATATATAAATTTGTCTACTTTTAATAGTACAAGAAAAACTTTAAAATAATATAAATAACTTCTAAAAAAATTAAGAATTTTAGAACAAGACCCTCCTTAACAAAATGAACTTTATATTTCTGTGTCCATGTTTGTACTATAATGGAAGTAAAAATAAAAATAACTTAAAATGAAAGTAAAATTTTTTTATTTCGGATCTCTTATACCCTATTGATTGTATTATATAACGGGCTAAATGAAAGCTGCTTCATTTAGAGCTTTGTTTTCTAGGGACGTATCCTAAGCCTTGAACGACCAAATAAATGTGCATATTATTTGTAGGGTCGGTGAAGATTAATTTTGCAGGACAGTGCTTGTTACCAATGGGGTGGCGCTGGTTAAACAGTGAAATGCTTACCATAAGATATCACCTTGTTGTTTGAAATTAATCCAAATTTTTATTGCTTCTAAAAAATCCCGAGCGTCAACTTTGTTTCGGGGCCACTTTTTAAAAGACCGTTTCTTATGATCTATTTGTTATGAATTATTACTTCAAATAGTTTTGACAGTATTTGATAGATGGCAGCACGAGTCAAAATTTTGATTTGGATATTTTTACTCGCCACTTATTTTTTTAAAAAAGAAAACAGTCTAAAAGAGAAATAGATTTGCACATCTAATAAACAAGGATTTTTCTATTTTGTACCATTAATTTTTAATTTTAAATATTTTTTTGAATCGGTCCAGAAATTAATAATGTAATGCCAATTGCAAAACATTTGTTTCAGTCGAAAAGCGATAGATGGCGCCTTAAAGTCAAATTTTATAATTAAGCCATCGCAAATTTTTTTTTTTTATATATAAGTTAAGATTGTAAGCACGCAAGAATGAGAAATGTGTATCTTTTCCATGCAATTTCAAAACCATTTCCAGCACATTTATATGCCATTTTTAAAATTTCAGATAACTCTTTTCAAGCTATTTGGAAATTGTTACTTTTTTAAAAAATTTAGTATTTTAAAAATTTGTTCATGCTACCCGTTTCTAGTCGTTTAGATTCCATTCTTTGGTTCTCTTTCCCACAAGATGTGCAGCCCGATGACGTTCATTGAGCAATGGTACTCTCGTGGGTCTTTGGTTCTTGAAGTTCATACGGTGAAACAAACGTTGCACGACCCGTATACTGACTGCACGACTAGCACCCTGATTCAGCTGAGAGGTAATTTGAGCTAATGTTTGGCTTCGCTGTCTCACACCACGTTGGTTCAAGGTTAATTGTCCTTCGCAGTTTGCCCGATTGCTAATTCCCACCCCCCTCCATCTGCGTACTTTCGGTAAAATCTTGATACTGTGGACCTTGAAAATCCTAATACTCAAATGATTTCGAGGATTGAATGGCCCATATGTCGAGTGCCCATTTGTCCGCGATCGAAGACGTCCCTATTAGAAGTGTCACTCATACTGGCAGTTGTAACGACTGATTAACAACAACAACAGTATTAGCTGTATATGCGGTTGCCACGGCGCCCTCACACATGTATATATACAGGGTGGTCATAAAAAAACTTTGCCAACATCTGCACTTTTAGCGTCTGTTTCGTTTAACCGATCGAGATGAGATTTGAAATATAGTTATTTGGAAGTATGTGCTCGAGATTCTGTGAATAGCAACACAGTGGGATTCCCGGTTACGATTATGGAAACAGAAACACGAAATTTTCGAATGACAATGTCTACTTTTTCCCGTCGCAAATTGTTTAATGCATCCGAAAACCTAAAATAGATTTGAAGCGGAATTTATGCTCTGAAAAACTACCAACAAAACACCGGCAGTGATAATACAATCGGCAGAGCGTTGGACTCGAGACCGGAAGGATTGGGTTCGAGGCTCGTTCGACAAAAGAAAGCTATGGGTGCTAATGTATGCAAAATACATTATGGGTGCAACGTCCTGCCAATTACACCTCTCTAGGTATCAAAGGGGGAGGCCCCGCCCGTGGAGGATTAAAATTGTGATGGCATGTGTCCGAACCATCTTTAGAGGTGAGTTCCACACTGTAGGCAACAGCCCTCTGCGTAGCTCTAATCCGACGCTAAACCAATCTACAAAACACGATCTGGGCACACGCAGAAAATTTGCATACGATAGAGGCAAGATACCAATCACAGAACGCCGCTTTCCAGATCTTCAGCTTAGGAAACCGATAAAATGCGAGATGTGTATGTCAATTCTTCAGTCGTGCGCTTTCACATATCGACCAAATGACTATGTCTGGGACAGTTCGTGGTAAATTAGTAAAACTGTGTTATCAAAATGAGATTAATACTGCGGAATCCTTGCGTATTTATCGCCTATAACTTATCTAGAGACATGGCTTATATACTACGCAAGGTCTGAAAAAACATTCGTAAACAAGAAAAAACATTCGAAGATACAGGTTACACCTGTGATAAACTACGACCAGGACGGCCAATTGTTTCCGAGGGCGTTGTTATGGAAATGCATCACACAGTGGCTTCAGGATATATGCAAACCGCAAGAGGCACAGCTCGTGTGTTGGATATCCGGACAACAACGGCTACTGATTTCTGTACTTCGCATGTTTCCATACTGGTACCAGCTTGTCCAGAAGTTGCAGTCGGGGACCAACAACTACTTATGATACTATGCTGACAACTACGTATATGAATTTCTAATACGATATGATGCTGATAACGACTGGCCACTTCGCATAATATGGACGGACGAGGCGCATTTCGACTCAAATTGTATCATGAGCACTAAAATTGCACAAGGCAGATACGAGTCCTCATGCTGTAGCACTAGTGGTTTTATTTGGTGCCAAAGCTACTGTGTGGTTCGGGAACTGAGAATAACATGCACAGTTATTCTCAGTCGTACTTCTTTGAGGAAGCGACACCAACGGACTTTGTAACCGCCTCTCTCTGTACAGTCATGCTGCAAAATAATGTAATACCAGAATTGCTTCAGTGGCATGCACTAAATGACATCGTTTGGATTCAAGGTGGTGCACCTCCACATTTTGCAAAATCTGTTCGCAAGGTCCTAGAACACCATTTTGGTGATCGCATCACTTCACGCCATATTCCATTTCAGTGACCTACTCAATCCCCCGATCTGACTTCTATGGATTTCTAGTTTTGGGTATTTATCAAATCCAGAGTTTATATGTGCAATCCGCAAACTTTGTTTGATTTAAAATATTCTATAAAGCATGAGATTGCAAACATCGATCATACCATGTTGCGTTCAGCTTTATTGTCCATCGTTTCCAGCATGCAATGCCTAAAAGCATGCGATGGCCCTCATGTGGAAAATGTTTGATCTAAGTCAATGTCTTCTTTTGTCCGATATGTGTTGTCATCAGTGATTGGTATCTTGTCTCTGTCATGTGCAGTATTCCTCCGTTTGCCCTGAAGAATTATTTTTTGTGAGTGCATAACACTTCCCTTTTTGGAGAATATGAGTTCCATTCCAACTTTAATTTTCGCATCCGCTGAGCATTTTGAGACGGGAAAAAATAGGCATTGCTATTTGAAAATTTCGAGTTTCTGTTACTATAACCGTAACCGTGAGTGTCATTTTGTTGCTATTCACAGAATCTTGAGCGCTCCAAATAACTATATTTGAAATCTCCTCTCGGAATCGGTTATACGGAACGGATGCTATTTGAAAATTTCGAGTTTCTGTTACTATAACCGTAGCCGTGAGTGTCACTTTGTTGCCATTCACAGAATCTTGAGCACTCCAAATAAATATATTTGAAATCTCCTCTCGGAATCGGTTATACGGAACGGACGCTAGAAGGCAAGATGTTGGTCAAATTATATATATATATATATATATATGTGTGTGTGTGTGTGTGTGTGTGTACACATACATACAGGATGACAGGTTATGACAGGATATCTAAAGAATTCTATTTACACTAATTTATTGCAATTAGTTTAAATAATGTAGAAGATATTTACATGGGGCGCTGTGATTGTTGCATTTATATTTGCTATATATAGTCTTTTCTTTTGGTTGGATAGCTGAAATAATAATCTCAGCTATTGACTACTGATCATCCTAACCGAGAAAGGAAATTGCACCTGAAAACTCTATCGTTTGGAACAGGGAAATTTTTGGTACCCAGGAGAGTGGATTTTATGCGGTCAAGATTTGACCTTAAAGTCCATGAGAAACCGAAGTGTCGCTTGAATTTTCTCACGAGTCCAGCAGTGTTTAATGAGGATCTTATCCAGATGTAAGGGAGATAGCTGAAGGGAATTTATCATAAATTTTAAGAAATTAATTAAATTAATTATAAAGAGGAGAAAAAATGTATTCATCCGATTGACAGTAAGTTCTGGTTATATAGATGACCACGATCCAAGATAACATATGTTTTTAACTTAAAATAAACATTAGTTAAGTAAATCCGATAACAATAATTTGAGGAAGCTGTGGAAGCCATATACATATTCCAACTGTGAAAACTCTAAGTGCAACAAATGCAAATTCACCTTCAATATCCTAGAACCTCTGTCGCCACTTCAATTTATCTTTTTCCTGTTCATTTTCTCAGCTCGTTTCTCAGTCACTGTTTCAGAACTTCTGTTGTGATGGTGGTCGCCTCGGCAGCACAATGGTAAGCGAGCTTTAGATATTTCCTCTGATTCTTACTCAATGTGTTAATAAAAATATGGTATTAAATATTTAATTATGTGATTAATTTAGTATTTAAAGAAGGTTACATTAAATTCAATGATAATAAATATAATTAGATCAAAGGTATATCATAAGGAGGATCAACCAGTAATATTTAAGCTATTATCTGTTTATATTTTTTATGAACAGAATTATGTAGATAAAAATTATTTTATTATTTTAGATATACTGAGGATTTTACTATCGTGAATTACAATAATAACTATGAAAGTAAACGTAATTTACTTTTTCGTCCTTTTTATTTAAATCCAATTCAAACTAATGAGAATAAAATTGCAGATTTAAACATATAAATTTAAAAATTATAGATAGTAAAATTTACTGCAATATTTTTAATAAAAGATATCTTTCCTCTATACCAGATAATTGGTTACCATTCTGAAATGGCAATATTCACATATATATTTTTAAAAATACAATTTATATATAATTATGTGCAACATAATAAAATTTCCTTCCGAAATTGAAAAAAATCTAAGCTAACCTTGGGAAATTTTACAATTATTGAATTGAATCCAATTTTCCACTTAATCTTTTAAATGCTCATTTAAAATTTGAAAATTTCAAATTAGAATAAATATTCGAAGGAATGTTAAATATTCCATTGTCCGGTTGATTAAGTATACTTGTTCTTTGAAGAAGAGAACAAATTTTGAATTTAACTTTAATTATCTATATTTATAATTTTGGAACATAATTATTTTATTAAAATTTTGATTCATTAGAGTTTTATAATTTAAAACAAAAATGAAGGAAAAAAATATTTAAAGTTTTTAGATTTTTTTGCAGTTTATGCTTTTGGTTTTATTTAATAGAATTTTCACATTTTAGGTTCGAAAAGACAGGTAATAAGTACAATCGTCATTCTGTAGATTGCAAGCTTGTAGAGATGAGTGTTGTTGGTGTTAGATATTCGTAGTATTTTTAATCTTATCTACTTTTAATAGGATTACAGATTATTTGCTGTTCATTTATTTTAAATAAATTAAATTAAAATTTTGATCTTATAGATTATTTTATTTTAGCATGCATTTTTGGATTTTTGTGCCTTAACTAATTGAGTGTACTAGATTTTATAATTTGCGGTTCTTATTAAATTTTATTATAAAGTAATTTGCTGAGGGGAATGACTTAAATTAGGTCTGACCAGCCCGCGGGCCGCATGTGGCCAGTCAGGGGTCAACCTATCCCCCGCGGGGCTGGGTCATTTGATTAAAGATTTAAACTTTTAGTGTACATAAGAGTACCAAAAAACATTCCACCATAAGTCATTCGTATCATAGCCTACTACCGTGGGAATATCTCACTACCTGACTCAACTTTTATCACAATTTTTTCTATCTCTAATCTTGTTCAGAAACAATTTCAAAGTTAATTTTAAAGAGCACACGGGCCATCTGGGGCGAAAGAGTGATGCACTATGCATAACTAACCAGCAAATTTACTGAAGAGAACGGGTGTGCATAACGAGACGCAGGGAGGGAATGCGACATGCGGAACATGTGAAATAGCAGCAGCCAGTCTGTCTGCACCAAGCCTAATACATGTGACACAGATACGTATTTTTCCCAACAAATTGATTGCTCTGTGTCTTTTGATCGCTAATAATTTATAACTAGCGTTATGTTGTAACTCCAGGACAGTTTTTTAAAATTGTATTTCGTTGCAAATGTATTTAATTCAATAAAATATAATTTCCCTTAATTAATATCAGAATGTTCTTGATTTCTCTGATGAGGTTCGGGAGGATTTGAGTTGAACAGGCTTGGACTGCAAAGTCTTTTGGGTTGGACAGGCCTGGCTTAGATCCATTAACCATACATTTCTGCTCAAGTAAAAAACAGTATTTCAAATTACTTTATCACCTTTTTTTTTAAAAGTATTTTGCCTACTTACTAGCTTTTAATTCATTTTTATAATTTTTTTAATTTATTAGATTTCTTTATTTTTGATTCTTTTAGTTCATTATTGAATTTATATTTCTTATAATTCATATGTATTTATATAATAAGTTTTATTAATGCTATTTATTTAATTTTATTGTAAAAATGATGTAATTTAAGTATTATTAATTTTCATACATATATTTATTTTACTTTTATATATTATATATTAGCCTAATGTATGTATCAACTTATATGTAAGAGATTAAACTTCTAATATTATCAATAGGCCCGTATTAATCACCATAAACATGATACAAATAATTTTAACTATGTCGAAAATTGTAATAAAATTGTAATTAGACATTTTAATATTGATAAATTGAAAAACTGAATTATGTATTATTAAGATTATGCCTAACACTTAAGGAAAGTTATGGTATGAAAATTGTTTCGTTCGAACATATAATACTACATAGGGGGGCCACTAAAGTCTCTTGCCACTCTCTTAATTTCGGAACGGTTGCTGCTATATTCATAAAAGTGGTGTCTATATATAGTAAAGTGACCATGCACTACTGAATGAAACCACCTACGTCGCAACCTTGTGGAAAACTGAATAATTAGTATTCCTATCTCGAAAATGGAACGAGATAAGAAAAAAGAGTGTTTTACAAAGTTGCAGAGCATCAACGATTTAGTACGAAAAAACATCTTGTGGATAAAAATATGAAGAATAGAACGGTTAAAACACGCATTTGTTTTTTCGTGATTTCCTACTCTGTGACGCCACGAAACTTGAACGGAAGGAGAAACGATTATCTTTCGGGCAAAACACGACATTGCAATGCGGCACAGTGGGAAAATCAGGAAGAAACAAATACGCGTTTTAGCCTTTCCATTCTTCGCATTAATGTCCACAAGGCGTCTTTTCGAATTAAATTAATTTCGAATGATGCTCTACAACTTTGTAAATCACCTTTCTTCCCTATCTTCTTTCGTTTTCGAGATAGGAATGCTAACTCAGCAATGTCCCACCAGTTGGCACCGTAGGTGGTTTCAATTAGTAGCACCTGGCTACTTTACTATACCTAGACACCCCTTTTATGAATATAGCCGCAACTGTTTCGAAGTTAAGAGGGTGGCAAGGGACTTTAGTGGGCACCATGTGGTATGGTGTATGTGTATGGTGTATGGTATGATTTAGGGTGTATACCATGTGGTATGGCACCATGTGGGCACTTATGGTCTTCATGTTATGCATTTTAATCAAGATATGCTTCGAATTTTTAAACAAAAGGACAATGAAAAATGTTATTATAAGAAAAACAGTTATCACGTGCTCTATGCTTCTAATAATGCCATATATAACAGAAAAACTAGTGGAAGTAGTAGCGAAAGAAAATGTACGGATAGGAATGATATCAAAGAAAAATTGAAGTCTTGAATAATAAAATGGGGTAAAAAACTTCTGCAATAAAAGTACTAAATACTTTCCACTTGGTATTAGTAAAAGAAAATTGAAATTTCAAAGGATTTTATTAATAATGAAAATAAAATAGAAAGTAGTTGCTTACATGATATTCAGAATACTGAATATCATTAAATTTTTATTTTATAAGTATGATATACATATATACTTTATATTACAAATATGAAGAGAGTATATTTCTAATATTAATATAACTTTATGTTATAAAATAAAATCGAAAACCGAAAAATTGAATAATTCTTACATTATATAAAACAGTTTTTGATTAAATTAATTTTAATCGTGTTCTTAATAAGAATAAAAATTAATTCTTATCGATAATATTAATAATAAAAAAGATTTTAAATTTTATAAAATATGGGACGTATGATTTATGAGTACTAAAACAATGCTCACTCACCTGTAATACTAAAGAATTTAATATTAAAGAATTACGGGTGAATGACATACGCAACTGTGAACATCATAATGAATATATAAATGATGGATATCAGCATGCTATTACTGATAGTCTAAATATTGTAAAAGATAAAAATCTTAGAGTTGTTATAAATAAAAGTATGGGTTTTAAACATTACTTCTAACAATATCTATATTAAAGGGTCGTACAGCTGTTAAACGCAATATATCGGAATTTCTTTTCACTTTCTTCTAGTTTCTGTAACTTTTTTTAAAATTTCAATGAATGACGCAATTTTTGTCCCTCCATGTAATAACTTATAATTTTTACTTTCAAAAACTATTTTTAAATATTCATAAAAGCTTAAATAATTTATAAAATATTGCTTAGTGATAACACGCTATGGTTTCGCATTATTTAATGGTATATTGATTTGCTTGTAAATTCCTGAAAGGTATTTGTTTCAGAATATATAATTTTTGTTTCTTAACACAGATAAATGTACTTAGATTTATAATTAAGCTAAAATTTGAAACGTGTAATTATGTTTGTCATTTTTTAAAGGATAATTGAAAATTGGTATTGGTTTTTTAAATTTTATTTTAAATATCCCTGAAAAGATATTAAATTATGTACAAAACAGAATAATCTTAGGTCAAAATATGCAAAATAACACCATAATACAACTATACAATTTTTTGTAAGGTTACCTTAAGTAGTTTTTAAGGTACCTTTTGAGCGAAATTAGGAAAAGTCATATTTTGAGAAAATTAGCTTTAATGTTTTCCGTACGATAAACATGATCAAAAGAAATCATGCACTTTTTTAATCATATCTCGGGAAAAAATTGGAAAATTTTCATGAAGTTTCTTTTAAAGTATTCTGGAAAATCTACGCATTAGTAAGAAAACTATATATTTCAGAAAATTGAATTTTTTTTAAAGATTTAAGGGTCATTATATATATCGACACCTTAAGAAAAAAATTAATTAAAATATTGATAAATTTTAAGCGTATTGGCTATTAAATATTTTACCAACTGAAGTCTTTAAGAAATATGAATACTGTATAAATGAGGAGACTAAATATTTGAATTTTAAGACTAAAGAATATACTAGTTATATATATATCTCTCTACAAAATTCAATAAAAAATCCTCCAGGGTAAACTTATTATTTATTTGTTGATAAGATGCCTCTGGAAATTATGCCCTTATATACAGAAAACTATTTCCTACCTTGACTTTTAAATCTCTTTAAATAATGATTATTTTTTTAATATTACAAGAAGTGGTAGGAAATTTCTAATAGGATTATAGTTTTGTACAAGGAAATGGGACAAAATTTTAATAAGGTTAAATTTTCTCACAGTGTTTAGACTCTAAGATTTCGGAAGTTTTTGTTAAATTTAGAACTGTTGCAAATGGTTTTAATGCTTGCATTGTTAGAAATCTTATAAAATACCATTGATAGTTTTGGTAAGACTATTATTATTAAAAATAGTTATGAAATTATTAAATATTAAAAGGTAATGTAAAAGATAAAGACATTTAATCTATTTATAGCTATGATTTTGAAGATTTGCTTAATTCCATAGATGTAGATGATTTTATTAAGGTTATTTTGGCTAATTATAAAGAATTAAAAATTAATAGTACAAAATTTAATGAAAAATTTAAATTTCTTATTAATCTAATTTTAAAAGAAAATTATATTGTTTTTATTGATGAAAACCTAAATAATTAGAGCATACTGCAAGGTGGTTCTGCTATTAATAATCTTGCTAATATACTTTTACACTTCTATGAACAAAATCTTACAGGTAATAATAATTAGACTTTGTTTAAATACATTAGACCCAATAAATTTTCAAAATAAATTTAGTCCAAATTTTAAACTTGATTTATTTTTTTATCTTTCTTATCTAAAATTAATTCAAACTAACAGAAATATTCATTAAACTGATTATTCAGATATTAATTTAAAAATTGTGGGTGAAGAGATATGTAGGTTTTGTTTTTGTCTTTTTGAAACTGTTATGATTTTTCTCTGGAAGCAGTTTAAGTCTGTTGATATTTAAAAGTACTTTATATAATTATATTCTGCGTAATATTAAATGGGTTACTAGATCAAAAGATTTTCAAAATAATTAATTTAAATTCTATGATGAATGTATCTTAGCTTGTCATATCCCTTTTTTTAAAAAACAATTTGAAATATAAGAATTACAAATTGGATTAATTTTCTATTATCTATATATTTCTTTTAAATTTTTTTAGAAAATTTTTTGCTTTGCTTTTAATTCTTCTTGAACTATATAATTTTTTTTTTGTTCTACTTTTGTGCAAATGGTGTTTTAATAAAAATATTTGTTTGTGAAGATCTAAATATAACTCATATAGAAAAAAAATTTATAGATGGAGCAAAAGTTTTTTAGTTCTAAATTTGTAGCATAGATACAATTACTCATGTTTAACTAATTACTTTTCTGGGTGCCATAATTTATTTTCAGGGATGACTAGGCTTTTTCGATGTATGTAAAATTTTACGTGAGTTATATTTTGTTTCTTTAAATTTAATTTTCATCGTATTTTCCGCTTTTACTTTATTTTGATGCAGTATATAATTATGCATTTTGGTTTTCTATGGTATTAGATTTATAAATTATGTTTTCTGTTGGAAATCTTTTTTCTTTGAGTGGTTTATTATCTTTGGATCGGGAATTTGGGTTCATACCCCTCCTTTTTTTATTTTTTATGAAGCTATTATTGAAGTGAAGGCTTGATCATTATTACTAGTATATAAGTTTCACCGGAGTCCTGGTAGTATCAAATAGCTTTATTTCCAATCAGTTTTATTTTTAAAGGATTTCAATATTTCAATACTTTGTTGTATTTCTATGCTCTCTCTCTTTCTTGAGAATGCTATGTTTTTGGACATTCGTATTTAACAAATTCGTAATTTTAAATAATGGTTCCTATATGTTTTTATTTAAATTATTATGTATATTTTTATATATTTGCCATTTCTTCATTATAAAATTTAGAATGTTTTTTTAATTTTTGAATAATCTTTTTAATTTTTTAATTTTGTTTGGCTATTTTGATAATTTACTATATGTTTTATTTAAATCTGTAATATTTGTAAGTTTTTAATTTCAATAACAAAAATGTCATGTTTGTTTTTTAGAATTTGTAATCTTTATTTTAATGCGATTTAGTTTAGTAAAAATTGTCTAATTAACATTAATATTTATTTGCACGCACGCACGCACGCACTCTCTCTCACACACACACACACATATATATATACCGTAGAATGTAAGTGATACATTATTATATAACTTAGGTCTTATATTTTTTTATTCGTTTTGTCATAATTGTAGACTCACTTATACACATAAGCGTATGAGGTAATAAAATAAAAAGTTTTCATAAAAAAAATAAAGAACTAGAGAAAAAATAACTCACGATTAAAATAATGCATGAAAATGTTTAAAAAAAGAATCAGAAACATAAATTAGAAGTGATATGTTGACATTTTGGTACAGCGAAAGCAAGGATATTAGGAAGTGTTTTTTTAAAAACGATTGTTCGTGCGAATAAAAAAAAACAGGTAATTGCCAAGCAGGCATTAGATGAAGATTAAATTCAAAATAAGTGGAACGCAAAATTATTAGGAAGAAGGGAGTTTCCTACACGAAGACGGATCTGAAAGTGTGAAACCCTCACCTGAAGAGAAAGAGCGTGACCGATTCGAACAATGGGATCCTTCATGCAGAGTGTAGACTTCGTTAAAAGTATCTTTTCCCTTAAATGGTCATTTTAAATATATCGAATTCAAATTTTAAGAAAAGAAAACGGTGTAAAATTAAAGCTATATATAGTTTATTATTTTGTTCTTAGTCCCACCCCCACTACTGTCTAGTCGTGGCTTCGAATTCTAGTGCCACTAAAGACCCTCGCGTGGCGAAGGCCATGCACGTTAAATCATTTGAGGCTCTTTGTCCTCGCATTGGGATACTGTGGAAGTTAAGAGAGGAAAGTAACAGTTCAGGTGTCCTCCTCGTCACTTGACCGATGTTCCAAATTAGGAGGTTTATTGCCAATAACTTATAATTCACTTCGAAGTGCAACATTAATCAATAAATAAATGAATCAATCAAAATCCTCCAGCTGGCGTGATATCGGAGAAGGGGCTGGTCAGCTCATTTGTTGTCGCTTGATAGAGGCTCAGAACTTCCAGATCGGTCACCAATAACCTTCATGTTGTTTTTAAGTTCGACTTTAATAAACAAACAATCAATCCCCCTTCCTCATTTGTTGAAGTCCTTCACTACTCAGTCATTACTGATCAATAAATAATGACATTACTAATCCCTCAATAAATTTTCCACCGCTTTTCTTCCTCTTTTTATATATACAGAATTTTTACTACAAAGCAGGTGCATTTTTTCTTTTCGTAAATAAACGAAAGTTCTTTTGCGAAATATGTGTTTCCGCTCGAGAACGGCTCGTTTTGCGCAGCACTTAAAACGACTAGAAAGGAATTCTCTATCTAGCTTGTTATTTAGCACTCTTGTTCTTGTCGTTATTAGTTTTGACTCGTGGAAAACGACCGTAGTATATATATATATATATATATATATATATGACCAAATCAAACCAACTGGAATCAAGAGTCCATAGAATTGGGCATCGTCAGTTCAACCTATGATCTAAGAACCTAGATTGACATCTGTACTGGCAAGGCCCAATTTAATGTGATGTTTAATAGTTCCCAAGTATGCGCGGTCATCTAATTCTAATTCATAATTCTCATCTCAAAAATTCATAAATATATTTTCTTTCGTCAGTAATGAATAAAATTTACAAGAAAACTTCCTACCAGTTATTAGCTGTCACAAAATACAACAGCAACAAAAAAGATTGAAGAAAAGAAAGGAAGGAAACTTGCTTTTTTTTTTGGATAAATATTTGTTTCTTAGTAACTGATAAGGAACAACCCATCTCCATTCTTTTATAGATTAAAAAAAAGAAAAAGGAAAGGAAAAAAAATAACGACATCCCTATATTTGGAAAAAAATTGTCTGACTGAATGCAGCCAAGTGATGGGGCCCTAATCTCGGGATTAGTATTGTTCGGAGGCCGTGGGGGCGGTGCTCAGAAACAATGGAGGATTGAGGGGCGGTGGAGATCAAAGCAGAATGGTACAATCGATCTGGTTAGCTTCTTCAAGACTGGAATGGAAACTCGTAAAAAGACACTGTCTAATTTTTCTTCTCTCAACTCTGTAATCGGAAAGGATGGGTCGTAATATAGTGGAGGGAGTAGGTCTTTTTTTTTTTTGCCGCCCATTTACTTTTGGAACAATGGAACAAGGTAGTGTTCGAACAATCCGTGACACTTCAAAAAAATTTTCTTTTCAAAAAAAGTTGACTCTATTATTCCGTAGTAGCTTAATACGGGTTTATTTATTTTTTTTATTTGCTGCTGTTAATATTATGAAATATCTGAAAGTAATGCGGTCACTTCACATATTACAAACTGAAGATGCGATGTTTGTAATGAAGTTCAAAAACACGGGACTCTTGGTGCTATGTTCCCTCTTTGAGAATTTTGGTTCTAACTTTCAAATTTGTAATTTTGCCAAGCATGTCTTTTTGCAGGTAACATGGTCAGAGAAGATTATTAGGTCACTTAACTATTTTCCTATAATAAATTCATTTCTCTGTGAGTTTGAAAGGAAATGCCGAGATATGAAAAGACGCCACTTTATAGAACTTTATGTCCATTTAAAATGAGTCGAAAGTAAATAAGAAAAAGAAGAAAAAAAAAAAAACCAAAATGGCATAAATTGTCAACACATTGCTTGCGAATATATTTTGTAAATGTAACGTAAAAAGGTAAAAGTTCCTTCATGTAACATTAAGAGAATAGGGAACCAGATCAGGTGTACGTCTTCGTCAATTGACCGCGGTTAGAAATTACGAGATGCACTAAATATAGATCTTGTGTTGATTTTAAGGGTGCGTTAACAAAGAGTCTATCATTCAATTAATTTCATTCTATAATTTTTGATTGAAACACGACCCGAACCCACGCTCCTAAGGCTATATGCCTCTTTTACCAGGCCACCAGGGAATAGGAAGGACAGTGATTATTTAATCGTAATTAAAAAATATCGACGAATAATTTTCACAGATGCGAATTATTTCTATTTTGTTGGGAGTGTATCACTCGCCAGGTGAGGAATCTTGTCTACTCTTCCCAATAAAGTCCATTGTTCGGAGGGGAATGGAGCCTGGATACAGTTGGGCGTCCCTTTACCTCTCGAATGTGGTATTTGATTACTCTCCCCACCCTCGCCATCTAGTGACGTCACGAAACCAACTTCTCTGAGTAATGCAGGAGCAGAGGCAAGAGCTTCTCGGGAAAGTGAAAAATGAAAGACTGCGCGTGCGCCTATTCACGGCGTGGAATTTTATTTAGATAAGTGTTGCTATCAAAGTTACTGATCTTCAGTTGTTTCATTTTTTGGTCGCGAATTCTTTATCAAAAATATCTTGTGAGTTTTTTTTATTCTACTGAAATCGAAAAATTTTTGTTTATCTTTTTTTGCAATCTTCAAACTTTTTTTTTTTATTATTATTTATTTTCATTACATTTTAAAACATTTTTATCGTTTTTGGCACGAAATATTTATACCAATATTATTATTGGCATTCCCTAAACCTTGTACCTTTCGAAATAATTTTTATGATTTTTATTTTCATGTATTAAGTGTGTTTTTGTGAGAATTATTTTTTTAAAAATATTATTATTAATGCTTTAAATACTATATATATATATTTTAAATATTTGTGATTTTTTATTTTAATTTATTAATTATGTTTGTCTTTTAAATTCGTTTGGAAATAACTATTTTATGCTCAATAATTGTAATTTTCATTTTATTTACTACTTTATTTCATTCTTTCTATATTTATAATAATTTCGTTTTATTTCAAAACATTTTATTTATTTTTAGAGTATTTGTACAAACTATTGATATTAATGTAATTGATACAACTATTCTAAACTTATGGTAGCTTCGTATCATCCTTACAAGAATTCCTCATCCAAATAATATTCAAAATAAGGTAAAGTTTCATTTATATACTTAACTGGTTTCTTGGATCGCCATTCGTTGAGGAATCTAAATGTGTGACTGGTTCTGACATAATTACACTTAAAATTCTTAGATGCAATAAACATTTAGCTTTGAAGCTTTCAGTTAAATAATATTATACAAAGTTTCATACAAAAAAAAAATCTTAATATTTTCAAATAAAAAATTTTAGGTAAAATCCTATTTTTTTTTATCCTGCACCTTGGTTATAGAAAACCAAATGGCGCCAAACTGCGCCAATAGTAGAAATGCTCTAAAATAAGATCCAATAGAATTGCAATATAATAACCGGTGCACCTACCGCATTTCTTAGCGTTATTTGGTTTTTCGTTGCTGATGCATGAACTAAAATAAGGATCCAGCCAAATCTTACGCCACACTTTGAAAGCAACAAATAATCGAACACTGAAATTTTATATTACTTTTGAATTCTAATTCCACTCGCTTTTTCCTTCATTCTTGTTATTGCTAGACACGAAAACATTTCACTGGAATAAAAAGAAAAAAAATGCAGAAAAAGAGTCAATTAATTCATAAAATGTGGCTGAACACAAAGCATATATTTGCCGTCAGCTCTGATTTTTCGATAATCGTTTTTAACAGCAGGCGAGTTAATAGCGCCTTTATTGTTTTGGAGAACTTTGAGCTCCAGTTAGACTTGGCCTCTTGGTAATAGTTGTTTTGTTAATCACATTCACTTAACTTTCCTTTTTTAATTTTTCATCTGAAACAACAATGTGTTTCCTTCAACAGATACCCAAAATTTGGCATTTGCCGTAGTGACTTGAAGTTGAAATGCACATACAACATTCGTTCTTGTAGGAAAAAGAAAGATGTTCATATTAAAAGTGTTTGGTTGGGTTTCCTTTCATTGTAGTCGTGCAATAGATTTAATCACTGTGCGATTAATTTATATCAACCGCTGCTGAATACGAACCTCTTAAATCATTTTAGCCACTTAAATCATTTTTGCCATTCTTCACATTCAGTGTTATATACAATCTTTTGGACACTTGCGGCATAGTGCAAAATGGCGGAATAAACACTAGAGAGGACCTGCCCGTCAACATTCGGATTCCTTTTTTAATATAATTCATACAGAATCGCATGAATTACAAAGAAAACACTTTCTCTGCAATACTAGATGACATTTTAAAATTCATACCTGTTGTTCAGTGTTATAGAATTTAATCAATAAAATGTCTAGATAATTGTTTCGTACAGCATGCTTGCTATTTAAGATGGGATAAGCAAAATTGCTCTTTACCTAAAATTACCCTTGTTTTATTGCTTTTTCTTTTGGGAAGAAATAAAACAAAACACTGAATACAGTTACATAAAAATCTAGTATCGGGGAAAGAAACAAGCCTAAATGCGCCAATTCGTTGTTGAAATGTGTGGTAGAATTTTAATGGCAAAGTTTCAAACGTGTATTATATATGGGAAATTTCAATCTCTACTACAGTTTTCTAAAGGAAACATTTCTTACTTTAATAATAATCGAAGATAAGAATTCGGCGGCTTTTATGTTTTCTACCCTATGGAGGGCGAGGACAGTTGATGACCTTGGAGTGCCTGGGACGTTTCGAACCCTGGTCCTTTGGCTCTGAAAAATAAGTTGACCGATCGGTCGCTTTTTGTTGCGCTTTTATTTAGGCGTTTAAACTTCTGGGTTTTTGTTAAAGAGAGCCACTGCATACTCCTCCACTAGTATAATGAAATTAAGAGAAACAACCTGAATGATATTTGTAGAGAAGGCCGCTTTTCCAGCCATTTTTGCAATTGATATACATCCCCTTTCTGCTATATTGAATTTTTTCTTAAGACAGTTTCAGTTTCCATTTTGCGTCATCAGTTGTCTCCAGTTGAGTTGCGAGTCTCGTTGATACGTGTGCCGTAGCCGGTATATCACTAGTTGTGATTTATGTGCGGTTGTGTTAGTTGGACACACAGGGGCAAGTGTTTTGCGTCAGAGACATATGCAGCCAGTAGTTCCAGGCTATGCTGCCTCTTAGCATTCAAGTCCTGGATCACCACTTTCGCGTTTGATAGTTTCAACCCGGGGGGGGGGCAGTTGATGACTTTGGAGTGCCAGCGGAGTTTTGAGCCCTGATTCATTGGATTCGAAGGAAAGTTGACCGGTCACTTTTAATTGTGCCTTCATCATTTATAATAAAAGAGACTTCCTGCTTGGGGTAGTTAGTGTGGCGTTTTAACTTCTGAAGTTGTTGTTGAAGAGAATCAATATAAGTATTTTATCCCATAAGCAGTTTTCTGTAATTGATATTAAATTTAATTTGAATATTAAAGCTTTACAGCACGAGTATAAACAGCGCTAGAATAATACGATATGAAAAGACAAGTATTTTTATGAGGTCATTTCAGATTCTATTTTTATAAAGTTTCATTTTAACTCTCTCTTTCTGTTACTAGCGCTCGTTATTTCTCCGTCATTTTGTTTTATTAATAAATTAAAAAATTGTTTCCTTCTTTTTTTCGAAAACTTTTAACGCAAAATAAAACACTCTAGGCTTGATTGAAAAGTAATGCCTTTATCACTATAACATTTTTAATTGGTACCAGATTGTTATAATATTCAGAGTACCTGAAAGCTACTTGGATCATCTCCTTACAAAGCACAATTCAGTTTTCGATATCCCTTTCCACATACTAGCTCCAATGATCGACTAGACGGGAGAACACATTGCGGAAGAATTCCGGTGATTGTTGTCGACACCAGGTCTTACTAGCTTCCACCTCATCGTCAGAAAGTGAACGGCTCTCAAGGTGCTTTTTCATCTTTGAGAAGAAGTGAAATTCGCAAAGTACAATGATACGTAGCTGCTTCAACCTCATTTTCTCCCTTTATGGGCTTACCTTCTTTAGGTAAGTACGGGAATCTTGGTCTCAAATACCTTATCTTTTCTAAATTTTCCCATGGAGCTTATTGTCCTCGGTAAACACGAGTGATGCATCCCCTGGATAACCTGGCGATTCTTCTTTTTTTTTTTTGAATCTTCTTGTCCACCATTTTTACCTTTTTACCATTTTTTCTAACGTCTAGGTCACAGACACACATTATTAGGCTCTTCATAGCTAGGTTTTCCCCATAAACCTAAAATTTCACTCCTTTAACCACATCTTCACGAGGATTGTCATCTTCTTCTGTTGTCAGCACACCAACAAACGCCCAGAAACAAAAGAAACAAATGTATTATATAGAAGATACACGTAGCTTTCAGATACAACAAGAGTTTTAAGACTCGGGTAACAAATTTAAGATATATGGCAGTGGAGGTATTATTTTTCAATCACAACGTATGACGTCATCATTAATGCGCTAATTAAGAATACATGTAATCCCTATAACACGGAACTTCTAAGACTTGGTTCGAGATTTAGGAAAATCTTCTTACAAGACGGCATACAGGAACATGGTAGCACTCTAAGACGTTTTGAGAATTAGTTAAGTCTCCGTGCAACGAAAAACAGTCTTAAGAGCAAAACTCAAAATTAGAGAAATCCTTTAGCAACATGAAGCAAAGTGTTAAAGAGAGGCTGATGCACATTAAATCTGATCAAGGTCCAAAGTCCTCCCTAGGAATCGTACGGAAGTTTGGAGAGGGAGATGCCAGCTCAGGTGTCGCCTTAGTTACTTCACCAAGGCTCAAAATTACGAAGTTCGTCGCTAATAGCCCTTGTGTTGCTTCTCAACGCGACATTAATAAACAAGCAAAAACGCAAAGCGCACAAGGTATATTATAAGAAATGGATACGGAATGAATGCAATATTAGAGCTTTCCAAGTCTCAGGAGGGAAAGTTTTGACGTAGTAGAATATGTGGAAGAAGAAACTAATGAATCAAATCACGGGAAAGTGACATCTGGAACCTTACAATATTATTTAATTGATCATGGCTTAAGTGAAAATGAAGAAATAAAGCGCTTTACTCTAGAAAGCATAAAAAAAAAGAAGGCTGGAAATTAAGAATAGTATTTCCTAATTGAGGATCTCTTCTTTGAAAGATGCATAAAGCTCAAAAGAGAACTCCTCAAATGATCTTTCCACTACATAAAGCAAGATTTAAAGATCTCTCAGTTTAAAGTAATCAATTTAAAACAACTTTTTTTTTTCACTAAAAGAAGTAAAATTCTGAAGAACAAAATTCTAAAAAAAGTTACATTTTGGAGAGCAAAATTTGAAAAGGATAAAAAAAAATTAAATTTTTATGGAAAATATTCCAAAAAAAAAAAAAAAAAAAAAAAGAAAAGAAAGAAAAGAAAATTAAATTAAAAAAATACTAAAAATTCTGCAAAAAGTTTTATGCAAAGTTTTGGAAAGAACAGATTTAGCCACCCAAGGTGCGCTTTTTTTATAATTATTAATTAAATTACTCGATTAAATATATATAAGAATTAAAGTAAATGGTAAAATATAGAGAAAAGGACATAGTAAACTTTTCCGATATTAAAATTAAAGAAAAAGATAAATTATTAAATTGAATACATTTAAGCTAAATGTAATTAAAATTGAAGCGAATGATACAAAAATTGAAAGGTGATCTAGTATGCGAAAAGTGATCCATCTAAAACAATAGTCTCTTGGGTGCTAATAAAAA
>BMAW01060649.1:360552-425320 GCA_019974015.1 Nephila pilipes | reverse complement strand
AAAAAAAATGACGCAATTCTTACTTGTATGTGGTAACTGAAATTCGCTTAAGTATTGAGCTTTTCTCTCTCAGGAACAGGAGAAATCCTTTGAGAAGAAACCAAAAAAACCTAAAAATTGTAACTCTCATTGCCCAAACACGAATTTTTTGGATATGCAACTATTCCATGGTCATTAAGTGCGCGGAAAACGAATTCAAGATCCTATTTGTGATTTTCTAAACCTGCGTAATAGTCAGGAATGTTTCTGATTATACTACCAATGTGATGAACTGTACTGATTGATACAATGTACTGAATGATTTGCGCCAGATTTCGAAAGCCAAAAGTCACGTAAAAGTATTCGAAAAGTCTAACGAAAGTGATCACAGCCGCATTAGGATTATCTTGACTTTGCATGGAAATTGGATAAACTTTCAACAGATCGAATTTTGAAAAAAATTGTCTTCCCTCGTAATCCATGAACAAAGTTATGAACGTGAGGGAGAGGATAGTGATCAGGTATTGTAAATGCGTTTAATCGCCTGAAATCACCAAAAATACACAAAGATCCATTATTTTTCTTGACAAAACGAATCGGGATAGAGTATGGATTTTTTGAAGGTCTATCACTCATCAACTCACCAAATTCCTTTCTTACAAAAGAAAACTTTTCAGGATTTAGTCATGAAGCCTTGGCATGCCCAGGAGGTCCTCTGTTTCTATTCAATATGTAACTGTACTCTGAATTAAATTTGGGGTTAAATTGTTAGAAAATATTTTGATTACAATGAGTGTAAAGATGAAATACTCATTATCGGCGTTTAACCTGCTCGGCTGAAAGTTCCTTTGATGGATAGAGATGTTAAAAATCCACACCAAGGATAGGATGTGAAACGCCTGTAGATAAAAATGACCAAATGAAACTTCGCCAACGACTAAAACCTAACTCTAATTTAAGAGTACCATAAGTGGGTGTTTCTGAGCGTAAAATACAAGATCCTAGTTTTTAGAAAAAATCGAGAAATGTTTTGAAAACAACTCACTACAACACCACTATCAACCAAAAATTGCGCCTATATAAACAATGTAATGTTAATAACTGGCTGTTAGACTTGCACTGTTCTGCCGACGACTAAACAGATTTGTACTCTAGTTTTTTCCGACTATTGAATTGTTTGACATTCTTTGTTGCTCTATTTCCAAATTGATAGTGACACCAGCAAAGATCCTTAGAAATAAATTTCTTGTTATTAATAGGAGAAAAGGAGGTTACAGACTTTGACCTACAAACACTCCGACTGCTTGATCTACCCCGCGGTATAAACGTTTTTCTAACCATTTCTTTGAGTTCCGAAACTTCTATTAGGAGAGCATTCAAATCCTTATTACTGCATGCAACATTTGCAATAGTCAAATTACCATCTGAGACTTCATGAATCTTATCCGAAATTTGTGCCAATTCGACTAATGCAGTTCTACAAACCGTCAAAATTTGCTGTTAGTTAACAGGCAACCTTTACAACCATAAAGTTTGCAGGATGTCGTCCTCCATGTTTTCAGGAGCTAAATTACGCATTTCATTCAACAAGAGAGAAAGTCATTTATCACCTAGCTGTAAATCTTTAAGGAGTAAATTTAAATGTGATGAACTCTCGACAAGGCAAAATGTTGGATTACTTTATCCTTAAGAGCTTTATACGCTTCAACATCAGGATGGTTTTTAACAATATTCTTAACACACGTTAAAATGTTTAAGCTCAAGGCAGCAACAACTGCTTAGAATTTAGTAGACTCGTTAATTGTAGCAGCCATGAAAAATTGGGATTCGATTTTGTAAAACCAAAGCTAAGGATCATCTCCCAAAAAGTTGGTGCTTTTAATAGTACTCGTGAAATGAATGCACCCTGCTTAGTATTAAAGAGATAAGCTACTTGTCCAGAATTAATCATGTTAAAAATAAAAATCTAATATTTATAGAAGTGAAGATTTTGAAACCAAAAATAATCACATGAAATAATTCAATCGTAAAGAGAACTAAAAGAAAAAGAGTGAAAATAGTAGTATTTGGCACAAGAGTCGAATTTGGCCATGATACGCCAAGCAAATAAGGTATTAGGAAAGGCCAAACAGGAAAAAAAGGTGCAAGTTTTCAAAAATACGATCTGAAAAAATTTCCAAGAAGAAATGTCACTCAAAAACGGTAAACATTACTAATGTGAAAGAGAGACTACCGATATGGAAAAGTCACCCAACGGACTCCGAATAAAAAGGTGTTTAAATCTCGCGTAAAAAAGATTGGCCATTATACATTCTAGTAAACATCATAATTATTTATTAACAGTATTAAAATATTTAACATAAGTTTAAATAGAGGAAAGCATAAGCTAATGACCTGGCAGTTAATCAAGTAATAAAGATGAAGGAAGGTCCGAAATGGAAAAGAAACTGCAGAACTTCATCGGTGATTCTTCTCTGATTCCTTTCCAGTACTACCTTAATTATCAGCGGTAGCAAAATGAATTCAATTCACTTCGATTTCAATTCATTTCAGCGGTTCATTTTCAATGAGCAAAGCATGACGGCAAGCTTGGATGCCACTAAAGTTGCCTCAAAACTAATATTTAATGTACAAGATGATATTATGTCCACAGAATTTATTTGAGATTGAGTGTAGGTTTGACCTTCTACTCAAATTGAGATAAAGATAATTCCCGCGTATGTAAAATTTGATTATATAAGCGTAGTGTGAAGGGCATGTTTTCGACTCTCAGACTTCATGACGGATCTTTAAGTAAGGACGTGATATTTGATGGGAGAATTATAGTTTTGCTAGAGCGGTCTTAAAATTCAGATTCTAATAGAGAATTAGGCTTTGCACATGTGAAATTTTTTTTTCACCTACGTGCAGCGCGGATTAACTGATTAATGTAAAAGGCTGAGTTTTGAGACGTATCGTTTGAGCTGATGAGATAATTGGTACACCTTTAGGGAAAGCGAAAACACATGAATTCTAATGAAGATTCAAGAATCTAAACATAAACTCCCCCCCATTTTGAATGTCCACTAAATAAAAAGAATTTTAATTTAATTAAGGAAAATTAAAGTACATAAAATATGAAAACAAAAACATATAAAAATATGATATTAATATAAAAATAATGCTAATGTAAACGCGATTTTCCGAACATATAAGAATACACACACGTACACACTGCTAGCCATTGAAATTGCAATATCAGAAAGGAATTGCTTGACGAACGTCAAAATCAAATGAAAGGAAGAAGAGGTTGGAATATGCAAATGATTAGTATTTCAGTGCATTTAGACTACGCAGGTGGAAGAAACGACATCTGAAGCACTGCATAAAAGAAAAGGTTTTTAGTGGAGTTCTCATTCGGAAAGAGCTTTGTATGATTGCAGTTTGCTCAAAATATCGTGTTATGCCTCGAATAATAAGAAATACTTACAGCAATTATCAGAATTCGATAGAGGCAGGATCTTTGCCAATGGAGAGGTGGATTATCGTCTCTTGATATCATCCGTCGCACTAGTCGAAATCCAACCACTGTCATGCGAATATGGAACCAATGGGTTGCTAAGGGTCATATTGAAAGGCATGCAGATTCTTCATGCCTTTCATGACTATCGCCCGAGACGACAGGCATATTGTGAGGTCGCCCTTGCAAAACCATACAACTACATCACTTATCATTTGTCAGAAAATGGGCATGTTTGCAGTATGCTCGGTATCCACTCGTACAGTGAGATCAGTGTGGACTGTCAGACAGGTGACAATTATTTCGGCTTCTCATCACAATGCAGTATAGAGACAGACGGTGACTTTAGTGCACCGAACAATAAAGCTGGATACGGGAGTGGTAAAATGTCGTCTCTTCAGGCGAGTCCCGGTTCAACATGCAGTATTTTGATTGTCGTTTACGTGTCTGGAGGCTCCGAGGAAACAGCTATTTGCCTGCTTGCATTCGATATCGGAATAAGGTTATGTACATGCTGTCATGGTTTGGGCAGCCATTCGATACACGACACGCACATCTCTAGTTCAAATAGATGGTAATTTGAGAGCAGATCAGTACATTTCTGACATCTTCCAGTGGTTTATGCCCTGTCTTCGAGGCCTTCCAAACGACATCTTAAAACAACATAATGCAAGATTATATATTGCACATTGTGTTTTGACCATCTTCGATACATTGGGTATTCGATTGTTTCCTTAGCCAACACGGTCTCTGGATCTGTCACCCATTGAAAACATCTGGTTATGGATTGCTGAGAGACTGACAGGCCATCCTTCTCTAGCTGATATGTTTATAGAAGTGGGTTACAGACTTGAAGCAGCGTGGAACGAGTTGCCCATTTCTGTCATCCAAGCCCAGTTTAATTCCATTCCTAACCGGTTAAGGGATATCTTAGCTGTTTCAACTAATATCTCATCCCTGTAAACCCCCAAACTGCTTTTAAATCGAATCAATTTGTCTTCATGCCGTACTGTTTACGTACAATAAATATCTTTTTTGTATTTGTTTTCCTTCATGGTGTTGCAATATACACACACACATTATATATATATACAGAGAGAGAGAGAGAGAGAGAAATATAAAAAGGATATTTCGTCGGAATTGGCTACTTTGCGAGAAACTTGGTGACTTTGGTGACAAAATAAGGATTCTAGAAAATGCTGGTTTCTTGCAATATGTCGATTAGGGGGAAATTTATAGACATTTCCGGACATTTTCGTGTGACTTCATACCTGAATGGAGTGGTTATAAATACGAAGCTGGAGTGAATCTATCGAGGAATTGACTGGAGCTGATCGGCTAGCGTGTCAGCTGGTAAGTGGACAGTATTGCCAGGAAACTGTTGGAGTCAGCCATGGAAGAACAAAGTATTACTTCGGAGATGCTTCCGTAGTGCCAACTACTGAACTGGTGAGCTGAACGTCATTAAAAATGTTTAGTCTGTTATTACAAGTGTATCTTGGTTCCTTTTGTGTCACTAATCTATATAAGTGCTGTGTTTCCCGTTTGTGCTATTCGTATGTCCAGGCTCTATTCGTCCTGTCCTGAATATTTGTGAATAAAGCTTCATTTGTTATTATGCTCCGTATTATTCTGATTTCACTCGTACACCTTTACATAACCCAAACTGTACATTATATATATATGCGTCTGTATAAACAATATATTAAGAGTACATTTTATCAACACAAAACATTTTAAAAATATTTTTAAATAAACAACTAAGGGGGGAAATATGAAATAGTTAATGAAGAATCCAAAATTCAAACAAAAATTACTTATGAAAATCATCCAGAAATTTATTTAAATAATCCAACGATCTGTAATTTGAAACCCATAAATTATCATAAACTCTTTAAGAATCAAACCAATTTAAAACAAAGGAAAGTAATAGAAAAGTACACATTTTGTAAAATAAAGACACTGTAATTAATACTATCCTATACTTTGGAACAAAATAACGGGTGTTTTTACTGGCCATAACAGATGTAACAATTATATTTCCGTTTATAACATTACAAGAAGATGATAATAACCAAAATAATATTTTTTATTTAATACATATATAAAATTTCATAAATATAACAAAATAGATGAAAAAATTTGAAAAATTATAGAAAATAAAATAAACGTGAATAGAATTCCTTAAAATTACAATAAAAACTTACAAAGGAATTATTTAAATTATAAAAAAAGTAAGAAAAATGAACATTTTCTTTAATTGCAATAACCTAAAATTGAAGAAAATTACACCGCAAAAAATAAGAAATAGGAAACCCAAAACAGAACTAATAAACGAAAGAACATATGACAAAAATAGCAAGAAGATAACCTTCGACATTTGGAAAAGTATTAACCAAAGCATGAAAAACAATGGAAAGAAAGAAATCGAAAAAATAAATATAACATTTATAAATTATGAACCCCGCTTATGACAGAAGTGCAGATTTTAACATACTTTACTGGCCCAACATTCACTTACAGAAAAATGTTGTATAAAATAGTGGCATTTTCTTAAAACTCTCAAAATGTATTAAATTCGAAAAGGACCAAACTGATATACAAGAAATCAATTAAAAAATATATATAAAGGTAAATGAAATGCCAGAATATTAACCAAAGAAACCAAAGAAAGAATGATCTGATATTTAAACGTTCAGATTAAAAAGGAATGAAAACCTTACATGAGACAAATGTCTTACAATAATAAACAAAATTTAACACAAACTGATATTTTACCGGCTCGTGAAAACCAGAAGCGTAGCAATGCCATCTAACAATGTAAAAGAGTTATACAGCAAAGAAATTTTAAAAACTCTAAACCAGCAAAAAAAAAAAAAAAAACTGATTTAAAAATAAAATATAAGTCAAAAATATTTTGTTAACCAAACTACAGAAAAACTAAAAAATATAATAATTATTCCAGATTTTTCTTTTATTAAAATTCAAAGGAAATTCTGAATCCAAAAATATTTTTTAAACTTATCCAGTTTATTGTAAATATCTTGTGCTTTGACACGATTATGATATTACGTAAAATTCGATTATAAATGAAATTTCTAAAAATTTAAGACTTAAGGAACTCCTAAATAAGGAACATTTATGAATTCTGAAGGAGAAGATATATCTTTTATCCTATGTATTACACGAAATCTTAACATCTTCTAATTTTAATGAAATTTCTAAATATTCAGTTTCATTTATATAAATATTAGTTTGCAGTAAATTTAAATACTATGGGGGGGGGAAAGTAATATAGGTTTAACAGCTCTATTAATATTAATTTAAAGGAAAGTAACATCAGCAATATACTAAACATTCGAAGAAAAATTATTTTTACAAAAATGTAGATTTAAACAATTACTTATAGGACTATTTTGAGATATACTTTCATTCAGTTAATAAGTCTTATTATTAAAAAAAATATGATTTTCTTTTAAAACTAACATAACTAAGAAATTAAATTTGTCATATGCAATAACCTCATTAATATTAAATATATATATTTCTTATAAATCTCTTTTAGAACTTTAATAAGGTCCTTTGTAATAGAATGAAAAGGATTTTCGAAATTGTATCAATAAACTGCACAAATCTGTTCATTATTAATATATTCCACTGTATCTGCATTACTTTTAATAATAGCAGTACTTTCCAACATATCCATAATACTTTGCATAATATTTGACCAGCAAGAGTAATAAATGTATTAGAGAACTATTAGAGAGAAAGAGAGAGAGAGTCAGGGCTGTACTAAATTTTATAGGATTTTCATGAAATCCTAGTATGGAAAAAAATTGAGATAGTTTAACATTATTTTTATTAACACCAATTTTCTTGTACTAATTCTTTTAGAAATTTCGTTTTGACTATTGATCACAAAATTTAAAGAATTATTATTCTCAACATGCTTATTAATTATGTTAAAGTAGAATTTTTTTTATATACTATAGCACATTAATTAGGTATTTTGTCTATATATGTAATAATAAATCTCTCTTGGAGATTCACAATTCTTTTAAAATCTTTTAAGTAAATACCTTCATCATTATTTGTATCTAAATTACTAAAACCCGGCTTTCTAATATCAATATTAATGCAGTCTTAAAATTATTTAATAGCTTCTAAAGGAAGAGTAATTGCTAATTCAATAATAAAATTATCAATATCTAAACTCATTTGTTTCTTAAAAAAAGAATTATTTTTTGGAAAGTTAAATTTGAAATTATTCCTATGATTCATAATGTATCTTAATAATTTACCCTCAACAACATCCAAATTACTTTAGATAGCATGTGGATGTTCCTCATAGATAAACTCTCTTCGTATAAACACTGCACATACACATATAATTTTTTTTTTAAAATTTAAGTAATTTTTGTTAAAATAAGGAACACGTCCCATGTTTTTTTTTTATTTATTTAAGAACTCTTTTAAATGCTGAGATTTTTAATGGAGGTAATGTTTTTTAATATTAATAAGATAATGTATAAATTAATTTTATCATAATAGTTATTCGTAAATATAATAGTACGTCATTCTATTTTTTGCAGCTCTAAATATTTATCTTTCATACTGTATCCATAGAATAAATAGTTATTTATATCCTTAATTAAATGAATACATATTCTCCAAAGTTCGTTAAGTAATGAAAGGTCTCTAATTAAATAATTTTTTTTAATGGAAAATAAAAATTACTGAGTACTTTTATTGCTAAAATCTTCCTCAAAATTATCATAAAGCTCAAGCGTTTTTTTTTTCTTGTTCATAAAAGTTTCCCCACCTTTTCTCCTTCACACTATATATATGCCTCTTTTAGACATAATTTGAAATTATACGAAATAATACTAATTACGTTAAAACTAAAAACCTAAAAATACTGCAGAATTAATAGAAAAAAAACTAAATATTGAAATAACCAAAAAAATCAAGTTAAAATATTCTAATTTAAGGGGATTTAGTACCTTTGCACCTTCAAAAGTTCGATTTTTCAAATTTGATTTTAAAAAATAGTACTGACTGTTAGGAGCATTTTAAAATAAACCGCGTCAAAATCCGACAGTTATTACGTCTTGTGCAACAAAAAATGTAAATGTCTTAAGTGGCTTGTTCTATGTAATGCAATGTAAACAAACCTCTTTTTCGCAGTTTGCATTTTCACACTTTCCCACAGGATTAAAAAAAATCTTTTGCATGCAGAGCTTTAAAATTTTACATGAGTGTTGTACTTGTAAATCTTTATTCTGTGAACCTCAATTTTGTCAATAGGATTATTAGATTTTATTTTATAACATGATACATGAAAAAAAAGTTACTAAATACAAACTTGATAAATTTTTAATTTTTCAATTTTTTTAATGTAAGGTAAATTTAAAATTTGAGGTTTACAGAATAAGGTCATTATTTAGCTTTAATTTGGTATAAGAATTATGGTTCTACTGTACATCTTTCAAAAGTTATCTTGTGAGTAACGTAAGGTAAGCTAATTTATTTTTCAAATTTTTGTACGCATATTTCATGTTGTATAAGAAAATATATTAATTTAATAGCAAAACTTGAGCCAATATTTTAAACTATGTACTTTATTACACAAACTGGTACAGTTTCATTCTGAAATGAGCAAAAATTGTTGTTTTATGAAGAATTGAAAAAAGTTTGTCAAAATGTACTACTTTTGATTTCGTAAGGTACTAAGTCCCCTTAAAATAGAAAAAATATTACCGTGAGAAAAGTCCTAAATTTGCTGAAATACGAATTATACATAATAATTTTAATTCAAAACAAATATAATCCATTAAGTAGTATTTAAAATTATATATATATATATATATATATATATATATTGTACTGTATTGAAGACTATTAATAAAAATGACTTGTTTTCAGGACATCACATTTATTTGCGCACATCTTTTCAAGCATAAATTCAAGACACAATTTTACACAAGCACCACTTTTTCAACGTTCGTCTTTACCTCTTGGAACCAAAATTAATACTAAATTTCATATCTGTTGCCAGTAAATTATCTAAAATCAAAACTATGATCTGGTGTTGCCAAAAAAATATATCTTAATAAAGAATATTGAAAAAGGTATCATTTTAAGTTTAAATCGTCTGCTTTTAAAAGTAGAATAGGTAATATCTTAAATAAAGTATCAAATTAAATTAAATCTTCTGCCTTTATAAGTTGAACAGATAATATCTTAAAAAAGTATCACAATCGTTTGTTTTTAAAAATTGAATATATATATATATATATTATATATCTGTGTGTGTGTAATGATTTAACTTTAATTTAATAATTTCTCTTAATAATAATTTATATAATTTTCTATTCTATTTCATTCTTCCTAATTCAAAAGTACAGAGGTGAATAATTATTGAGAAATATTTACTATTTTATTTTTATATACTTTTGATTTAAATGAAACATGTTCTTGTTTTACATTACGTAATTGAGAAATGATGAATAATATAATATTGATTTGAATGCATATTTTGTATTGAAATATATATATATATATATATAAGGAATATTATATACTTCTTGAAATGAATATTATTTAGCTTTGAAATGAAAGTCAACTATGTGTTTTGTTTTGTAATGAAAGAGAAAGGAAATTTATTGAATGTTTAATTGTCAGTAATACTATTTTAAGATTTAAAAGATGTTTGTATTTAAAGGAACGTATGTCTCGTTTAGATTATTTCTATGGATGAAAGTCTAATTTTCAAAGGAAAGTTGATAATTAATTTAAATGATAAATAATATAAATAATAAATAAAAGTTTAACTGTATCAGGTTTGACATGCAAACAAGTGTGGCACAGTGTCGTCAACAAACCATACTTCTTCAGCTAATTTGGTAGAAGGATGTAGTTAAGAAATTGTTGTAGGCTAAGTCAAAAAGAAAGTAATAATACAAACATACTTTTATATATACATTTTAAATTTAATTACTAATATTTGCAAACAAAATTTTAAGAACTTACATGTCCATGTCTGTTGATATTTATGTAACATGTGGAGGAACAGATTTAAAATTTTACATGCTCAATCCTCAATCCAGTGATACATGTGGAAAATGTAAACAATGCTTCTTATACTGTGTCAGAGTCTTGTCATCAGTGCGTCTCCTGTCAACGGAAATTGTTTTTGTCTCACGTGCTCTACTCAATGCAAAGTGGTTCACGCAGTTTTCACTATTATTTTCTTATATATGTAGTTTCCCTCCACCATTCTTTAATTTTGTAGGGTTCACGCACCACTGCAATTCAAAATTTATATGTCATGTTAAAGTGGCGTTACATTTTTTGTTGTGTTCGAGTGTTATTGTTCATTGCAATTAAATTGTGAAAAATGTCAAATTAATCATTTTGAAATTTTATATTTGTTTGCATATTATGTTTGAATTACCAAATGTCACCCAAACATCTCTGTTATTTATGTATTTTTCTTACAGATTCAAGAATTTATGTTAGCAAGCTCATTACTGAGAAATTGATGTTAGATTTTAAGCACAATACCGCATACAACATGAAGATTTACTTTTTTTTTTAATTTAGTATTCAATATTGTGATTATTTTTTGAAATTGTTTATGTATTCTGTGAATGTGAAGGGATTGTTAGGGCATAAAAATTTTAGATCTTAATTTTTAAATTTGATTTTTTTAGATACAACATTTTTTGAAAAAACTGAAGTTTAAAATTTAAATTTGATTCTTTACATATACCCCTTTAAGATAAAGTTGTATGTTACGGCACAACACACATACGCGTCTTGCGAAAGGGTGAAATTTGTAATGATTTAACTTTAATTTAATAATTTCTCTTAATAATAATTTAATTTTTCATTCTATCCTATTCACTAATTCAAAAGTAAAGAGTTCATTTTTATTTCCTGATCCAATTCCAAGTTATCCTTTTATTTATTAGATCACGCACTCATGAAATTTGTTTAATCCACTTTCACATGGTTGTAAATATGTCAGACATAATCCTCATTAGATTCTCTATCTATAGTTGGAATTCCCTACAATCCATAATCCTGTACCACGTGTTCTATTGTCTATTGGGGAAAATCCCTGATGTATAACTTGATGTACAGTGAAAAAGCGCTCTCTTATTCTCTTCTGTAACCTTCATATGGTTTTGAGCTTTGGCCTTGGTGGCCGAAGACGAGCTGAGTCCAACAGAACGTAACGCTTTCTCTGCAAGAATTAATAAATAATCTTATTATGAAAAAAGGACTATTCATTTCGGCCATGCATTCGTAATATTTTATTAATATTAGAACAAACTTTTAATATACAACACACGCATTTATATATATATATATGTGTGTGTGTGTGTGTATGTGTGTGTGTGTATGTGTGTGTGTGTGTATGTGTGTGTGTGTATGTGTGTGTGAGTAGTTGAACATTAAAATTTAAATCATAAGTGAATTATGCAATTATTTCAATAATTAAAATGAAAGCAATATGTAAAAATCATAATTGAAACAAAAAGAAAGAAAATATATACCAAACCATAAAATATACAGATAAAAAGTAATATAAGCAGAAAAGTGAATAAAAATACATTATTCGAATTTAACTATAAAAAACATCACATAAAATTTAAAAGAAAGTAACTCAAATGAAAAAAAATAAATAGACAAATACCAGAAATATCAAAAAATATATAGTTATTAAAAATGTACAAAGCAAAAATTTTTGGAAAAAAAAACCAAACAAGAAAGTGGAAAATAATATATTTAAAGTAGTAACCGGCTTTAGACTGCTAAGCTGGGTTGTTATATAACTATTGGCCTAACTATTCCCAAACTATCAACCAAAATATATTATTAAAAATTTTAAGAAACCAAAAATACAATTGAAAAGAGATCAAAAGCAAAATCATAAAACAACAATTTCGAAAAAGACAATGCAATCTCAAAAAATATTTAAAAATATTAACTAATATAACTATAGAACAAAAGTATTTTTAAAACATAAAAATGAACCAAAATAAGGAAATGTTTTGCATGAACGTATCACCACTTGTAGGAAATCTACAAATGTGGTGCATAAAATACAACCGAAACTGAGCGATCAGTTTTCACTGAAATTTCAAATATAATTTAAATTTGAGAAATAGAAAATAATATTCACTTGCTTGTTGAAAACTGTGTATTCAAATATTGCAAATCAAACAAAATCGTGAAAATATAGATAACACAAAGTTAAAAAGAGCAAAGAAACTAGAATGACACTCCTAAAGCTATCAAGCGATTTGAAGAAGTAATTCCAGTAGTTGCCAATATGCAATTAATATATTCTAGAATCCAACATCAAAAGTCTAAAGCTTGCGCATAATTTACACTGCACCTTTAGTAGAAAGGAGTACTATCTATTAGCTAAAAAACCATTATTATTATTAATAACAAAACATGAAAAAAATTGTAAGTTCATTACTGTATTTTAAAAAAAAATCCAAAAACTCTTTGCGAACTAATTACAAGCTCTAAAAATGAAATGAAAGTCAAAAGGTTGCAACACCATCTACTAAGCTATATCATAGTTAAATAAAACTAGAAAATATTTATAAGTATTGCGTTTACAAAAATGAAATTTAATCAAATTTGTAAGAAATAATTTTTTTCAAAATAAACTTGCAATTAATGAATTATAAGATTTTTATTATTTAAATATCTTTTTTAAGAATCAATTGGGAAAATTCACGTCACGTCACATGGAAAAATTCAAGATAAGTCCGTAACTTTCCATCCCTTCGATTTTAGGCTTATTTTCCAGCGCCTTCGAGTACTTTCCATTTGTCACCCAAAGTCCAAATGGTCACCAAATCCATCTCAAAGGTGAAGTGGTCCTTGTTTAAATTTTCTTTTGAAAACTGGTGACATCTCTGTAAATCCATCTTTTCTTTTTCTATTATAGAAGCGCTACAAGGAAGCGTCAACTCAAGTTCGTAACATTGCTCCCCATCTTCAAAGTCAAAGCCAAAAATGGTTTGTCACAAATCATCCTTAGACAAACTATCAATTATATCAAAATCATGTTCCCCAAACACAATAGAAGCCTTATTATCAAATTAAATGTAAGCCTTATCATCCCCAAGGGCAGACTAGGTCACAACTAAACAAATATGAATCATTTGGTCAAAATAGGAATAAAGGAGCTAGGGGAATGTCAGAACCAACTAGTCTTTATGAAGATTGTACACATGATGACTTGTCGATCAGAACAACAAACATAAAGAAAAGTCTGAACTGAAGGGAGATAGGAACAATTATGATCACTACTGTTGGTTGAGACTATTTTTCCAGAAAAGAAATATACTTCCCTTATCCTCCCAAGTATTTGTGACACTGGATGAAATGTATCTATAATTCCACAACATTTTTAGTCTCTAATTAAGTACAAAGTAAAACCTTCCAAAGGATATCAACCTCCAATTCTTTAAACTTCCTTTTCATTCTGAATTATTCAACTATTGAGGTCACGCAGAAGTTAGGAGAAGTTGAAAGGTTTACGGAATTATAAAATATTAAAAATTATATTACATATTGTTTACTTTCTTTGATGGGTATGGATACTTTCCAATTACAATTAGATATTCCTAATTATCATGTCATTCAAAATGAAAAATTTTTAAGTCATAAAAATTCCAAATTAGATATGTCATAAGTTTTTTTGGGCGTGTTTAAGAGAAATACAAATCTAAGTGAAGGTTTGTATGATGAATGATTTGGAACTTCAAATAGAGGTGATTGGATGTCATCTTCTATCTCGGAAAAACGCACTGTGTCTGTAGAGGAAAATTCACAATGCAATTCTAAAGCCTTTTCACCATAGTTTACTGAAGCGGGAAGTTTAGATTCTGTGCTAGACAATTTTTCACAATTTTTTTCAGAGGACCATTGTGACATGGGTTGTATTAGACTCCAGCCTCAGAAGGTTGTACTTATTTGTGAATTGCCAGTGTCCTTATGCCCATGCCGTACTTTATCTAAGAATAACAAGGAAATTGAGACTCAGATAAAGAGACTTCTAGAAGCAAGTATTATTAAATCGATACATAGTCCTTATTCTGCTCCTATAACATTAGTTATGCAGAAATAGGGAGGTAAAAAGACACGAATGTGCATCGATTTCTAAATAAAATTACTAAAACAGATTCAGAACCCGTTCAGAGAATAGATGCTTTATTAGATCAGTTAACAAAGCTCAACATTTTTCTACATTATATTTAACGTCTGGTTATTGGCATATTAAAATTAATGATAGCGATACTGAAAAATTAGCTTCCACCACAAATTTTGGATTTTATGAATGGCTTAGGCTACCTTTTGGATGGAAATAGGTACCAGGTGTTCAGAGACTATTAGACAAATTTTAAATAAGTATCAGATAAATTTTGCTCTAAATTACTTTGATGATATATACCTTTAAATATCCCATTTTTGATAGTGTATATTATCTCATCGTTATATTCGATTAAGTACTGCTTTTGGAAGTGCGGAGTACTGTATTTTAATACTTTACTAAGGATACATTATGTTGAGTGTATCATTTTGGTATTTTACGACGAGAGTATGAATTATCTATTTGAGTGCATAAATTATTACATTTTAAATTTTTATTAGATATCTTATTTTTGTGAGTTTGAATAATATATGTTCACCATTTTGCAATATCAGTTTAGAAAATTATTATGCTTTTGATAAGAATGATTATGTTCTAGTAATTAATATCATAAGATATCAATCTGTATGTTACTTTAAATGCTGGAAATTATTATATTTTTATATGAAGAAGTATGTTATATTAATGAACATTAAAAAGGTAATTATACGTACATTACTTCAAATGTTACAAGCATTAAAAGTTGAAACGCTTATATTTTGAGTAATTGGACCATGAACTTTTAGCTACATTTGAGCAGTGACCATTCTATAATGTGGATATGATTATAAAGTATATCTATAAAAGCAATAATTCTTCAATGTGAATGCGAATATACTCGTGAGGTATTATTATAATAACAATTCTACAGTGTTGAATTTGAATATATGCTATTGTTGTGAGAGCCTTGAAATTGAGTTCAAATGTTTATGTTGGTAATTTTTCTCATTTTCTTATTTTGTATCATGTTACAATGCTTGGTGAAAATCATAAATTCCATGTATTTTGTTGAAAGGGGATATGTAACATAATTTAAATGAATACTCTGTTACCTAGTAACATTTTACAACGTTTTTCTGAATTTCACTTGGTGTGTGTGTGTGTGTCATCAAATTTTCGATCGTTAATTTAACCAACTTCCCATCAAGCTAGAGCTTTGAAATTTCGGGAATCGTTCGTACTCGCCTAACAATGCAATATTTAGACGTTTGCGACAAGTTTTAACTAATATTTCAATAATTTTAATAAGTCAAAATATTCGTTCCTCTAGGCGCTTTTAGGATGGAGGAAAAAATTTCTTTCCCCCTCTGGGAACACAGGGCACTCCCCACACCACATGAGGCCTCGTAAAACTATTGTACTCACAAAGGGGAGATACTATCTCCCCTTTACTATCTCCGAGATAGTAAGGGTTGCTGACTTTTAGTCAATAATCATGAGCAAGAAAGAAAGTTTCCAATATTTGGCACCATGTCTTATCACAATAATTTTTTCTGAATTAGGGTTTCCATTTTTTTTTAATAGAATGGCTTACAAATTTTCAAATGCATGTTTTGATTTTATGAGTATTATGAATTTTTTAATACGCTCACAAATGTCTCTTTTTTAAGTAAATTTTAAAGTTAAAAATAACCAACAGTTTTAACTAATATTTCAATAATTTTCTTTAATAAACTTTGCCACCATATAAAAACGTTGTTTTTAAAAGCGTTGGTTTTTATATCGAATTATTGAGAATCTAATCTTATTTAAAGGACACAGCAATAAACCGTTTCTACGCCAACTGTCTTGAGCAAGAATCTTGGAATGTGGTTTCCTATAACATTATTGGCTGACGCCGTACGAAGAGGCAGTAATCATTGTTACTATAGGGGACGAGGGGCAGTTTGCCACCCCGATCTTCAAACATATAATATCAACATGTAAACATGTCTTTCTTGAGTAAACGGATAGTATATGCCATTTTATGTCAACCTAGATAAATCACATTTTAAGTTCAATGAATCTTTTATTTACTAGAGCTGAATAATTTTAATATAATGACTTGTATGGATCTGTGTTTGTGTGTAGGCGCGAATATAATGAATATTGTACATGATATTTGACATTAATGCTCTCGCGATTGAATATGGACACGACTCGACGACTGCACCTATAGGAATTAGATAGCTTAAGAGCATATTTGGTCACGACAGGTTTTTACCGTTGTTTATATATGTATAGGGTCATCAATTTAAAAGATCACTTGTTTGTCTGTTGTATTATTCACATCTATAACATCTATAACAAGGCTTTCAACATCATAACTTATTTAATATGTATAATATTTAATTTATAATGTACGGGTATCGTTTTCTTTTCACTTTCTAAACGCAAAAACTCGTTTTTTAAACAGAAACTCGCTTGAACATCATTAGTAATTTTAAATTCGATTGTGCGCAAATGATTTGAGTAAATCGTCAGCTTCTTTAAACGTTTTTTTTATTATTATTTTTTCGCGTTTGAAAGCTCATTTCGTAAGATTATGAATGGCAACAATAAAAATTGTCTGCATGAACTAATCTTTGATTTTAATGAATTCCGAAGTGTAACTGGATATAATTCAAACTTTTATTGCTTCACTTCAGATACAGGACAGTTACTGCTGGTTTAATCACGGTGAAGCCACTTCACACACGTCAAACCTAACAATGAAAGTGTTAAGAAATTGTTTGATGATCGTTTAATTTTAAAAGGGCTTTGGCCGCCTAGATCACAATACTTTACCCTTTCAGGTTCTTTTTTTTGTGGGGTTATCTCAAAAATTGGGTTTTCAGAGAAGTCTTGCGAATATCGATGGATTAAAACAAATCATAACTGAAGAAATCAATATCGCCAACAATCGTCAATAACACCAACAATGTTGCGATATGTGACAAAAAAACTTGGTTCAATATGTTCATGTTTGCATTCAGAATGGTAGCGAACATTTTCAACATTTGTTTTAATGAATGATATAAACATTTGAATTAAATTATGTTTTTTCAAAAATAAAATTATCGCTGGATTAAGTAACATAGTGTTTCTCCGTTTCTGTTCTAACTCACAAATAGAGTTGTAACTGTCCAACAGTGTTGGAAATTGTATATATATTGAATTTAAAATACATAAAGCATGTACTGCATATATATTCGACAAAGTATTAATAAATAACGCGATCATTTTACTGTAATTTCACGGATTTAGGTTCATCAGTGAAAAACGCTCTGGAGTCAGAGATACGCGTGCATTTACATATGACATCGCGAAAGGTTTAATTGAAAAATTCGAGAAGGAAAGAAAGTAAAAACTTTAAGAATAAGTTTATATTCGAAATTAAAGAAATCTTCGAACAAAACACGAAATGAAATGAAAGCTTTCAAGTGCGAAATATGTTTCATTAAAAATTTTTCAATAGAGTGTTTATGTCGCATCAGATTAGCCTGCAGAATTTTGATTACTTTTTTTAGAATTTGAAGCCCATTCTGTATGTCCGAAGATTATTAATACAGTTTAAAATTTTGTATTTTAGAACTTTGAATAAAAATATCTCTTGTTTAAAAGCAAGCGATATAAAACAATTTTTTTCTTAAAAAGTAGAGCATAGATTTAGAGATGATGTTAAAGAGAGATCAAAGAAGGACGAGGATATCTTTTTAAAAAGAAAATACCCCCATAAATGGTACTTAGTAGTGATGATGAAGGTAATATTATTTAATATTTATTAATATGCAATCTTTTCGATAAAATTACTTTTATATATATATATGTTAACTTAACTACTTAAAGCCCGCCTCTAGAGGGCATTCATTTGTAAAGGGAAGAGCGTTTGATGTGACACGATCCCCTCAGACGGGACCTGACCGAATCTCCGAGAGGAGCTGTTGTAAACGAGCGGTAGTAAGGAGTGTAAATAAATTGTTTTTGTTAAACAACCTGAAGTGTTTTTGTCTTAGGACAACTGTGAACTGAATTCTGATGATTATTAACACACACACACACATATATATACATATATATATGTATATATATATATATACATACATACATATATTCCTCCTAATTATAAAAAGTCTAATATGTCTTTGTAACGTACCAACAGCTCTTCTGTCATTTAATCTTTCAATTCGTAATCAATACTTAAATAGTCACTAACGCATACAAACAAACAAAGTAGGATTTCAGTTGGGTTTATTCGAATCTTAGAATAATCCAAACACATTATGCTAATTATCACGTCTGGGGATTTTGGTCCCTAGACACGAAAAGACGCTTCCTTGTCGCTAACTAATCGGGTATGAGTTATTAGAATCGCTTTTAAGCAGGTCCGAGTCACTGTCCGCATATAGATTCTCCTTTCATACTGACTTCGAATTCTTTGTCTTTTGACTATTATCAGCGTAGACATTCGTCTAACTTCTTCGTTGTAACTTCCTATTACTCTATCATAATTCTCACTATTCAACTCACAGGCAATTGTAAATGCATCTAATCAATTCATTATTTCACTTGAATGTTTATGTACTAATTTACATAAGTCACGGCTCATTTATTGGAAGAGATTAACAAATCAAATTAAAGTACATAAAAGTTCCTTAGTGTTAATTGAAGGGAAATATTCGAGAAAATTCGTAATATATTTTTTTAATATTCGGAATTTAACTTCCTTTTTTGCCCTTTTTTGTTTCAAATAACATGAATTCGTAAAACTCTGTCCTTTTCTGGAACATAACAACTGTATTTTAAGCAGATTATCTGTATTTTTAGTCCAATCGGTTTTTTTTTTAAATTTAAGTTAGATTCAAGAAACTTTAAGTTTCGTCCAGCTACTCGTTTGTAAGAGAGGCTGGGAAGTAAAGGGATTAAAAACTACTTATAAAGTGGTTCATTGTTTGATTGAAAATTAACGTTCAAATGATGAGGACGACACCTCAGCTGGAGATTCTTCTCCTAAATACCATACCATCCTAATGTGAGGTTACTGAATCTCAATAGATTTAATGTGCATCCGTCTCGCTTCTCGACGGGCATTTAATGGAACCAGAATTCAAACCCACGACTGGAAATAAATAATGCAGGCTGCAAACATGATCATTCGGCTATCATAAACTTTGACATCTCTAGCTGGATCTTCTTTCTCCCTTTTCCCTCCCCCATACTCAACATGACTTCAGGATTAACTTCTGTTTAACGTACATGACCTTGGTAACCAAGAGGTCGTGAAGCTGTAGCTCCCATTATTTTACACTATGGTATTTCGGTAGAATGTAGACTCAAACTCACGAATCTACTTCAGTGTCCCCAAAACTGGTGATCTTAAATTAAAATGCTAACCACTACAGACACAACATCTATCCCACTACATAATGGGTCTTGAAAAGCATCAAGATTCAAACTCAAGACACGACTTAATCATTGCTGGCCGTGAAATCTTAACCATGACCCCTCAGGTTCCGTGGCAGCTTACTTTTAAGAGAACTCGGAACTCAAGATGCCTCTAGCTTTTGTTTGATTTTCATGAAAATTATATCACTTTTATAATTCAATTATCAGATGTTAAGGTATTCGAGATTTTCTCTTCATTAACCTCAGGGACTCTTTGGTAAGTTGAGTTGCATAAATTATCATTTTTTCCAACAATGAAACATGATTAGGTAAATTAGATAAAAATAAGAAGTGTAATAGATTGAATTAGAGGGGAGATAAAAGATAACGACAGGCCGATAGGTATTTGTAAATTGGATTGAAGCATTGTAAATAAACTTTTGGATTAAAGTGACTCCAAGTTTAAGTACTTAGATACGAATTGGTTATTCGAGCGAAGAGATTGAATCAGAATGAATGATTAAGAAAGCTAAGATTTTATCATAAGGTGATAAACTAGGATGACCGAGTTGAAAGAAATTCGCGAGGGAGCGACTTTACACACATTCTTGGATAGTTAGTAAAATGTTTTGTCTACTCTTGCGCATCTTCAGTAGGAGTTTTGTACTTAATAACTATTTAATTAGATTTAAAGAAGCTAGCAGAATTAAATAATGATGGAAACTCGTCATACAGTATGCACCTAGACAAAAAATTCGGTTTTTAATGAGAACTTAATAAACGTAACATTTAGGCTTAACATGGCAATTGGAATGCAAGAAACTTGGCAAAAAAATCTTTATGGAGGAAAAAAAGGCTCCAAACATAGCATATACAGCAACTGTTATATAATTTTTAATGTGCATTTACATCATATGCAAAATGTTTTCAAGAAATATTCCTGACTTTTTAAGTTTATATTTTTTACGATTTTAATGGCTCCTTGTGACTTAAAACTTTAAATATTGTTTTTATAAAATTTCTGCTCATATGTCCAAACATTTTTTTTTAAAAAATTTGCCTTATTAATATTGAATTGTTTCATTGTAAGAGAAAACGCTAAAAGAGTGTAGTCTTTTTCCGATAAAAAATACTCCAAACTCTTTTTCAGTTGAGAATTTTTATTTAAATAAATTTAAAAATTACTTAAAACTCATGAGCAGATTTATTAATTACAAAATAAAAATGCATGTTTTCTTATCTATTTTGGCTCTCAAATATGAAGAATCGTTTTGAATACAAAATACTGATTAAAAAAAAAAATGGAATGCTATCACACCGATGAGGGTTTAAAGAAACAAAGAGTCTCGTGAGTGTTTTATCCTAAATAAAACACATAATATTCGTGCAAGCTTGTACTTGATTGATTGGTTTTATGGGATATAGACAACATTGTCCACATGTTTGTACTTAGAATAGCACAATAACCAATTTTTTAAGAATATTTAGGTAATCCTTCAAAGAGTACAAACATCTTAAAGAACAAAAACTAAACCAACTCTAACAACAAAATAAATCAGAGCAAACTATAAAAAAATCAAATTAATGTCGAAATACTAAAATTAAAGAAAAAGGATAAAATGTGAAAAAGAAGACAAAATAAATCATAAAATAATATATATATATATATATATATATATATATATACTATTTTATGAATAATCAAAATCATTAATCATAAATAATTCGGGGTAATAACAATTTTTATTGCTCAATATCCCATAAAAATTAATCAATCAATAAAAATTCGATTTTTTTTCTTTCTTAGGGGCTTCATTCAAGATTGTATTTAAATATGTTGAACTTCTGAAATGCTTAGAACTGGTATTTTTAGGGGGCACAGTACCTTAAAAATAACGCAAAATATAGAAAAAATTGTTTAATTGATTGCCCTTTCTAATTATGTAAACAAAATCCATATATTATTTAGATATATTATTTAACGAGTTAATGTAATTTCTTTTAACAGTATTCTAAACTATTTTACTGACTTTTACAACTTCAATCTGATTTTTCTCAGCTTTTTATTTTTCTCGATGGTCATGTATTTAAAATACTAAGGCTTCTTTTACCAGCCAACATAAAGTTTGAAATTTGTTATCCGGTTGCTTTTTTTACATGTTTCTGCATGGAATAAGGGTTTAGATAAACATATACATATTTTAAAAATCCATATTGAATTAGATGTTGCTGTTTTTCTACTGTATTTCGCAGTGTCTGATAGAGAAAAAAAAAATTGCAAAATTATATAAATAACGCTGGTACAATTAAACTCCTGCACAGAATTGAAATAAATACTTCTAAGAAAATGAGGAAAAAAAGTTGTCTAAATACATTGAAATATACAGAAATTGCAGAAATTTTAAAATATTAAAATTTTTGAAAAAAAGTAAAATTCTAATTGATTGTATGAAAAGGCATATTTTTGTAAAATGCATATTTATATATGTTTAAATAGCTGCGATTTTTTTCAAAAAAGTTTTTAATTTAAGAAATTGCTCACTGGGTACTGTTTGTATAATCTAAAAATAACTATCATTAGTAAAAAAAAAATGTTTGTGCGTATAATCCTTTTAAATATAAGGAACTCTGAATCATGTTTCTAGCTATTCCCTCAACGAGTTCTTTTTTAGTAAATTTTTATCACATTGCTCAGCTCCTTTTGTTATCCAAATCAGCTTTATTTGACGGAGACCACGCTCATGCGCATTCTCGCAATGTCGGCTTTCCCGACATCAGGGCGCTGTTCCAACAGCCTTCCTCCTCCCCCCGAGTGAGCAGGCTCTACCTTCATGTCCTCGACTGGAAATTTTTTTTCAGTCGTAGCGCAGATCGCTCGCCGGTAGGATACGACGATTTCTCAGTGCTCACCGGAAGTGTCTCCCGAACTACTTCCGGTAGATCTTCGATCCGAAACCGATAGGCACCCCCTCTGGTGGTCGCGCCGAGAGAAAAGGTGTTCCACGGAGGTGCCTTTTGTGTGTTCCTTTTCATACACAAGAATCGTTTGGATATGTTTTAGGCCTACTTTTGTTTAAAATTCGCAAAGGATTATCGTTCGGAGGTAAGTGTCTAGTATTTCCACTTATCGTTTGCCTAAATATGAATCGCTCCTTCAGCTCTTCGAGCGCTCTGTTTCTCTTTCTCCATCATCATCCTCTCTCTTGCTCTCTCGGTTACGGTTGTGGAGGATGAAAATGGGATGGTGGGGTGGTCCACCCTCGCTAAAGGTCGCCGATCAGGTGTTTGTTCTTTTTTTAAAACCACCCCGATTTTGTTTCAATCTGCACTTTTGTTTTAAATAGCATTTGTTTAAGTTCTATCAGAGATTATCCAGAAAGGAAAAAAAATCTTGGGATATTTCTCTCGGGAGAAGAGATTTGAACACGATTTCCCACACCACCCCGAAACGATCGGAAATTGTATTGGTTTTAAATAAAAGATATCGTTTGATTTCCTACTAGTATTCCTGTGTGCACACTAGATATATAAAAGTATTGTGTTATTTCATAAATGATCGCTAGATTGAAATCGTCTAAGACGAATCAGAATGGAATTATGCGAGCACCAAAAGATCAGAAGTCGGAATGCGAATGAATGAGAAACATGGTTTGCTGCATCTTTGAATTCAAACGCACAAAATTCATTTTATTGAGAAATTTCTCCTTGCGTCGGTGATTAAAAATGGGGTGAATTGTTACAAATGATTGCAAATAGGTCGTGAATAGATAAGAAATACTGTTGTTTGGGATTTAAATTTGCATGTTACAATTACTAAAATATTCAGTTATCCAGAACTCATTTTTGATCATGTAGCCAAAACCATTCAAAACATTTTCAGTGCATAAAAGGAAATTTAATGCTCTTGACTAAAACGTGAATGACCATAATGGTTTTTGATGCACTTCAAATGGGCCTTTGGCAAGAGGAATCGATGTATCAAAATGACTTGAAGTAACATCGAAGACAAGGAAAAAGGAGCTTATTTTATGAAAAATTTAAATTATCCTCTCACTCTTTAAATAAGAATAAATGGAAGCCACATTTTAACTCTGAACTATCTATATATACGCAAATAATTATGTATGAGTAACTAGTAATTAATAGCTATATTTATGTTTGTAAATCGTGCACTTACATTACGTACATCTCACTTAAAATTCACTGCATTTATAGCTTTGAAAATTTGCAGTGTATTTATAAACATAAAAATTTTTACATTGAACATAATAATAATTTCAAAATTTGAATTAATGTAATAATTTCAAGTTTTTATGATTCAAATTTACAATAAATATTATACAAATATTGAACAGAATCTAAAATTTTCGAGTGTTTATTGGGAAAAAATTACGTTCCCTGTATGGTATTAACCTCATTTTACATAGTGAAAAATATAATTTCTATGTGTAGAGTAGATTTTGAGGAATATGTACGAGAATTCTTAAAAATATTTTGAGAAAAACGCAAATACAGATATTTTTCTCTGTGGCGTGTCAAGTTTGTTTACATTTTTAAAATTCAATTTTGTAGATTTTGTTTCTTATAGTATCACAAATAATACATCTATGGAATCAGAAAAGTGTCCTCTATTTTTAACAAGAGAGTAAAAAAAAGCAAAATCTGAAACATTTTAAAGTCTCAGTTACTTTAAAAATATATATATTAAAGATGTTTCTGAATTTAAACCCGATTGCATGACTATACGTAAGAAATCTAATAGTTTTGAATTTTCGATTGATAGAATGATAGAAATTTAAGCCTAGAGGAATCAGAATGTTTAGTTTTGTAAATACAAAACTAGTATATATGGTTAGAGCATGAAATAATCAGACATAACTTTTTTGGATAAATAGAAAATATCGATTGAAAGTAATTCCTCACAAATAAATTTGAAGTCTTGTCTCCGAAATGAATGCTTTAGTTTTATTATTTGAATGAATATGTTTGTGTGATTAAGATTTTTCTTTTGAGTTGATAGTTGTACGAATTTTATTTTTAAAAAAACTTAAAATTAATCATGGAGATTTTTTCCGAAAAATAAAAGATATCTTAAAAAGTTTTTTTCACCTAGTATCGAGAAGCAATTTACATTCGCACACAATATTACTTTTTCGTGCGTGGGATTTCATACTTAAAAAGACATGATATATTCTGATGAACTTTACTTAATTAGATATTTATAAGGAAAAATCTTTATTCATCATGTTTAAGCATACATAGAAACTACTATTTCAATTAAAACTACTATTTACTACCTATTTTATACTTTTTTTCAAAATATTTTAATATCTTAAAATTCCTACTACTTTTATAAATTGCAATATTTTTCAACATTTTTTCTCTCAAATTTTTTAAAAGTGTTTCTCACAGGTTTGGTTGTACTAGTATTGTTTGTATTTAACAAATTGTTTGCTATCAAACGCTGCGAAAAAAGTAGAAATCCCAGCTGTATCTAAATTTGTGAATTTTTTTAAAAAAACTTCATTTAAATTCTTATTCTACACGTAGAATTGTCAAGCATATTATAAAAAACAACCAGAAAAAATTTCAAAACTTTATATTGATTAGAAAAAAAGCCTTAGCATTTTAGGTACCTAACCGTCATTAAAAATAAAAAGATAATAAAAAGCAGTTTAAAGTTTTGAAAGTCAAATAAATGATTTAGCTCACTGCTAAGGGAAATTTAAATATCTTGCTAAATAAAATAGCTAGAGCTGTGAAATTTCTTACACGTTTAGAAAAAAAATCATGCTATTAAAAAGGGATAATACATTTTTTTTAATACTTCATTCCTTTTTAGGGTATTGGTCTCCTTAAAACTGTAACATATATATTCAAAATAATTCGTTCGATATTTTAAATAATATTGAGGAATATATATTTAAGCATGTTACACAGTAAAAATGCATCTCTTATTTTCCTCTTCACCTTAAAATTTGTTCAAAATACATTGTTCCAGAACTGAATGAAATGTTAATTGTTATCTTTTTTATAATTAGTATTATCTTTCATATTATTTTCAGGTGATATATTTAGTAAATTACATTTTATAAATTCTAGCAAAAGTTTACTTTATTTTTCCTGAAAAAATAGAGTATAGTGTTTTGAGACACGTGCCCCAACTCAGAATAACTGATTCAATTTGAAATAACTCTGATTAAAAATAATCGGTTTTTAGCTTCTAGTTCAATTGTTTTCTTTCATTGAAATGAAAGTTAATTTCCAATTAATTTCATTGATGTTAGATTTAGTGATATTCAATGAAATTTTGAAAAGATAGCAAATTGTTTGCAATGAGGTGTTGGTAATATTTACGTTAATTTGATTGTCAAGCTCTCGTCCTGTTACAAATTGCACTCTCGATTCTATTCGTTTATATTCACAATTTGATTTTCTATTTGTATCATATCGGATTTGCTGTCATTTAAAAAAAATCAAGCAAATTCTTGATTCTATTTGTTTATATTCAAAATTTGAGACTCCAGTTGTATCATATTGAATTATATTGTGTGTGTGTGTGGACTAACTTTTATTTCTTTAAAAAAAACAATTGCGCTCTTGATTCGTTTATATTCAGAATTTGATATTTGATTTGTTAAAAAAATAATGTGATTGCATTTCAATTCTTTTCAGCTATGTTCAAAATTTGGTGCTCTCGACATGATGTAATTAATTATAAGATTTGCTTTCTTTCTTAAAAAATAATAATTGAATTCTTGACTCTGGTCATTTATATTCAGAATTTGAGGCTCTAGACAAATTATATTTAATTATATCGCATTTTCATATTTTAAAAAATAATTGCAATTTTGATTCTATTCATTTATTTTCAGAATTTGATGCTCTACATGTGTCATATCGGATTTGCTTTCAATTTTTAAAAGTAACAGTTGCAATCTTGATCTATTTGTTTATATTCAGGCTTTGAGGTTCCAGAATTGTTGCATTGAATCCTATTGTGTGTGGACTAGCTTTCATTTCCTTAAAAAATAATAATTATACTCTAGATTCTTGTTGTTTATATTCAGAAGTTGAGGTTCTAGATGAGTTGTATTGAATCATATCGGATTTGCTCTCACTTTTAAAAAAATAGTAATTGCAGTCTTGATTCCAATCGTTTCTATTCAGAGTTTGATGTTCTAGATATATTATAATTAATTATATCAGATCCATTTTTTTTCTTAAAAATAATATTTGCATTCTTAATTCTGTTTGTTTATGTTCAAAATTTGATGTTCTAGATGTGCTATATTTAATCATAGCAGATTTGCTTTTATTCTTAAAAAATAATTGTTTCTCAATCTAGTTATTTAAAAAACATTAACGGGAGTAAAAAAAAAAAGTCTTCCATTTTGGTATTATTCATTTTTGCCTATGTATTTTCACTCAGAATTCGAGGAGAAACATTATCTTTCGATAAAAAATTCTAATTTGTTAGGTTCATTTGTTGCAATAAATGCACAATATTTTGAATTCTAAGATTGTTTTTTTTTGATGCAGTGATTGATTATTTCTTTGTTACATTTCTAAGAATACTTACGTTACTTCTTGTTCCCGATTATAAAAATGTCCACTGCCTTTGAATGATTATTTAACACAAAAAATATCAATTTAATAATAAAATTCCGGTTCTGGAACATATGATTTATTTGAAAGAGTCAGCTCTACACAACTTCAGTCTCTCTATCATTTTCTACTCTTAATAATAACTATAATGATGCATACTAATTTGGGCTCTTACTTTTAATAGTAATTATACATAACTTAATGACACATAATGATTGTAAAACATAATTTGTCATGAAGTATATAAATATAAATTTGCATATTTTTTGATTTGTAGAAAAAAGCTTAGAACAAACATAAAAATGTTTTAAAAGATAAATAATGTCTGATATCTGATAATATGTTTATATCATTTTGTTAAAGGTTATTGTTAATTGAAATATTTCCATATGATTGTTTAATTTTTTGGTTTTTAGATAAATTTCTCTTCATATTAAATAATAATCACTCCAAAATTAATATCGATTAGAAAGTTTTAAAATTGCTCACCTTTAATTGTTAGGTAAAATTTTTATTTAACAAGCTTTGTTTATTCAAAAATTCCTATCAGCACACCAAACATCCGAAGCGCTTCAAAGTTATTTCTGGAATATATATTTCATTCTGAAGATGATTAAATTATTAATTGTTGTTGAAGTATTTTTACATGATTGTGTAATCTTTGGGTTTTAGGTAAGTTTCTTTTCGAATTAGATAAAAAATAAAACAAGCATTGTATCATATTTAAATTGAAAGGATTAAAGCTAGATTTTTTAGTGATTCTTTAATGGCTATGGGGTTTTAAAGTCATTTGTGGAATATACAATTCATTTTGAAAATGATTAAACTATAAATTGTTGAAGTTTTGTCGTATGGATATGACTCTCATTCAAATTATAAAACGTTATTAGTTTAAATAAGTTTTATTTTCATACAGTGCAAAATGAAACTTTATTTGCCACTAAACAGAACTGGCAGTGCTCCGCTGTTGCTAAATTTAACCATTTACATGGATTAAATAAATACAATTGAAATTCTATATGAATTCATTTGTTCAATTAAAATGACATGAACTGTATTGTGCGTGCCAATTGATCCTTTTTTTGTTTCATTGCTGTTTAGTGTTTGATTTATATATAAAAATATAACATATTTTCTTATCCTTCTTCAGTTTATTAAATTATTTGGATGAACATGGGAATCGAATTTTATTACATCTCATTCTCTGACTTTTGTATTCAAGGGTTAAAATGTTTATTATTATTATTAAATACCATTAAAATAATGAGACACATTGGTGGTAACGAATTTTAATATTATCCTTTGTGTTTCCATTATATATATCCTGAAATTTGTATGTAAATAATTCAATTGCATAGTCGTAATAAATTAATTCTATAACTTATTAAAATTTTAAAATTCTAATTTGTAATAACTCGAATAGAGGAATTTCATAAAAAAAAATCGAATGATCCAAACTTAAATTCGACAAATTGTTTTTTCATTGTCTTAATGCAGAATTCTAGTAATCGAGTGAAAAATTTGAATGAACACAATTTCGAATTGTAGAAGTTTGATTGTATACATATTTTTCCCCGCTTTATATTAAAATGCAATTAAAATAATATTTTACAACCAATGATCCTTTTAACGTATTGAAATTTCCTGGATGACTAAAGGTACTTGTTTTGAAATTCTGCATTGTGTACAAACATAGAACACTAAAAAAAATCAATTAAATATAGAAGTTCAAAAAAAAAGAAGAACAGAAATGTTTTTATTTTTTGAGGAAATAAAATAAAGGAATATCTTTGGTTTTGAAATACTAACTTTCAGTTAGTAAGCAGTTAACATTTTAAAATGTAAGAACATATCAAAAGAAAGTAATTTAAAAACCAATCCGGAAAATGAGAGAAGAAACAAACAAACGAAACTGTAACCTTTTCAACGGTACTTACATTAACAAAAAAAGAATGAATAATTTTTCAGGAGTAGTTTTAACAAACTCCGCCTTAGTAATTACAGCCTACACACGACAGGGCTGTCATTGATAGGTGTAAATCGTGTTTTCCGAAAGAGTTATTTAGTAGTTCTTCAGAAAAGGTTTTTTATTTTACTTAAACGTAAATTAAAATGAAAGGGTAATAAATATCACGATAATTTCTAAGATTCATTTTAAAGTTTCTGTGAATATTTTTACTTTGTTAAGCTTTCTTAGAAGTCGTGAGGATGATACCCCGTCTGGAATTTAAAAAGCTGTCTATGGCCGTGGTTGCCTAGCGGTCATGGTCGCGAAATCGCGGTCGGCCCTGTTTCAGTCCAAATCATGGGTTTGAGTCATGATGTCACTTAAGATTTGCCGTGTAGTGGGGCTGATGCACGTTAGATCAGCCCAGGCTTCAAGTTCTTCCGTTGACGATTGTGAAAGCTGAAAGGAGAAGGTACTAGCTCAGGTTTCATCCTTGGCACTTGATCCAGATTCAAGATGAAGAATATTGTTGTTTCTGTTTACATGTATATAAAGAGAAATATTTTAGGAATCTCAGATAAATTTTTTGTTGCTCGTGAACGTTGGGCCATAGTAACCCGCGCGTTAATTATTTAGGACAATTTAAAGATCTCTTTAACAGCATAATTATTTTTATGATTCAGAGAAAAATATATCCTTAAATCCTTAGTTTAATATCAAACACATTTTATACTCTAATTATCTAAAAATAATAAATTCGTTATCTTTTTGTTGTGTGAAAATTATCTAAGATACAACGAGAAATGTGAAAAAGCAACAATATCCAAGGATATATGTGATATGGCTTATACAGACGTAATGAAAGCTTTTCTTGCTGTAATGCTTACATTTATTGTTCTTGCAGTCAATGCAGATGCCTCTTTGTTTAGTGTATGTGTGTGGGGGATGTTGATTGTTTAACCCGGAACTGTAATCATAGCATTAATTAATTCACTTTTAAATTCACTTAAGAAAAAACGTTTTAATCATACTTTGGCAGTATGGTAAGCTCTCTTTAATCCGCTACGTTTTGGATCATGGCCAAGCCCTGTTATCGAACTTCAATATAGTTTTAATGGGGATATTAAAGATATGAATAAGTTTAGATAAAAGTTTTTAACGATAAAAACATGCATTTAATTGTTTAATTCTTTACAGAACCTGTGTAGACGCTCTAAATATCCGAAAAATATTTCGGCGCATTCTAACAACTAGAAAATTAAATTCATTTGTTGAACTATAATTTAATTGTATATTCTCGTATTGATAAGAAAGGCACAACCCAAAATTAAATTAGTACAGGACAATAATAATTAGAGTAATTTGTGACGAACTACTCTAGTGCCTGCTGACTAATTATCTTATAAGTTTTATTTGCACTTCAACAACACCTAAGGGGCTTCGAGAACATTGTACGTGCACAGTTGTAATATTGTGCAAACGTAATGTATAATACGCTAAAGAACAAGAACTTTGTATCGAAACGAAAAAGGACAGTTATAATAAACGCTGGGTCAACAAACTTTCGAATTCAACGAAAAAATTCAAAAGCGAACGACTCGATTGATCCTTGTATGATAGAATGTGCCGAACGGCCGAATGCACAAACAAAGAGAGGTTATCATTAATAATGTATTTTTATTTAAATTCATTCTGAAGATAAGTTATAAAAATTTATTATGTTCATTTCAGTTAGAAAGTTACAGTTGAAAAAAAACCTGTTCCCCACATGCTTTATCTCGTGTTTTATATCTAATGCATAATTTTCGTGCTTTTTCCATGCAAATAACTTGGGGCACATCCTCAGTTTTTTAGGCAACTGTCTGAATCGAGCGAGATTTTTAATTACATTATAAAAAGAAAAGAAATGTATCGCATCCTTGAGTTAAAATTAATGGCGACAAACTGGTTTAGGGTGTATGACATTTCCCATCAAAATATTTCAGATAAGTATTAACTCTACGTAAATTTTTGTTTGTTTGTAAAGTGAGAAAGAAGTAATACATTTCCCAGTTATTTAATAATGTTTATTATACAATATAACTTACGTCATCTCAGCATGATAATCAATGTAAATGCCAATTTAAAAAAATGCTTTTGTCTTTAGAGGCGAAGAACCCAAGTAGAGCATCGTTAACAACTGTTTTAATTTTCGAATTTTTTTTCTCCTTCAAAACATTTTGTGAGAAGAGAAACAGGTTATAATCAGAGGGTACTAAGTCTGGGGAGTATGGTGGGTGCATCATAATTGCCCAGCCTAACTCTGGAATTTTTTTGATGATTTGCAAAAACAGCATGTGGTATGGCATTGTCATGATGCTGTATGATATGCTTCTGATTCAACATTAATGGTCTTTTTTTTTAGTTCTTTTTTTAAAAATCATTCATCGACTCACAATATCTCTCTGAATGAAGATTTTCGTTAAGTTTCAAAAGAATGGAGACAGCAGTTTGACAGTATGACTCTTTTCCTTACGATGTTGTCATTCAAAAATCCTCTTTTTATAATCGTTTATCATCCGGTCCAAGAAGGGCCCATTTTTATTCCGAGCCAGCAGAGATGTTCATAGGACTCGATTAAGCGTATTTTTCTCATTTAACTCTTGAGGCACCCATTTAGAATATTTATAGACTAATCCTAGTAGCGACGGAGCAAAATATTATTGGATGGACATTGGGTAAAAATATTATTAAATGAATGAGAAAAGTGTGTTATTTCCTTTCACTTTACAAATTGACAGAACTTTCTGGAAGACATAATATTTGTCCTCTTTTCTTTTTTTCTCAAATGTATTTACGAGTATATTCTATTTTATGCGAATTACAATCATTAAAATTTTGAAAGTATGTATGATACTTAAAGATTCATAATGATGAAAAAAATCCAGTAATATTTTCATTTTATTTAATCTTTGATTGTTTTCAAGAATACAGTGAAAAAATGTTTACTCGAAATTGATGGAACCCAAATATTTTTCATGTTAAACGAAGCGCGCGGAAAAAAAATCTCTAATACAATCCTTATCATCAAATTTTATCATTTCGATTTCCTGATAAAATTTACATTATTGTATGAGTGATTTAAAGGTGTTATAGGTGTGATTTTGATAATATTAATTTTCAACACACAATTCACAAACTGCTACACACATTTCACGGACTTTGACACGCACATGATTGAATGCAAAAACTATGTTTTGAAAATGGTAGTGTCGTTATCTATCCCAAAACAAGGAACCACTGTTTATTTTGCTCGGACAAACGAACAAAAACAAGGCTCATAAATCTGAGTCAAGGAAGCAAAATCTTTTCTTACTCAAGCGATTTTTTTTTGTACTAATTTTTTTTTTCGAAATTACATAGCATTTTTTGTCGGAACCGCGGTATTATTTTATGTTAACCAATTTTTCATGTTAAGCGTTTTCGTATTAAACGCTTTTTATAGTGTAATAATTTTAGGCCTGATGAAAAAATAATTCATGCCAGATTTCAGGCCAGATATAAAAATTTTGATCAGATGAAATGGATGAATAATAATAATAAAAATAATTGAAAAATCATCATTCAGAAAAATTCTGATCATTCATTTGAAAACGAATAAGAAATTTTTTACTCACAATTTCTTGGATATATCGTTTAATTTGTCATGTGAATTAAAAACCACTCTTATTTTTCACTGTGCATCTTTATTGCAACTTTTGAATTTGTGCATACATTCCAGTAAGTTTAACTTGTAAATAAGCAATCTAATAAAGTTTTTTTTTTTTTAATTTAAGCATTAAAAAGTATAATTATGAAGTATGGAAATGGATTTATATTCATTCAATATAACTTCTAAATTGACAATTTCTAAATGGTTACTTTATTTATGCAGAGTGGAACGGAAAGTGATTTTAAGAGTTTTAAATAAATGTAAATTTTAATGTTTTATATAAGAGAATATAATATAATATTATGTATTTAATATAATATTATACATTGGTTTGGTGTTATTATTATTTTTTGCGAATTATTTTGAATTAGTTATAAAGAACAATATCTCTCTTACGAGAGCCACATTATCCAGTTTTCATATAAGGGCCATCATATTTTTCATAACACCTTGCAGAATCGCTTTTTTTTGTATCCCTTGAGTTTCTTTTTGTATATTGATCTTGAACTGAATTTTGTTTTAGAATTATTCTTGAAAACAAGATCTTTAAAGTACCCCCAAGAGAAAAAGCTAGTGTTGTGAAATCACGGGAACGTGAGAACAGAATCCAGTTTTTTTAGAGCAATATGGAGTCCACGTGATCCTAGTTTTTCAGTAATGGTTGCCTGAACGTGATCAGGATTGGCTTCGCTGCGAATCGAGCTGTGTCTTCCAGTTCACGGAGTATCTTTCACGTGTGTCATGAAGCATTTAACCAAGGCAAATATTACAGGCTTAGAACGGGACTTTTTAAAATGAAATGACGTATATATTACCTCTGTGTAAGAACAAGGGAACCTTTATTTGCATAACCTTATACAGTTTTCACATATGTGGCACAGTTCAGTATTTTTCCATCATTAAAATCCCAAGTCTTGGTTTTCAGAATCTGATGATAATTCTGCCTGCCCCCCAAATAATAATAATTTTCTTCAAAATTATTTTTGTCTTAAATTGTATACATAAGTATATAATGTAATAAGTTTGAGAGGAAATAATGTGTTTGTTAATCTATGAAAAGTATGATTCCATTTTGTAATGTTCTTGATTTACATACACTCAAAAATTCATACTAAATTCATGTGTATTATTTTGAAAAATTCAATTCTCGTAGAGTTTTTAATACGATTGAGGTTAACTTATATCAATACATACAATGTAATCTCTCCAAGGGACATGGCGTTTCCTCTTTGAAAGTTGGGGAGCATGTACCAATCGTTTCCTACACAAAGTAATACAAAGAATCAATCGGTTTGGTAAAATTTTCGATCAAAACCGGTATGATGGTAAATTATCAGGAATTATTTGCACATTGAATATAAAATAAAGATTCATATTAATAAGACATGTTATTTGATTCTTGTAAACTATGGCAAAAGTATATGAAATAAATTCTATTCTGACCATAAGTAAAAGTAAAATTTAATAATTTTATCATCAATTATACTTATACAGGAATAACTTTTCACGACGAAAACAATTGTAAAACATTGAATTAAAAATGAGATCTATTCGTCGACCTTCGTTTTAAAAAATAAGTATGTAAGAAACTACTGATCTTTAGTCTCCTAATTGTGATCTAGTTTTAATGTAAAATACTTCCGCCACAGGTAAAGATTTTTCCAATTCCACTCAAATAGTGTACGAATCATACATTTGTTGAAAATAGTTATCTCTTTATATTTTCCTGTTAAAAATACTCTAATTCTTTTTTTATAGATTTTATTAATATTTTTCTGTGTGCCAGAGCTTGATTATCATGCTGTGTTTCTGTTTCTGCTTTGATCAGTAAATCTTTTTCACGGATAAAGTAATAGCTTATGTAGAGGGAACTGTGCATTCTGATTTTTTGAGAATCAGCAACTTACATGATTTCTTTTTCAATCTTCCCGACCGTAGTATGTGCATAGTTTTTATTGCACGGTTTTTATGCTTTCGATTTTGAAAATTCCTTAATTCTCCCATATTCTTACATATTAAAATCAATATCGAAAAAATGTTACAAAATAATTGTTCATCGTTCTTTTACAACGTATGCCAAGCCTCTGTATATCCCTTTAAGTTCATTACTGAACATCGTATTCTGATCAATTCATCCAATATGAATTTTAGTGCAGCATATATAAATTAAAATGCATAAATTAACATTTTCAGAGCATGTTTCAACATAAACTTTTTGTTAGTAATGCTACTAATGTATCAGGCAATAAATGTTATAAGGCGTTGTTGTTTGATAAGTAATTGTTTTAACTTGCATAGTAATTATATAATTACTTATTGTGGTTTAAAATTACACACACATTTGTGTGTGTACTAAGCAATCATTTATTTTTTGAATATATATTTTCCTTATACTACCTTTGTTGAAAATATTCCACTTCTCTTAACGATTTTATTAATATTTTTTTAAAAAAAATGTGAAAGGCCGATTATGACTTAAATGCAAATGTCGAAGGAAAAGTGTGTTATAGTTATGTACATTTTTTTCTGAATTATATCTGTAAAAACATTGTATCAAACTCGAGACTCATGGGTCTCATGTGGTCCAATTTCTTTGCAGCCCACGTAACATAACAGCATGTATTAAAATTTAACTGAAAATATAGTAGGTTAATTTTTTAAAGTTCTTATACATAATTAATAATAATGAATGATTGCGTTTCAAATGAGCTATTACTAGTCAAGTTGAGTCGATGCTTTTCATTTGCACCATCCACAGCAGCGAATATCCCTTAGAGAATGCTAAAATATAATACCTACTAAACCATTACAACTCTACTGCCCTGCTTGGGGCGCCTGAGATTAAAACTTTTGAAGAATAAGTACAAAATGTTATTTACATTATGCTGATTTATATTTGTGCAATAATTCTGTATAAGAGGAAAGTTAATGTTATAGAAAATATATTGATGTGCATTAAAATTAAAATCTTGTGTGATTTTGTTGGAAAGATTAAGATATATTCCTGAATATAAGCCGATCCATGCATAAGCCAAGAGTACTTTTTCAAAAATCTAAAAGAAATTCAAATCTCGTATATGAGTCGAAAGATAGTTCGAGCTTTTAAAAAAGGGCTGTGTCAGTTATGCTCGGATGACAGTAAGGACGTCTTTTTGTATGAAGAGGACACAAATTCTGGGATGGAAAATAAAGAAACTGTGATGATATACACCCAGACATTCCAATGAGTGAAAATGAATTTGTTGAATGACTCGGATTTTCGGATTCTGATGCGGACTTAAAAAGTGTTCATGGGAGGCTTTTCTTTTTGAGTAAATTTCGTTTCCATCAGATTTTTCGTTTTGATGATGAATCAATAAACTAGCAATAGAAACATTTCGAAAATATAACGATTCATTCTCATAAAAAGAAGAATCATTTCAATTAGAATTATTCTCCTCGTAAACTTAAAATATATATAAACTAAAGAGATAAAAAAAAACATACTGTATGTGCCGATTAAACGCTTGGCCCCTGCTTTTTTTTTTTTTTTTTTTTTGCGAACTAGCAGAGCCATATATAAGCCGACTCTCGTAGAAATTCTCGACTTAGAATTGCTTAGAAATTCTCGACTTCACGGAAATATACAGGACTCTTCTATTTTAAGCCCTTCCATTCAACATGTTTTTGTTGAAACCAGTGGGTATAAAACTAAGCATAAGTTTGGTGACGAACATGATTATTACCAAGAAAAGGGGAAATAGAATATCTGTGCTGTGGCATATGAGATAAATTAATGTTCATGATGTGTATTTATACCATTAGTGTACCACCAAATTATGACACAAAATATCACCACAAGTAACATAAGCGTTGTAATACCAATCATAAGGAACAGTATTCCTGCTACGAAGGCAAATTTAGAGAAGAACAACCACTGTAACTACATACAGGGTGGCCGTGTGACTTATTTCTTAGAAATTAGCCCGTAAGGCTACATATGAGTTTGACTCCCTTGTTTTAGAATTACCAGTAACAAATCCACAGTCCTAAAATCCGCAGTTTACTGATACATTGGCTTCTCTTTAATCCGGGATCCGATAGTTCGGCGCATTCTGTAATCCGACACCAAACGAGCTGTTCGCCTTCGGATATTTTCAAATGGATTGGGGTGCTTATTGACCTTGACTGGCAGTTCATAATACAACGCTATTCGCATTTTTGCCCATTGCGTATTGTAACTGTCAACTTTATTTTCGGGTGTGCTGCACAATAAAGTGTTTTCAGCAGGTGTTTTTCCCAAGCTAATAAAACTAAAAAGCATAATATGTATGAGACTAGAGTAGCTCGTTTCGATTTGTTTTAATTATAATTATATTGTATTAATTTATTGTTCGTTGCTTTTTAATCAATACAAAAAATATTCAGTTAAATTAATGTTCGACATTCGAATTTAAATTTGTAGTTGCCAGAAAGACATTGTTGGATTCTTATATCGTCTACATAGTTTCAGAATGTGCGTAAGCGTATCAAGTACATGTTTAAATCGGTTATTATTTTTTTTTTATCTAGGGTGAAATATCTTTGTTATCCCTCTTAGAACTATATTGACGCTCTATAATCTGGTACTGCCGTGGTCCCAAACGTACCGGATTAAAGAGGGCTTTCTGTATTGCAATCCCTACTATGTACAATATTCTCTAAAATTATGCAGGAAAGCGAAGCATAGACTTAATTCCCCACGATGACCATATGTGTACACTGACAGGTTTTTTCCAGTTCCTTTATCAAAATAATACATTCATCCTTGTACCGCTTTCTGCTTTTGGCATCAAAATAAAGATTATTACTTTTACTTTCTTTTCACTGGACGTTCTTGTGAATTTCTCTCCATGCAATTATCGCCGGCAGTTTTCAATTCCATTATCATTTTAACGATAATGGAGACTTCTTTTTTCATTTCTTTAATGCTCTAGCGTTTGTTCTCCTTGTGGTTTGCTTTATTACTCTGCATCAAGGTTTCTAGGAAATATTTCTATTGAGTGAGTGTTTTAAAAAATGTATTTTTTTGATCAATGTACATTATAAGCCTTGAACTTCTCAAAGCCTATTTCCATTAATTTGTTTCGGGAATAGGCCTCTTATCTCTGCTCCGAAAACATTTTCTAATAATTTTTTTTAATATTTAATTCTTTTTTTTTTTCAGTTTTATTCTTCACTAATAAACGTTGTTAATCATATATCAATTGTCTTTTCCCGAAATGTTTTGATTCAGAGTTCTTAATATGTAATAACTTTTTTTACTGTACGTGTAATCCCCAAATAACAGGGTTTCACTTTGATATGATCAGCGGAATGAAAAATCCTTGTACAACATGGCACCTGTTCCATATTCTTTTTTGGAAAAAGAATTCTAGTAATTGAATAATTTCTCGATTACGCAAAGCAGAATAATTCATTTGAATTAGGAGAGCACAGAGTTTTATTTTTTACAGTTTTTTTTACATATATTCCTAGCCACCATCATGGATGTTATTTTTCTCCATGCATATGTTTTTTTCCTCACTTTACACAATTATCTTAAGTTATATACTGTAGTTCAGACCCCGTTAACACAGGAGTCTACTTTGCACATAATTTTACCAGGGCTCTGTTTATAAGCAATCCTTTGTGATACCATTCCTAGATACTCGTATATTGTGCCACAATTCTTATTTTTCTTTTCATGAAATTTTGATTAATCTTTTGCTCGGATGATGTCAAGACTTCCTGTTAAGAACAGAAACTAATATCTTTTTTTTCTATCTGTTCAATGTATATGAATCATCATTTTCGGGAATTGATTGATTATTTATTAACATAGAATTTAGAAGCAACACCAGGGCTATGCGCAACGGACATCATAGTTTTGAACATCGGTCAAGTGTCGAGGACGACAGATGACTGCACTTCGCCATCGATACTTTCACACCATGCCTTATGGAGGACTCGGAACCTCACTGGATTTAACATGTTTTTTTCCCGCTACGATGAGGATCTTTGAGGGCATCAGGACTTGTGAACCCACGACTCGACAGAAACGACGTCAGCCGCGAGTTCGCTATCCACTAGGCTACCGGGGCCCACCATTTCTGGGAAAGTAAAAGGTTCCAATTTCGACTTTTTTTTGTAAGATATTCTTTTCTCAAGATCTCATGGTCAATAAGATTAGCTGTATGCTCGACCATTTTCTATTCGTCAAATTTTAAGAGTAATGAATATATTTTTCTTGTATAAGAGATTCCTAAGGGATTATATAAATTATCTTGAGCAACAGGGGTCTCGGATTAGGGCACACCAAAAAGGATCTGTTATGCTAGAGATCTAGATGATGCAAATTGCAGTAAATTATTATCTTCCATTAAGTCGATAAAACAATAGACTAAATTTTTTAAAATATTTTAAGTGTTCTTTTATTACTTATTAACCTGAAATTTTGCAGTTTAATGCAAGTGCTCGTTACGCAGAAAATTCATATCGATGTTGGAACTTATATTGTCGTTCAATTTATATTAATATTGTTTATATACTGTAAGTGAACCGCGGTGCACTTAACACGTGGTTTAATAGCCATCGTCACCGACTACCGAGTATTTATGGAGTCAGACTATGTATTTATTTTTCGGTGAAGTTCTCAACAGTTACTGTTCAGAAATCTTAGATTACGACTTTGACCTTTAATTTAGTTTCAGAATTAGATAAATCGACTAGCACCGAAAAAGTTTTAATAACAAATTTAATGAAAATGACATATAGAACATACCAAGGTAATTCAAGAGACGATAACACAGATTAATACAAACAGTTTACTTTAAAAACATAAAAAAAGGCTTATTCCTAGGAGCTGGAATTGTATTTCCTAAATGTGTGCTGCAGAGCCTTCCAATAAAAAAGGAACTCCACAAGAACATTTAAAGTTATTAAGATCTCCCAGTTAAAAGCAAGCTATTTCAAATAATAGATTTTCTTAGAGAAAATTAGTAAAATTTTCAAATTTCAATTTTGAAAGGAAAAAAAATTAAAATTTGGAAATGTAAAAAAAGTTTAATTGTGAAGAGAAAAATTTGAAAAAGAAGAAAGAAGTTAAATTTTGGAAGAGAAACTTTCTTTATGGAAAAATAAGTTACATTTAGAAGAGAAAATTTCGGAAAAGAAAAAAAAAAAAAAAAAAAAAAAAAGGAAATTTTTAAGTGGAAAATTCGATGAAAAAAATAATAAAATTAAAAAAAAAACATTTTAAGATCAAATTTAAAATTAGGAAAGTCTCTTTACAACAATAGATTGGATACTTTTCCTTAATGGGTGTATGCTGTATCAGATTTGCCAACGTAATTTTGAAATTTATTAGAATTTGAAACCATTTTGTTAGCAGCGTATTAAGGCATTTTAAAACTTTGTTGATAAACATTTCTCAACTAAAAATGATACTTTTAAAACAACAGATTTTCTTGTAAAATGTATTGCATGTACCTCAAGAAATATACTGAAAAAGTTCAGAGGATGAAGATATTTTTGCAAAAAAGAAAACCCCCCTCGATGAATGATACTTAGTAGTGATGGCTAATAAAATATTGCTTATTTCATATTAATATTTAAAAAGGGAGGGTATCGTAAAGTTTTATTACGAAAAAATAGCTATGATATCTGAATAAAATTTATCCTGCATATTAATTGATCATTATATACATACTATTGTACAGTACAGCTATTCATGTTGGTTTATTTGGTTTCAGGAAGCCGTAGATTGAAGTAATATGTAGTATCTCAAAATTTTAATTATTATCCCGGGTTATCGTAGAATTTTAATCTTCATTAAAAAGAATCTGGATATAAACTAGTTTTTATTTACTATTCTTAAGAATTCTTTACATAGTCGCCATCCAAAGTTATACATTTCTCCTAGTGTTTTTAACCTTTTGAAGGGCGCAATTGTAGAACTCAAAAGATTTTTCTTCTCCATACTGCGAGTTACTTCAATCTACGGGTTCCTGAAACCAAACAATTCAACATAATAAGCTGTAATTTACAACATTATGGACGTAAGGATCCATTGATATGGAGAATAAATTTTAAATAATTATCTCGGTTAATTTTTAATATAATAATTTAAACGTAATGATATCCCTTTATGTAATTGACAAAAATTGCTTTAGTAAATGCATTTCTTCTTATTATGTAAGCCTAATAATATATTTTCCTAATTAATAGCACTTAAATCCCCCTTTTTTTTTACAATAGTTTTTTATTTCGTGTATTATTCGGATTCCCATAACTCGATATTTTTTTAGGAATCTAGCAACTGCGATAATACGGGGAAAAATGAAACAAGTTTAAATCGCACATGTAAGCAAATTATATTCTTAAGTATAAATTATTGCATTTCTTAATTTTTTTGGTTTATTGAAATGTTTAAACACCCTTAATCTGTGTTGTAAATCTGTCTCGTGTCTGATTAAATATTAACCTCCTTATAATATTTTTATATTACTTCCCCGCGACAAGAAACGATACATTTTTATCACGATTTCAATTTTGATTTCAACTTTTCATTGTCTTTAAAGCCTATCTCGTTTGACTAATAGTCCGTTTTGCCCTTTAGATTACTTAAATTTAAAAGAAATACGAGATACAACAAATGGATTTTATATTCGAATTTACTTATTGAGAAATTCATAGTATGTACTTAAAAAAAACTATTTTCATTATTACGTTTCACAAAATTTATTTCGAATAAACATTGTGAAAGTGAAATCATCCATTATTGTGTTTGGGCGTCATTGTTATTCTAGGTTAAGGGTTTTCAACCCCTTGGAACTCGTGCCAAAAATGATACACAAACGATTTTTCCTGGCACGCGAACGAACCTAAAGGCTCATAAATAATTAAATAAAGAAATGTCTAACTTTCTTTAATTTTTTATTGCTCCTTACTCTATTGAAACGACCGTGAAACTTGGCGGTGCACTGCACAGAACTCGGAAAAAAGTGAAGAATTTTAAAAAAGAGAAATAATCTTGTTTTATTTCTGTTGAGCTGGCACTACCGGAAACCAATGTTTTCCAAAGCTTTTCTTGAGACCCGGTTATTTTTCAGAATCTTTTTCATGATTCTTAAAAAGAGTATTGTCACCTCTTTTGAGATTTGTAGGTAAAATAAAACATTATTTAGATGTCAATATAATTCTCATGTATTTCAATAACTGCTTACGTAAAATTATTACAAAAGTAATTTGAAAAAAGGAGTTTTGATTAAATCAAACAATTAATGAGGGGTGGGAAGCTCTTTCTTGCTAACTAATAACTTCTTGTTTGGAGGAAAAGACGATAATTGAATTTTCATATCCAGTTCGATTTCCAATTCCTGTGTCTGTATTTATTTTTAGGAAGACCTATGTTGAAAATCCATTTTCACAATTTTAGGTCGTGATTAAAAGCATTAGAAATTTTGCAACATTTTCTGCTAAAACTGGATTCTCTTGATGACACGACAACGTTATTATCAATGTTATTTGTCTTCGAGTGATGTGTCACAATTCAGTTATAGATTCAACTCCTGAAATCTACACTTTTGTCTGGGATTCTGCGTTAAAAGTAAATGGATTCTTTAGCCATTTTTTGCAACTGTTGATTGAGAGAAAACATTCCTGAAATTCTTCTCCAGACATTGAAAATGTTCCTTGACAGCAGCTGAAATCTCTGCCAATGAACTTACATTATACTCATTCTGCAATTCTATTAGCTTTATAAAAGCGCTTTGTAATTACTAGCTTCTTCACGACGTGATCATACACTGATTTTTTTCATCATAGTTACAAATTCCGCTTCTCTTTACAAAGCAGTATGACATTGTTGTCTTGTAAGGTGAGGATTAAATTATTCAAAATTCAGAGTTATTGCAAAGATATTCCATATCGCTTTACGAACCATGATATCGTGAAACGAAGGTGGAACGACATGGCAGTTTTTTACCCCGTGATCCGGTACCGAGTTACGACCCACTATTTGTAAAACCCTGCCGAAAGCAATGACTTTGGTTTTTAGTATTATTCTATTTTATGAATCTATAAATGAAATTTAATGTTAAATGATAATAGTTATATAAAAAACTATCACACTAATAATAGACTACTAGCAGAAAAAATTGTGTTAAAATGATCACTTGATCTCTTTGCACCGTATTTTTTCATTATTTAAAAAACTGGTTCAAATTCAAAAATTACTTTCAAAATTTTACTTCGCTCGTGAGAAAAGTTTGACATAAGTTTCTGCACACATTGAATATATAAATTTGATTGACTGTTTGTCTATTCTTTATTTGAATCTTCACCGTTTATGGTATCACTCCAATATTTTTAGGATACTTAACTGACGTGTTGAATCAGTTGTTAGTATAGTTTTGACAAAAAAATATTTCTATCCTGTCCCTTTTTCTCCATTTTTCTGTGTTTGCCGGAAGATGCAACTATTGTCTCTCAAACATTTTCCACGGCTGCGAAAGCCGTGTGGTTACGGTCGCGAACTAACGGCCGGCGTTGTTTCCTTTGAAACGTGAGTTCGAGTCCTGATAAGTCTGACCGTGTAGATGGGGCTGATGCATGTTAAATCAGTCGAGGTCCCAAGTCTTCCCGTTGGCTCGGTGTGAAAGTCCCAGTTCAGAGTCGGTAATGGGGAAGTGCCAACTCAAGTGTCGGTCTTCGTCAATTGACCAAATGTTCAAAATTAAGAGGTCTATCGCCAATAGCCCAAGTATCAAATCTAAGGGTGATGTTCATTAACAATAACGTTTCAAAGTTATAATGAGTTTTTTCAACTCAATATGATTTTTTGAATTCGATTAAAAAATAACGGAGTTTTACATCAGTTTTGTTCTAAATCTAAACTTAATTTGGTTTTTTGTTCCTTTATACAAATACACATCCGCATTCAAACCTTAAGAAATATTGGAGATGTTTCAACGATTTCAAAAACAATGGAAGAAAAAATATCAATGATTAAATTTTATATATATATCAATTTTTAATCGCATTCTCAGTGAGCGAGGTTATGGCTTTTTCTCCCTGCATTGAGAAAAACTCCACCCCGTACATAACACAAACACATGAGCGCACGGTCTTTGCTTCTGACAATTTATTTATCATGGTTTTATTTTAAAAATTTCCACCTGTAAAGAAGGGGTACTCCCGCTAGTTGTTGATACAAATCTCACTCTTATTTTTTAGTATTTTAGAAGATTTATTTTATTTCGGATCATTTTTATAAATGAATTTTTCCGAGGTAAATATGAAATATTCTCTTTTCTTATAACTGATGATTATAAATACTTTAAACATTTTTGGAAAGTTATATAAATTCTTAATTCAAGTATTTTTGAATTTCTCTGTATTTTTTAATTCAAGTATTTCTTTTCTGAACTTTTTTTTAAAAAATTATTTTTTTTATTTCAATATAACGCATATGCTTTGGTTTGAATTATTTCCAAAAGATTTATGGCTATTACATCCGTTTGCTCGAATCAAAATCGGATTAATTTCTGATGTAAAATAGTAATGAAGACTTGAAAAAGAAAATTATATAGCTTTTTGAGACACCGTATTCAAATCAGTAACAAAAATAATTTCTGTAAGACATACTGTATTTTCTCAAGAAATTCAATTATTATACTTTTACGCCTTCAACAACCTAATTTTGTTAGTATGATAAGTATCAGCTAAATCATGAAGGATTTTATATATAAATAAATGCTCAAAAATTATGACGAAGAAAACTGTGAGAGGACGGTTAAAAAAGTACCCGTGTTAGGAACGGAGAATGAGGTAACTCATTACGGTACCATTCGGTGATCTGTTTCCTTTTTTTTTTCTAAAATATACATGAATATGAGGTCCTTTGCAACTCAAAAAATCGCCTCCACATCTTTTCCGTCCTATGAGGCCATCTTCGCCTTTTTTGGAGCAGATTCATCAGAAACATTCCATCGTTTTGATTGTTGCTTGGTTTTCCTTGTATAGTGATGTATCCAGAATTCTATGTATAATGAGAATATCAATGATGATATATATTTCTACGTGACAGCAATAAAATTCGTGCTTGGCTGGAATGGAAAACCAAATCCAAACTAATCTATGAATCAGTTTCAAATTTGTTTGGTGACGTTTAACAGGTAATAGCACTCAATGGCAACACCAACTTGCCCCAGTAATGCCTCGAATCGTCCAAACCCGGTACTTTTTAACTATCCTCGTACTTGTATATTATATATGTTTTGCACCATTTGATTGAAAATCTTAGATTAAAAGCCTATAATGTTTGGAGAAATGTTTTTATAAAATTATTTTTCAAAATTGTTGGCATAAAGAGAGCAAGATTAAAATAAAAATTAAAGTTGTTTTTTCCGGAACTTTTGAACTTGTATAAAAACTAATAAACATTTATTTACTGAGATAGCGACACTGTGTTGGGAAAATATAAACTTTGTTTTTTTAAGAAGTGGAATATTAGAAATTTAACTTCTGATAAGGCTTAAGTTAATACTTTGAATTAAGTTTTTTCCAAAAATGTTTCCTTTAAAATTATGGAACAAATTTCTCTGAAATCTTATGGATGTATATGAGCAAACAATAAATGATCAATATTTCATCATGGTTATTTAAAGATTAATGTAATGGCATAATAATATGTAAAGTAATATTTAACTTGGACACATAATTTATTAAATTCAAGTTTACTGATGCCCATTTAAAAAGTACACCTTCGTTTTCGAAGAAATGATTGAATAATGAAATGTTTGTGTCTTTTGTTTCAATTAAAACTCACATACTTAATTAAATATTTCTCATCTGTCAAGTAAGGGTTCCTATGAAAACACTCTTCACATCTTGTGTTTTTTTTTATCCATTTATTTTCATAAACACGTTCTCGTAGACAAAAATAATCTTTTACAAGAAATTATAGAAGAAGAGAATATATATATATATATATATATATATTTCATTAACAATTGATTTATAAAAATATGTAATTAATCCACGAAAAGATATTTTTAGTTATTAGTAAGTAATAATTATTTAAAATAATTTAATAACAGAGCCCTCTATACACGAGTCTCGTTTTTTGTCATTTTAGCATACACTGAAACGACAATACATTCCGTTTTGGTCGGGACCGTCTCTTTTTTATGCAACTTGTTCCAGACACTTCGGAGAGTCGAAATATCCCATTTTCAGAAAGAAAAGCAACCCACTCAACGATTTAGAAAAAAAAAAAGATACTATTGCACCCGTGAAAAGAGTATTTTCTCTATGCAGAAAACGATTTATTACAATTTTAAGTAAATCTATTATTTATTAGAAAAACAGAATTAATCCACCAAAAAATATTTTTAGTTATTATTATTTACGATGATTCAATATAACAGTGTCTGTACATCAATCGTTAATTTCAACACGCCTTTATCGCTACAGTAATAAATACTTTTTATAAAATGATAGAAATTGAGCTAAAATTGTGAGGGAGATTTTTCTAGATGAAGATTTAAATCATCAAAATACAGGGTTATTCAAAATGATTCATCTGATTTCAAAATTACATATTTTCAAAAATAAATGACACAAAATGATATGTAATACACGAATTCAAAGGAAATATGTGGAAATTTTATGTTGCAAAAAATAGATGACAACTGTGTCTTCTTCTTGAAGCTGTTTCACGAAAGCAGTTTTAGTAGCTTTCATGAAGCTTCCTCGCAGTTGGATCAGTCGTAGAGGACCAGATGACTCGATGTTACACAGCTTTCCACCTGAGTCACCTGTTATGGCCCCATGCATTTTCTTCTTTAAGGGCTTGTCAAAGATAAAGTGATGTGCCATACATTTATTTGAACTTAAACAACGGATTTTTGTTGCTGTACAGTAAACTACCATTGACATTTTACAATGTGTTTGGCAGGAATTTTGAAATAAAATTGACATCATACGTGTAACTAAAGGAAGTTATATCGAAACACTTATAAAAAATCCCATCTATATTTTCTTTTTGTATTCATGTATTACTTATCCTTCTGTATCGTTTATGAAAACATTTAATTTTGAATTCGAATGAATAATTTTGAATGAACTTTTGTTTTTGAACAATTTAATGAACATTTGTTTCTGTGTAATTAGTATGTTTTAATATAACATTACAAAGTTCAAAATATTTAATGTATAGCTGATGCGGTAAATGAAACGTGGTTTCCTCTTTTATGAGAAATGTAAATATTTAAATAAGGAGAGCTAAATAACATTAACAGATGAAAATATGAAATCAATAAAAAGTTAATTAAATTTGTAAAGGTTAATTGAATCTGAATTATTAAGTAAAAGTATAACGAGCTGTTGAAAACTCCTTTTACTTAGATATATTATTTATTTTGAATGAAAATTCGATTTCTAACCATCTTTAAATTCATCTACATTTTTAATAATTTAGAATAAATATTTCTATTTATAAAATGTGTTCTATTGAATGAGAATGAATAATCGTTGTTTAGTGGAAGCAAATAAAACGAGACCTCTTATTTATTACTCTTATGTAAATAAATTATAAATGGGATTGTCAAAAATTTATGGGTTTTCCATAAATGATTTTTTCAGCGTTATTTTTTTATGTTGAATTTCTATTTCGTAACTCTTTTCACTCATTTTATTTTGATCGTATATGCAGAATATCATTTGAATGAATTTTAGTGTTTCTTAAAATCATTCCTAATATTTAAAAAAAAAGTATTATTCATGAAAAAGAAATTTGGATTATTTATTTAACCCAAATATTTTCAGCCGTTTTTATTTTAATAAGGGTTTTTATATATGTAGAAAGATATTTGGTAGAAAACTCAATTTCTAACCCTCTTTAATTTCTCAAGCATTTTTAATAATTAAAAACAAATATTTCTATTTAAAATGTGTTCAATTAAACTGTAATAAATATTTTTGTTCTTTATGCTAGGAAGCTTTTACGGAAATCAAACGAAAGCTTTCATTCATAAAAAAATTAAACAAATTTATTCGAATATATATATATATATTTCAACTTGACAAATGTAATTCATTAAAAGAAAATGTGAATAGATTTTCTTTGTTTGTTGGAAACTATTTCTGGAATAAAATAAAACTTTTTAATTATAAAAATTTAAGCAAATTTTTGCTTTTTTCGGAGTCGAGTGTTTTTCATAATGTTAATTTTCTATTTCGTAACTTTTTTTATCATTATATTAGGAGAATGCCATTTGATTGGATTAGTTTTTGTTAAAATATTTCAAAGTATTTAAAATTATAACTCATAATATATACAAATTTGAATTTATACGTTATGAATAATATACCAGAACCCAAACTAAAATAATTTCAGCTGTCTTTATTTTAATAAGGGTTTTTATATATATGTAGAAAGATATTTGAAAGGAAACTCCATTTTTAACTGTGTTGAAATTCTTTAGCATTTATGATAATTTCGAATAAGTATTTTTGTTCGTAAAATGTTTTATTAAAATAGAATGCATATTCGTCTTTTTTGGGGGTAATGGAAGATCTTTCCGAAATCAAATAAAACCTCTTATTTAGAAAATATGTAAGCAATTTTTACTTCGAAATCACTTCAATTCTTAATGCGGAGTCGAAAAAAGATTTTATGTGGTTCATTTTCTATTTCGTAAGACCTTTTTCCCATTTTTTTTTTGCATAGTAATTGGAAAATATACTGTTATTGAATTAGTTTGTACTGTAAACATTCGCAATATTCAGCAAGGTTATGCATAATAAATGAATCTAAATTCCCTATTTAATTGTATTCAAATGCCTATTCAATAATTTTTTTAAAAAATTATCGAAATTATGGCGAGAATAAAATTATAGGGACAGTAGAAGTATTTGAATAATCATAAAAAAAGCTTTTAAACTAATGAGTTTTCAAACTTTAATATTTCGATGCAAGAATTAGTATTAGAAGTATGTGTATTGTGTCTGTTTCTCTTTCTCAAATATATGCTGTTTCGTAAAAAATGAATAAAATGGTTGATCACAAAATATTCAGTGATTTTGAAAATGATATATCAGCAAAAACATTAATTACGTTCTTCAGTGCTAGTAACAAGAAGAAGCAGATATTATAATTTTATTTTCGTACTTTTTTTCGTACTTTTTTTTCAAAAAGAAGCCAGATAGACCAAATGCTTCACACGATGTAGTAGGTAGAGTTTCAGACTGTTTCGCACCTTTCTTTCTAAAAGTTTTTATTCTCTAATCTAATATAAAACTTAATATTTCATGGTAGTTTTTTGCTTCTTAATACAGAGAGTGGTCTTTTCTCCGCCACATTCGGGACCCTGCCCACGCCAGATTTTCAAGCATCAATGTAGTTTAAATGGAATACCAAAGATAAATCACTCTAGATAAAAGTTTAAACAACTAAAATGTGTACTTACCGCGTTTACACTCATCCAGCAAAGTACTTTGTCAACCTAGAAACTTCAAAATTAAATTCAAAGATTGAATATTAGTTTAATTGAATATAATCTAGTGTTGTTGAAAAAGCACAGTTTTAAAGAAAAATTAAAACAGTACAACGATACTTAAAACAAACTGCTCCGCGCTGCTGTACTCATATACTTATTCTTATTTGTTTTATTAGCTCAAGAACACCTGCAGGGTTTCGTGAACATCTTGCTATTATGTTACACAATGCACTGTATGTACAGAGTTGAAATATTGCAAACGAGATATGTCTTTTTGATTGGTTTTGTGGGATATAGAATAAGAAAGTTTATTATTCCCTAACGTGAAATGTCACCCACAAGAAAACAAGATATGCTGTTCTGAAGTGAAAAGTGACAGTTACAGTAAGCAATGGTCAATAATGCGAGCAGGGAGGTGTCATGAAATGGTAAATATCGACAAATGCTCGAGCCCTTACGAAAAAATCCGAAAGTTAACGACTCAATTGGTGCCGAATTATAGAAAATGCGTAACCTTCGAATGCTGGGTTGAAGAGTATTTACTGTATGAATCATCCCTTCCCCTCAAAAAATGTTGGAGATGTTTCAACTGTATTTAAAAAAATTCAAAATTCCCCTTTCCCCTCATTTAGCACAAATTTCTGATAGCACAAATAATCGAAGTATTATTTTGATCAGTTTTTTTCTGTTGTGCTGAGAGCAACAATTAAACCAAATCAGGTGCTTTATTTTTTTTTAACAAAATTGTATTTTCTTAAAAATATTGTCTATTCACACTGGCGAATGCATGAAATTTAATTTAAATTAATTTTCTTGAACTTTATGCTTAAGTTTTTTTTTTTTCGTTACAAAATTTTAGTAAAAAGCAAACCCATTTTCGAGCTTGCGTAGTAATGAAAATTTGTCCTGATTGGATGCGAGAAATTGCATCGAAACACCCTATCGAAATAGTTTAAAATAATTATTATTTCCTATCAATATAAACTCTTGCATTTAATAGAAGATGTCATAATTTATTGAAATTAAATTAAAAATATTCAAAAACTCAATTACAATGAATATTTTCATATTTTTCCACCTACGATTCAACGAACAAAATTCTGGGCATCCCTTTTCCAAAGAAAAGTCCTCTGTACTTCGATTTATGTTTGCATAAGGAAATGATGATTCGAGTTGTGAGAGTGAGAAAACATGTAAATTGCTTAATTTAGTACTTGATTAGCTTAATGAGTTAGGCATTGAAAAAATGTGTAAAAATATAGTGTAAGCATTTCTACGATTTAAAATGGCTCAGTTCTATGAGTTAAGCTCAATATCCTGTGGAGTAAAATAGTCTTTTCTGCTCGTTGGCAATTTCTTTAAAAATGTCCTGATAGGGAATTTAAAAAGTAATTAGCCATCCCTATCATTCTTAATCATATCATCCTTTAAAGCAATATTACAAAGAAATTGCAACGCTGAGTAAGGGAGCCATTATTAATCCCAAATCACACATTTTGCGAACTAGGATGCGGCATGTTTATTTGTTTGGTGAACGTTTTCAGGGGCTTTTATTTGCATGACTTAAATATCTGGAAGCCACAGCCAATATTTCTTGTCAGTGGCCGTGGTAGCCGAGTGGTCATGGTCGCAAACTCGCGGCCAGCGTTGTTTTCATCAAGTCGGGGTCAGAGCCCACACATCGTGCAGCATCACTTACGCACATTAAATCTGTCGAGACTCAATGTCCTTACTCGTACGGTGTGAATGTTTGGAGAATGGGAGAATTTCTGGGGTACCTCCTTCCTCAGTGCTCGTGTGGTAGTATGACTGCAAGTTACAAATATGTCCTGATTGGGTGGGATGATTGCATTGAAAACCCTATCAAAATAGTTTAAAATATTTCTATAGGAAGAATACCTTGTTAAGCAAATTAATTGCTAGGTTTTTTTTTATATGAAAAGGTATTTAAAGTGGGTGACTGAGTGATTTTACAAGCAATTAAATGATTTATCGCCCCTAAGTGCTAACTGAGCATGAGTAGTAATTTGATTTCAGTTTCTTTGTAATAAGGTTAGCAGTGACAGCTTCTTTAAGCTATTTAGTTATGTTCCAGTCAACTTAATGTATACATAACTGAAAGTACTCTAAAACTTCCTTTGTCGTAGTTCCTTCTACATCATTTCAAGTGAGAATAAACCATTTGTTTAAATGACTTGTAATTTACACTCGTGAGAACGAAACCAATTATTAAGGCTCCCGTTAACCACCTATTTTGAAACCTACTGAATTTATGTTTTCCTCCTCAAACATAGATTATTTTATCTATATGAACATCATAAAGTAAACAGATGAAAGATAAAAAAAAAAATAACGGAAGGTTAATGTTAAACTATGTCCCTCCATCCTCACACCTGATTTTTAAAAATGCTGATTTTGAAAACAGGAGGAAAAATGTAATTCCACAGAAACCTTTATTAACTTTGCTCTTTCAGATGCACTCATTGCATTCAAATAAAGGAAATAGTCTAGGTTAGAAGAGGAAAATAAAAAATTCATAGAATTAATATTACATTCACGAAACGAAAATGGTTGGTTGACAGAATTTTCAAATTTTGTTTCTTTTCTTATGGTAGAATTAGTTTTTCAAATGAACTCGGGAAATATCGGCTTATTCAGCTAGCTAAAATATTTTTTTTAAAAAAAACTTTTAATGTACCCTTAATAAGACTTTTGTTGAATTTATTTTTAAAGAGTCGAGTGATTTCATAATCCGATTTAACATTTCATTTTCTTATTACCTAGCTCTAAGCTTGTAACATTTTAACCAATCGATAGGCTTTCCGTCTCGTTTCATTTTGTTAAACGGTTCCGATTTATATCATTTCAAACAAAACTGTCGAAAGAAAACCAATGAAAATTCCATTTATTTCTAAATTCTTTTTTTAGTGTTCCAACAACTTTACTTTTCTAATATCAAATTCACATTCTTATATTAAGCTGAGAATTTTTACCATTCGGTTTTTATCTTATTTAGAATCGGACTCCCACGAGAAAGTTTTATAAGAGCAAGAAATAAAACAGCTGCGCGTAACGTCAGAAAATGGAGTAAATATTTTGATTTATTCAAGTTTAAGTTGTATATAAAAGTAGGAAACCGTACAAAATATATTTAATTTCTCATCTTATTTCTTTGCTGTTCTTTTAAAGTTTTAATTCTCTTCACATGCTTTCTCTTTCCACTAATTATCCCTTTTTAAATTAGGAACATGATACCATAATAATAGAGGCATGAATTTGGGTGGACTGCAAGTTCGAATCTCATGATAACCAAAAACCATTCTTGGAAATAATTTTGAATTTGTACTCTTGAATCCTACAAATACAAAGAAAACGAATTTATGAAATACAAAGGAGACGTGCTATCACTGCGGTCTGTCGGTAGCATTTTAGGATGTTTTAACTGAATTGTAAGTTCAAGTCCTAGTTTCATCAAATACCTGCTTTCGTGCGATATAATATAAATATAAATTGCTTCAATCAAATATTTCAACTGAATGAATGATATTCATAATGGTGTCAAGAAAATAATTGTTATCAACAATGATATCGGTATCAATAGGGTAGAATGTTCGGATAGTATCCAAATGAGACGTTAAGCAATCAATAAGGAGGGGGGATAGAATACTATCAGTAATGGTTTGTAAATCTTTTGTTGCTCTGTATCATAAAAATCAACTAATTAATCACGGTTTGTAAAATCAATACAGATATGAAATCCTTCCGTAACGTGGTGCGGTGATTAGGAAAGAGAAGTAGCAGTTCGGGTTTCGTCCTCGTAATATCTCTAAGGTTCTGAATTACGTGGCTCGCAGCCAGTAGTTTTTGTTTCTTTTAAATGAAATTTAACTCATGCAATCGGCCTAAATCCCGCACCTAGGCATCATAGCACTTGAATGCAGGGTTGTATGCGAGTTTTGATTACAAATTTAGGAGTTCATGGCCATAAATTTTAATTTGTTACCTGATTTTCACAATACTTTTATTCTTGAAAACCACATGTATCTTCTGTGTCAGTGGTCTTCAAACTTTGTCAACTCATGGAACTCTTAATATTATGAGGTTTTTTGAAGAACGCCATCACACTCTTAGAAAATATAACCTTATTACAATATTTAAAGTAGATCAATATTTATAGGCACTTTAGGTAAAAACAAGTAAAGATAAGTGTTGTATTTTTTATTAAAAATGTTAAACATAGTAAAATTAATATAATTTATTTATTAACAGCATTAAATCGAGCTCCAGGTGTCACTTATCCTTGTATTACTCGTATAACGTATAATGACCGGGGATTGCTTGTATTTTTTTTATACAAACTGTTAACAAAAAGACTAGCTTTATTGATATTATCTACTGTCGCATTTCCTATTCTGTTCTGCATTTAATTCGTTTCTGCATTTACTTATGTTGCCACATACATTAAAAAAGATTTTTCTCGGAACACATAACGGTAGTCCTTTAGATAATCGTGGCCATTCGAATTTCATAATTCGAAAAGCGTACGTGGATCTATTTTGTATATATATTGACTGAACAATTTTAAATACTTTAGCATGTACGTCACTGCCGACATCGCGTTACGGACGTCGGCAGTTCACACATCGGTGTATCTGATCATTTTTCAAAGAAAACTAAATATTTATTAATATATTTAGTTAAAACGAACATTAGTCAAATTGGTGAGTGTTTTATAATTTTCCTTTTTCGAATTTTTATTTTGAATAAAGGAATCACGAAGTTCGACTCGCGGAACAAAGCTTGAAGACCGCCGCTCTACGTAAAGCAACATTAGCTTTTTGACATTCGTTTCCATGCACTTTCTCCTATACGAGACTAATTGGGGGGAAAAAAGTCGGAGAATAATTCCGGTAGTGGTTGTCGACATCGTTTTGATTACAGTCTTCGTTGTCGGAATGAAAGTATTATCCCTTATGGTGTTGTTTCATTTTTGTGAAAAGAGAAAGAAGTAAGGTACGCAATGACTTTTCGCTGCTTCAAACTCATACAAATTTTTCCAATTCTCGACCAATGACATCTAGGGACAAAGCTCACTGGTTTGAAGAAACAATTTTTCTTTTGTTGTTTTCCATTAGTATTGGCTTCTTAAACAAAGAGACTTGCAAGTTTCAGGTGTAACAAGAATTACGAAACTTGGGTGAAAATTAGTAAAAGTAATGGTGATGAAGGTATTATATACTTTAAATCAAGCTTTGGGGTATGTGTATAGATAATAAACAGTAACTCGCGCTTGTTTGATACGACAGTGTTTGGTACTCATAATAAGTAATTTGTATAATATTTTTGCTTATATGATTGTATTTGTTTTAAATCTATGTTAGAAAGAAATATAACGGTAGCTATTGTATACGAGGTTTTTTTTTTTTTTTTGTTTTTTTTTAATTATTTACGAATTATCACTGCCCAACGCTTCATTAGGAATGCATTTCGTCTTTTCGAGCTTCACTCAAATAAGCAACGTCACCTCTGCTTATTGCATTCCCAATTTTTCACCCCGCACCATCGGAATGATTCAACTACAACAATCTACATAATGTCACTCAAAGATCTTCGACTAGGTTAAGAACATAATTAACGCTTTTGATAAGGGAATAATAGGTACTTAGAGAGGAAATGTTTTCCCAGATTTCTTCTCGCGTGGTGTCGCTGTAATCGCAAGGATTAAAAAAAAAGTACGTCGATTAAGAGAGAGAAAGCGAGTTATCTGACCAATCTCTAGTGTAAACACGACATGAATGCTAACGTTTTCTTCTTGTTATGTAACTGGTTTTTTGTTGTTGCGGAGATTTATGGCAGGAAAAAAAAGGGGCGTTTGCTCTACGCTTGACTAGTCTCACTCGCATTGTTACAAGTGTAACAACTTTAGAAAGCTCGTCACCGTTTGAGTAAAATCGTGGCTTCGCTTGAAGGGCATAAGTGCGAAAGGTACAATGCGTTAGGTCGCATAGATGGCATGCTACAACCTCATCATGCCGAACTATTTGAGACCCTAGGTTGTCTGGATTAATGAAGTATGGATCAAGAAAAATAACCTTAAAATGAAGCCAAATATAAACAGCTGAAAACTGTTCGCTGTAAAATAAAAACTTGTTTTGAAATCAGACGGAATAAAATGGCAAATAATTGTACACGAGAATTCAAATCCAGACATATATATATATATATATATATAATATTAGGTCAGAAAAAACCCGCTTAGAACAGACCTGTCCAACCCAAAAGAATTTGCGAGCCGCTTTGAAACATCTTTTTCGACGGGTTGCATTATATATATATATATATATGTGTGTGTGTGTGTGTGTGGGAGAGAGAGAGAGAGAGAGAGAGATGTATGCATTGATGCAAGTGATGAATTCTATGCCGATTCCAATTCTCACGTTAAAAGCTACTACAACTTTTATCTTTCGAGTCATGGAAAGTGACTAATCCTCCCGAATATCGTTAGAGAAATCAAGGACGTTCTACTATAAATTAAGGGAAATTGCATTTTATTGAATAAAATACATTTACGCGAAATACAATTTAAAAAACTGTCCTACAGTCAAAAGATAACTCTGGCGCTAAATTATTAGCGATCGAAGGACACCGAGCAGTCAATCTGACTGGAATAATATGCTTCTGCGTCAAATATATTAGGTTTGCAGCAGACAGACTGGCTGCTGCTATTTCGCATGTTCCGCGTGTCGCATTCCCTCCCTACTTCTAGTAATGCACACTCGTTTCTCTTCAGTAAATTTGCTGGTTAGTTATGCATAGTGCATCACTCAATCGCATCAGATGGCCCGTGTGCTCTTTAAAATGAGCTTTGAAATTGTTTCTGAACAAGATTAGAGATAGAAAAAATTGTGATAAAAGTTGAGTCAGGTGGTGAGATATTCCCACGGTAGTAGGTTATGATACGAACGACTTATGGTGGAATGTTTTTTGGTACTCTTATGTACTATAAAAGTTTAAATCTTTATTCAGATGACCCAGCTCCGCGGGTTGGCCAGGTCTGACTTTGAACATAGTGGTCCAAATTTACCTTCTTTGAGTTCGCTCACTGGTGTAAAGAAACAGCAGATATTTTGTTGCATTACTTTAATACTAATTTCTTGAACAATTAATGACCGTGTGAGCCGAGCAAGCCTGCGGCCAGCCTTCTTTCCATCAAGTTGTGGGTTCGAGAAAGACCCGCAGTATAGAAAGACTGATGCTTGAAGTATGTAAAGGCTCCGAGTCCTCCAGATGGCGTTTTGTGGTATTTTGGAGAGGGGAACCAGCTCAAGTGAGTCATCATTATTTGATCGAGGTACAAAATTACGAGATCCGTCTCCAATAACCCTCGTGTTGCTTCTGGTGCGACGTTAGTAAACAATCGATCAATCTTGAACAGTTGACGCAGAAGACTCAAATTCTCGTAATATGGTTTTATTGCTGTTGTCTTCAACATATTTTATCACAAAATTCAAGTGGTCTTTAATACCATTAAGTTTTGTTTTTTTTAAGCGACACAATCCATACAAAAGAATAATGTGAATTCCATAAAAGGTAAAATGAGAATTAGAGCGTTACAGTCACTAGTCATAGTATGAAACTGTTTAGTCTAAAGCCTTGCGCTTCTAAGTCGAGTATTTATTTATGTTTATTAAAATTAAGATTTTTCTTTTTAAAATTACTATCCAGATTTAGGGAAGTCAGGTTTAATGAGGTCCAGATTAATGAGGATTTACTTGCTGGGGGCTCAAATTTTGAAGTGAATCGGGTATTTTTCTTTTACTTAAATTTTCCAGACTTTCTATATTTTTCTAACACAAGGTACGCTAATTGTAAGCAACAGTCATGTTCATAATTTTGAATATTGCAGTTTTAAAAGAATTCCTATTTTGAGATTTGATTATTTCATTAAGAAATTAAGTTAAATATCCTGTATATTTCAAATTTTTTTTTATATCTTTTAATAAATCTGTTGGCAATTTTAGTAAATTTAGTTTTTTTTGTGCAATAATAACAGTAACTTTCACTATGTTTTCATTTAAGGCAGGAGTCTGTAGTTTATCTTGTAGTAGCGATTTCCATTTTTTCCTTGGGATGTAAGAAGAGGTTGATTATATGTTTCTAAATAATTTAACTTTATATTCCTCTCTATGATTACTAACAAGATTTGTATTTTATATTTATTACTTTCTGGTATGTAATTTAGTAAGTGCTATATTTGTTTTTAATATATTTTCTTTATTTGCGTGTAATTTTTGGAAATATTTTTATCCCTCACCCTTGTTTGATTCTTCTGTTTTTGAAATTTACTACTGATTTTTTTTTTATAAAATAATTGCCGTGGGGAGTTTTAGGATCTATGAAACAGTATTTAACTCAAATCACGGTCCAAAGCCTGTGATTTAATTACTTTATATTCTTGTTTGTTATCATTGTCATGGGTGTTGTTAATATTTTCAAATAATAATAATAATTTCTTTAATTTTGACATTTCTGTTTGTTCACTTTGTATTATTATTCTTATAATCAAACTATTATTAATTATTTCAATAGTTGATATTCTCTCTCTCTCTAAAATTTATTAAATGGCACCGAAAGAAATGTGGCACTGAGGCTAGCCGAATCAGAATCAATCCTAATTAAAGAGGATCTAACAGACCAAGATTCTGTTTATTGCTTTACTGTTGAAATACGCCTTGTCTCGGTTGCCGCATTCACTTTAATCGAATCCGGCTCAATCAGCCTTAGTGCAAGTTCTCATTTGATTCGGCCAATTAGAATTTCTCCCTTCATTCATGAATCAACAACCATATACGGCGATGGGCGTGGACCTTAACAACCTTAACCCTTTAAAATTCGATTTTCTGAATATATATATATATATATGAATAAAAGAAATCCCGTGTGAAAATATTTCAAATATTTCCCAAAATATAATTGAAAATATGCATGCTTCCTTGTGTAAATTTTATCGAATAAGAACTTTAAAACTCATTTTTAAAAATCCCCGTTATTTCGTCCTATTACCGAAGTTAAGCTTCATCGCTCGCGGTCAGTACTTGGGAGGGTACTGCATGGTAACAAATACCGCATTCCATTTTAATTGCAATGAACTTTTTTGAATTGCTCTAACTCTTTTTAGCGAATGCGTACCAATCGCTGTGTGCCGGTATTCTAGCAAGATCATCATTTTCGGCTGTGGTCAGTTCCTCGGAGGGTTACCGCTTGGGATGACCCCCTAGTTGGAAAATTTTTCTCATATTCAAGAAATTTTTCTGAGTTTCACCAAGATTGGGAATGCCAATAAACTGAGGAAACCTCTCTAATTTTCATTCTCTCTACCACACCTGAAGTAAATTTTCTATTCTCAGTTAAGCTCCATAATCCAGTAAATAATACTTAAAAACGCTTTCTCGTTAAGTTAAGCATTACACTGTAAATTTTAATTCATTTTTAAGACCTTAAATATTGCATGGGGGTAACTGCTTTGTGTAATATAATCCCTGCACTGATCGAAGATAAGGGTCCGCCCTGGCTATGAACTCCAAGTTTAACCTTCAACATCCTTTTCCTAACTTATCATTGTACTTTTTGAACAGCCCTTGTATAAAAGATCGCATATTTTCTCTAATAAAAGGAATCCTTGCGAAAAATGAAAGACAAAACGTTACTATAGCAACCGAACATTGCATGCTGCTTAATTTTTTTTTACTGTGATTAATCAAAGCGATGGCAAAAAGTTGCTATAGAAAGCATACCTTAATATCACGAAAAAAGGACCTTTTATATTATAAAGGAAAATTTGTGTTGTTTTCTGTGTAATTGAAAAAAAATTGTGACTTCAAGATAAATGTCTTTAATTTGTGGTAAATTTTTTTCATCACTTTCCTCCTTCCAGATTGAATTTGTTCAATTGAATGTTAGAAACGATTAAACGATTAAATGTTAAAACGATTAAAGGTAACTCCCTCATAACACAGTTGTTACGTTTATAAAAATACCGTGCCACTGGAAATCGTATTATGATGAAACAAATAACTAGTGCGAAAAAGTCAGTTAAGTTCCAAATAATTATTAAAATACACACGTTATATTTTTGTAATAAGGAAGAAAATATATTTATTAAAGCAATTTTCATCAGAGTATCACATTTTAAAATGAATTAAATAATATTTTCTTTGTCATTTATATTAAGCACCTTTCAATGACAAGATATCTTCATCTCTGCTGAACTTTTTCTTCACTCAGCAGTAGCCGAGTGGTTATGTTCGCCAGCTATTGACCGATGTTGTTTCAGTCGAGCAATGCTGAGTCCGATCGCATTTGAAGTTGAGGCAATCGACACTAACCTATGAATCAGCGTCAAATTAATTTTTGTTAGTTTAACGGGTAGCAGAAAACTATGATAATAGCAACGTATCTTAGTAACACCATGTGATACTCTACACTGGTGCTTTCTGAAACAATCTCGTATGTGTATAAAAAAAAGTGGCTCTCAAAATTGATTATACATACCTCTCACTATCTTCCTGAAAAGTGTAAAAAAATTAGTTAATACTTATTTAAGTTCTTAATATTTATAAAAATAATGAAATATACGTTATAAAATGTATTAGACAGACAAACAAAAATGGCGAATTTGTAATAGTTTAACCAACAAAATTTTTACGACACAGCTGCAGATTTCAGGGTCACAAAATTAAGTACGCATACTATAAAATTATAATTTTGCTACCAATATTGTTATCCTTATAGATTTTAAAATTATTATTGTTATTCTTATAGATTTGCTACCAATATTGTTATCCTTATAGATTTTAAATTTATTATTGTTATTCTTATAGATTTGCTACCAATATTGTTATTTTTATAGATTTTATATTTACTTCAGATAAAGGAATTTTTTAAAGTTGGCTTTCGAATTAATGTTGTTTCGCATGAAAAAATTACAAAAAGAAAAAAAAATGCAACACTTTTCGTCGAATCTTGATACAAGTACTAAAGATATTTCCATTTGCTTGCGAATTAATATTGTTTTTACACCGAAAAACTGCAACAGCTTTTTTCGGATCTTGTTGTCAAGTGCTAAAGACGTTTACAGATTTCATAATCCATTTGGAAACTGAAAAGCTTCCCTCAGACCATCATTTAAAAATGAATGATCGCAAAATGATGATATGCTAACAATGATGTTAAAATAAATGAATATAACTCTATATTCTATAATGATGTTTCGGAAGGTAAATATGGCTAAATAAAATCCTATACTCGGGAATTTATATCGGTGTTTGGAAGTACTCATTAACGGGAAAGGACATTTTCGAAAATGTAACCCTCGTATGTAAAATCGCAATACAGATTAATATTAACTGAGGTCTGTTTTGCAAACAACTTTACTAATTGGAAGTACTATAATTGTGAACTTCAATAGGAAGATTTATTATCTCGGAGAAAATAATTCCATTAATCGCAATAATACAAATTTTAACCATTTCTATATTACGTTAATTTATAAATGAGTATACTTTTTTGTGTGTGTAAATATTAGATAAAATATATCACTTGCTAATTACAAAAATTGAAACTTGAAGGTTCTTTTGTTGTTATTATTGTTGCTCTATGTAATTATCCCTTCCAGTTTACTTTTAACTGACCCGCAAAATTCTAAAAATATAACGATATGGTCCTTTTCAAAAATAGCTTGCTGACTCCTGGAATAGAGGTTGCCAAACCCTTTTAAAAAGTTAATACAACCAACAATTCATTATCGAGTTGATTTCATTTCAGCTCGGTTCCCAACATAAGCCCGTTCGTGGGTTTCTAATCCTCCAACCCTTTACGGTGCCAAGCAAAGGTCGTGATTTTCCTTGTGCAAATTGGATTGTTATCTCATCTCAGAGAAGAAGCGCGTAATCCCCTCCTAATGAAGAAAATCCCTCGATGGGGAAAAGAGGAGGGTTATTTCTCGTTAGAGTGGGAATGGAACAGATGGGAAGTGTTCATTTTTGCGTGTTGAAGAAAAGATGTTTCCGCGCGACTGAGATGCAAAATGTGGCTGAATAAATGTTCACAAGTTTAAAAAATTACTCGTGTTTTAATGTATAATAGCAATGATTCAGAATAATGCGGAGGACGACCAAATACTTTGATTGTTATATTTTATTACGAAGAGTATTGACATATTTTTAGAACGAGTTAGAGACCTTTTTTGATGTTTGAAATCTGAGAGACTGAATTTTTTAAGTGTTCTATTTGATAACCTTGATTCTGGACTATATCTTGCTTTCCTGATAACCTTGATTCTGGATTATATCGAGCTTTCTTCAATAGATGGGTATTTCGAATAGTTTTCAGGGTATTGTTCGCTATTCTTCTTTCACCGTTTGCAATCGATTGTGGTGTGTTTGCGCTTAGGAAAAAAATATCTCTTTTTAGCGGACCGAATGCACAATAGTCCATAGATGGAACGCCAAATACCTTCGCAAGAAAATGTTGTAAATGTTGCAATACCTGTGTCAGTTTTCTTTTCTTTTTTTTTTTTTTTTTTGTCGAAGGCAGCAGTGATAGTTTGTGAGAGTATGACGAATTGTCTTCATGCAGTTCCCTTCTTTAAAAGTCATTGGAATAAAGAAATGAAATTTCTTCTGTAAACGTTGGATGTAAAGCATCGTCCTGATCGTAAAATTAGTTGATTTTTGATATTATTAATTCTTATTTTTAATTTCTCATTATAAGAAAAACCTGCAACTATCATATAGCCTTCACTGAAACTTTTTTTGCATTCTCGAAACCAGGTTTCGACATTTTTTTTCTCCTTATTTTTGTCAGTAAATAGCTATTTTTATTACAGTTATGTAATTAAACTCATGCTTCATCATTCCCATGCATGTCCATATATTTTACACTAAATATTTTTCATTCAGGCCCATGCTTCATCTAAACCCATGCTTCATCTAAATATTTTTCTGTCCCGATGTTCCACAAAATTCACATTACAAATTAATTATTTTCATATACAAATTCCATAAGATTATTAGTACTGTAATGGTTTGTTCCATCCAGTACTTCCACATGATCTACATTACAAAATGGCCCATTCTATCAAGAAATTCTTCAAAATTCACATTGCAAATATCGGCTAATTTTATCTTCTAATTCAACGAGATTCTCATTAAAAATGACTCATTCTATTTGAAACTCAAAGATTCACTTAACAAAAATTGCTTAGTCCATCCAGAAATTCCTTAAGATTAATGCTGGGAAAATGTCACACTCCCTCCAGAAATTGCTCACATTGGCTCTTTCTTACCAGAAATTCCATATGATTTACATTGCAAAAGAGCTCCATTCATTCAAAATTCCTTAGAATTAACCTCATAAAAATGACTCATTCCATTCAAAAAATAACGTATTAGTTCGAATATACCGTGATACTTTTTGACTAATCATTTCTCGTTAAAATATAAATGTAACTCTCGTGCTGAATTCGAGGTCTAGATAATGTAATGTAACAACTCTTCTTATGAGGACGCCCACGCCTTTACATTACTTAATTTTATTTTCATGAATGTAACATGTCTTATTAATTATTGTAAATAAATGCTTATCTGACTAAGTTATATTTTCTTTGAATTTTTATATGTAAAATGAATGGATTGCATTAAATTTCTCCTTTTTTTCTCCTAACTATCTTTACACAAAATTTTGATGTCGCGTTAAGTTCGGTTCCACGTTACGATCGGTCTAATACGGTACATAGGATTTACGTTACAATAATTCAGGTGGTTGATAGACGGAAATCTGAAACAGTACAACGAGTGTTTGTCTTTTAGTTCATTTTTCTGAACCTTATATTCTTGACAAAGATTACGCTTGTGCTGGTAGCTTCCTACATCGCCCCCATTTGAAGTTTCGGACCTATATTAATCAGATTCACGATTTTTGGTAATGATTTCTGTTATTTCTTTTTTACCTTTCTTCATTGGTCATTAAAGCAATATTCGTTAGTAAATTGCATTATTACATCATGTACAGGGAATAAAAAGAAGTTGTAAACCCCATTTGATAAAGAAAATCCCTCTATGAGTAAAAAAACCCGAAAACCCTGGGAACGGAGCAGATGCGACGATTTTGCGTGAAGAGACCATGTTCGGTTTGATCACCTATTAGAGACGGGGATGTAAAACTTTGGTGAATTTATGTTCGCCAGTCTTGATTTAATGTCTTTACAGGACCGATGACCCGAAAAAATTCGATCCAGTTGCCATGGTGATCGAGTACTTTGAATTTACGCTCACTTCTTTTTTAAAAAGATGATGAAAATAAGATCATTTCTTACATAATGACCATATTATTATTACGTATAGCTTCTACCTTTATTTAATACATACTAACATGATTGTATGAGAGATTTTTAATGCTCAATATTTGTTTAAAGAGACATTATTTGTAAATTTCTATTAATGTGTATCTTAATGATATGTAAACTGCCGGCATCTATAATAACCATCATGTGATATATATTTTAAATAAAAATTCTATATTCATCGAGGGGTATATTTGTGATTCATTTTCTTATTAAAATTATTATTATTATTAATATTATATATATATATATATATATATATATATATATATATATATATATATAACACATCGATCAATAACTCCCGAGACTAACCCAGAGATGGCGCTCGTAGTAAACCAGTAACCAGGTCTTTCTAGAGTACTAACCTTTGCTTGAAACGTATCAAAATTTTAAGTCGATCGGACCAGGAAAAAGGTTTTTTGAAGTGAAGTGAAAAAGATTTTTTCCAAGTGGGTGCCGCGATTGCTTTCGATGGAACAAAAACAGCAACGAGTCGATGATTCAGAAAGCTGTTTATCGCTATTTACTCGCAACAAAAAAGATTCCTTGCGAAAAAAAAAAAAAAAAAAA
>BMAW01060649.1:330734-360527 GCA_019974015.1 Nephila pilipes | reverse complement strand
GTTGGTTTATTTACTTCAGGAAGCCGTAGATTAGAAGTAATATGCATCGCAAAATATTAATTATTATCCCGGGTTATCGTAGAATTTTAATCTTCATTAAAAGAATCTGGATATAAACTAGTTTTTATTTACTACTATTCTTAAGAATTTACATAGTCACCATCCAAAGTTATACATTTCTCCTAGTGTTTTTAACCTTGAAGGCCGCACCAGAACTCAAAAGATTTCCATACTACAGTTACTTCAATCTACGGTTCCTGAAACCAAACACCAAATATAATAAGCTGTAATTTACACATTATGTACGTAAGGATCCATTACGATATGGAGGACAAATTTTAAATAATTATCTCGGTTATTTCTTAATATAATAATTTAAACGTAATGATATCCTTTATGTAATTGACAAAAAATTGTTTTAGTAAATGCATTTCTTCAATTGCGTAAGCCTAATAATATATTTTCACTTAATGTTTAGCACTTAAATTTCTTTTTTTACAATATATTTCGTGTATTATGTCTTCGGATCGTCTCCTCAAGATATTTTTTTTAGACCCAGCAAATCATAGATACAATACGGGAAAATGAAACGTTTAAACGTACCATGTAAGCAAATTATATCCTTGTTTAAATTATTTATTTCTAATTTTTTTTGGTTTATTGAAAATGTTTAAACACCTCTAATCTGTGTTATAACCTGTCTCTGTGTCTGATTAAATATTAACCTCCTTTATAATATTTTTTATATTACTTCCTGCGACAAGAAACGATACATTTTAGTCACGATTTCAATTTTGATTTAACTTTTCATTGTCTTTTATAAAGCCTATCTCTGTTTGACTAATAGTCCATTTTAGTCTTTTAGATTACTTAATTTAAAAGAAATACGAGATACAACAATGATTTTATATCCGAATTTACTTATTGAGAAATTCATAGTATGTACTAAAAAACTATTTTATTATTACGTTTCTTGCCAAAATTTATTCTGAATAAACATTGTGGAAAGTGAACTAATATCCATTATTGTGTTTGGGCCATTGTTATTCTTTGTAGGTTAAGGCTTTCTAACCCTTTGGAACCAAAGCGCCAAAAATGATACACAAACGATTTTTTTCCTTAAGTAATATGAACGAACCTAAAGGCCTAAATACCAAATAAAGAAGCGTCTAACTTTTCTTTAATTTTTTATTGCTCTTTACCTATTGAAACGACCGTGAAACTTAAGGTGCAATTGCACAGAACTCGGAAAAAAAGCAATTTTAAAAAGAGAAATAATCTTGTTTATTTCTACAGCTGGCACTACCGGAAACCACAATGTTTTCCAAAGTTTTTCTTGAGACCCGGTTATTTTTCAGAATCTTTTTTCATGATTCTTAAAAAGAGTATTAACTCCTCTTTGAGATTTGTAGGTAAATAAAACATTATTTAGATGTCAATATAATTCTATGTATTTCAATAACTGCTTACGTAAAATTATTACAAAAGTAATTTGGAAAAGAGTTTTGATTAAATCAAACAATTAATGAGGGGTGGGTTGCTTGCTAACTAATAACTTCTTTGTTTGGAGGAAAAGATAATTGAATTTTCATCCAGTTGATTTCCAATTCCTGTGTCTGTATTTATTTTAGGAAGACCTATGTTGAAAATCCATTTTCAATTTTAGTCGTGACTAAAAGCATTAGAAATTTTGGTAACATTTTCTGCTAAACTGGATTTTCTTTTGATGACACGACAACGTTATTATCAATGTTATTTGTCTTCGAGGATGTCACAATCTGGCTATATAGATTCAACTCCTGAAATCTACACTTTGTCTGGAATTTTATGTTAAAAAAGTAAATGGACTTTTTAGTCATTTTTGCAACAATTGATTTGGAGAGAAAACATTCCTGAAATTCTTCTTCAGACCTCGAAATGTTCCAACAGCAGCTGAAATCTCTGCCAATGAACTTACACATTATACCTATATTCTGCAATTCTATTAGCTTTATAAAAGCGCTTTGTAATTACTAGTCAGACGTGATCACACTGATTTTTTTCATCATAGTTACAAATTCCGGGCCTCTTACAAAGCAGTATGAAATTGTTGTCTTGTAAGGTGAGGATAAATTATTCAAAATTCGAGTTATTAAGTGATATTCCATATCAGTTTTCTGCGGCAAAAAGCGGCAAAAAGCTGTTTGCCGGAAGATGCAACTATTGTCCTCAAACATTTTCCTACGGCTATGAAAGCCGAGTGGTTACGGTCAAACCAACGGCCATGTTGTTTCCTTTGCAACGAGTCTGAGTCCTGATAAGTCTGACCGTGTGCAGATGGGGCTGATGCATACAACCAGTCGAGGTCCCAAGTCTTCCCAAGGTTGGCTCGGTGTGAAAGTCCCAGTTCCAGAGTCGGTAATGGGAAGCCAGCCTGCGTCGATCTTCGTCAATTGACCAAATGTTCAAAATTAAGAGGTCTATCGCCAATAGCCCACATCGAATTTATAAGATGTCTATTATCAATAACGTTTCAAAGTTATAATGAGTTTTTCTAACTCAATATGATTTTTTGAATTTGATTAAAAAATAACGGAGTTTACATCAGTTTTGTTCTAAATCTAAACTTAATTTGGTTTTTTTTGTTCCTTTTATACAAATACACATCCGGCCCAAACCTTAAGAGAAATATTGAGATATTTCAACGATTTCAAAAAAACAATGGGAGAAAAATAATGATTAAATTTTAAATATCAGTTATTAATCGCATTCCTTTAAAGATGAGGCTATGGCTTTTTCTCCTGCACTGAGAAAACCCACCCTGTACGTAACACAAAACACATAAGCGCAATGGTCTTGCTTCTGGATAATTTATTTATCATGGTTTTATTTTAAGAATCTTCACCTGTAAAGAAGGGGTACTCCTGCTGTTGATACAAATCCTTAATTTTATATTTTAGTATTTTAGAAGTGATTTATTTTATTTCGACTCATTTTATAAATGAATTCTTTCTTAGTAAATATGAAATATTCTCTTTCTTATAACTGATGATTATAAATATTTTAAACATTTTTGAAAAGTTATATAAATTCTTAATTCAAGCATTTTGAATTTCTCTGTATTTTTAATCAAGTATTTCTTTTCTGAACTTTTTTTTTTTAAAAAAAATTATTTTTTTATTTCAATATAACGCATATGCTGGTTTGACTATTTCCAAAAGATTTATATGCTATATCCGTTTGCCTTCGAATCAAAATCGGATTAATTTCTCGATGTAAAATAGTAATGAAGACTTGAAAAGAAAAATTATATAGCTTTTTTTGAGACACCAGCTCCAAATCAGTAACAAAATAATTTCTGTAAGACATACTGTATTTTCTCAAGAAATTCAATTATTATACTTTTACGCCTCTCTAACAACCTAATTTTGTTAGTATAAAAGTATCATTGAATCACATGGAATGATTTTATATATAAATAAATGCTCGAAAATTCATGACGAAGAAAACTGTGAGAGGACGGTTAAAAAAGTACCTGTGTTAGGAACGGAGAATGAGGTAACTCATTACGGTACCATATCTGGTGATCTGTTTCCTTTTTTTTTTTCTAAAATATACATAGTCATGAGGTCCTCAAAAAATCGCCTCCACATCTTTTCCGTCCTATGAGGCCATCTTCGCCTTTTTTTTGGAGCAGATTCATCAGAAACACCCATCGTTTTGATTGTTGCTTTGTTTCTCCTTGTATGCGATGTATCCAGAATTCTATATGTATAATGAGAACATCAACGATGATATATATTTCTACGTGACAGCAATAAAATTGTGCTTGGCTGGGAATGGAAAACCAAATCCAAACCAATCTATGAATCAGTTTCCAAATTTGTTTATGACGTTTAACAGGTATTAGCACTCCAATGGCAACACCAACTTGTCTCTGTAATGCCTCGAATCGTCCAAACCCGGTACTTTTTAACTATCCTCGTACTTGTATATTATATATGTTTCTGGTACGCATTTGATTGAAAGAATCTAGATTAAAAGCCTATAATGTTTGAGAAATGTTTTATAAAATTATTTTTCAAATTGTTGGCATAAAGAGAGCAAGATTAAAATAAAAAATTAAAGTTGTTTTTCCGAACTTTTGAACTTGTATAAAAATCCATAATAAACATTTATTTACTGAGATAGCGACACTGTGTTGGGAAAAATATAAACTTTTGTTTCATATGAATATTAGAAATTTAACTTGATAAGGCTTAAGTTAATACTTGAATTAAGTTTTTTTTTCAAAATGTTTCCTTTTAAAATTATGGAACAAATTCTCTGAAATCTTATGGATGTATATGAGCAAACAATAAATGATCATTTCATCATGGTTATTTTAAGATTAATGTAATGGCATAATAATATGTAAAGTAATATTTAAATTTGACGTTAATTTGCAAATGCTGGCTTAAGCAAAAAGTGCCTTTGCCAGCAGCGCCAGCGCAGTTTTTACGGGCCAAAACGGCGGGCCAGCGTGCGTTTATTTTAAAGTGGCCTAAGCGGCGCAGCAATGTTCTACGAAAGAAAGAGGAAAGAGTATTTTCTATGCAGAAAACGATTTATTTTCAATTTTAAGTAAATCTATTATTTATTAGAAAAACATGAATTAATCCACCAAAAATATTTTAGTTATTATTATTTACGATGATTCAATATAACAGTGTCCGTACATCAATCGTTAATTTCAACACGCCTTTATCTCAAGCAGCAATAAATACTTTTATAAAATGATGGAAATTGAGCTAAATTGTGAGAGATTTTTCTAGATGAAGATTTAAATCATCTTACAGGGTTATCTAAAATGATGATTCATCTGATTTCAAAATTACATATTTCAAAAAATAGAAATGATACACAAAATGATATGGCTACACGAATTCAAAGGAATGTGGAAGTTTTATGTTGCAAAAAAGTAGATGACACCAAATTCTTTCTTGAAGCTGTTTCACGAAAGCAGTTTTAGTAGCCAGGAAGCTTCTCGCAGTTGGATCAGTCGTAGAGGACCGATGACTCAACGTTACACAGCTTTCCACTCGAGTCACCTGTTGTGGCCCCTACGCAATTTCTTTCTTTAAGGGCTTGTCAAGATAAAGTGATAAAGCCATGCATTTGGTTTGAACTTTAAACAACGGATTTTGTTGCTGTACAGTAAACTACCATTGATTTTACAATGTGTTTGGCAGGAATTTGGAAATAAAATTGACATCATAATGTGTAACTAAATAAAGATATCAAAACACTTATGTAACCATCTATATTTTCTTTTTGTATTCTTATCCTTCAGTATCGTTTATATTTATGAAAATATTTAATCTTGAATTGAATGAATAATTTTGAGTCGAACTTTGTTTTTTGAACAATTTAATGAACATTTGTTTCTGTGTAATTAGTATGTTTTTAATATAACATTACAAAGTTCAAAATATTTAATGTATAGCTGATGCAGTAAATGAAACGTGGTTTCCTTTCTTTTTATGAGAAATGTAATATTTAAATAAGGAGAGCTTAAATAACATTAATAGATGTGAAAAATATGAAATCAATAAAAGTTAATTAAATTTAAAGAAGTTAATTAAATCTGAATTATTATAAAAAAGTATATAACGAGCTGTTGAAAAAACTCTTTTACTTCTAGATATACATTATTTATTTTGAATGAAAATCTGATTTCTAACTGTCTTTAAATTCATCTACATTTTAATAATTTAGAATAACATTTCTATTTATAAAATGTGTTCTATTGAATGAGAATGAATAATCAAGTTATTTGTTTAGTGGAAGCAAATAAAACGAGACCCTTTATTTATTACTCTGGTGTAAATAAATTATAAAATGGATTACAAAAATTTATGGGTTTTCCATAAATGATTTTTTTTCAGCTGCTATTTTTTTATGCGTTAACTTTATTTCGTAACTCTTTTTCACTCATTTTATTTTGATCGTAATGCAGAATATCATTTGAATGAATTTTAGTGTTTTAAAATCATTCAATATTTAAAAAAAAAAGTATTATTCATGAAAAGAATGGATTATTTAGATGAACTCAAAATATTTTCAGCCGTTTTTATTTTAATAAGGGTTTTTATATATGTAGAAAGATATTGGTAGAAAACTCATTTTCTAACTGTCTAATTTCAAGCATTTTACAATTAAAAACAACATTTCTATTTTAAAATGTGTTCCATTAAACTGTAATAAATATTTTTGTTCTTTATGCTAGGAAGCTTTACGGAAATCAAACGAAAGCTTTCCTTCATAAAAAATTAACAAATTTATTCGAATAATATATATATATATATTTCTTAACTTGGATGTAATTCATTAAAAGAAATGTGAATAGATTTTCATTTGTTGGAAACTATTTCTGAATAAATAAAACTTTTTAATTATAAAAAAATTTACAAATTCTTGCTTTTTTCTGGACGAGTGTTTTTCTATAATGTTAATTTTCTATTTCGTAACTTTTTTATCATTATATTAGGAGAATGTCATTTGATTGATTAGTTTTAAAATATCAAAGTATTTAAAATTATAACTCATAATATATACAATTTGAATTTATACTTATGAATAATATACCAGAACCCAAACTAAAATAATTTCAGCTGTCTTATTTTTTTAATAAGGGTTTTTATGTATATGTAGAAAGATATTTGAAAGGAAACTCCATTTTTTAACTGTAAATATGGAAATTCTTTTGCATTTATGATAATTTCGAATAAGTTTTTTTGTTAGTAAAATGTTTTATTAAAATAGAATGGTTTCAGTCTTTTTGGGGGGGGTAATGGAAGATCTTTCCGAAAATAAAACTCTTATTTAGAAATATGTAAGCAATTTTACTCGACATCACTTCAATTCTTTTAATGCGAGTCGAAAAGATTTTATGTGGTTCATTTTTCTGCTCTGTAAGACCTTTTCCCATTTTTTTTTTTTTTTTTTGCAGTATTAGCAATTGGAAAAATATACGTTATTGAATTAGTTTGTACTGCTGTAAACATTCGCACATTCAGCAAGGTTATGTATAATAATGAATCTAAATTCCTATTTAATTCATATTCAGTTCATCCAATAATTTTTTTAAAAATTATCGAAATTCATGGCGAGAATAAAATGAGGGACAGTAGAAAGTGATTAACACTATAAAAAAAGCTTTTAAACTACTCTGAGTTTTCAAACTTTAATATTCTTTGATGCAAGAGTTAGTATTAGAAGTATGTGTATTGTGTCTGTTTTCTTTTCTTCTCAAATATATCATCTGTTTCTGTAAAAAAATGAATAGAATGGTTGATCACAAAATATTCAGTGATTTTGAAATGATATATCAGCAAAACATTAATTGCGTTCTTCAGTGCTAGTAACAAGTAGCTTAGCTAGATGTTATAATTTTTATTTCCTGCACTCTTTTTTTCAGTCTGAGGTACCAGGATGAGCTGCCACTACATTTTACATTCATTTTGTACAGAAAGAAATATTTTATTCCATATTATCCTCAAAAAAATGCTTGACACACCTACCGGAAAGAGGATCAGGGCAGTAGGAATGTGCTGAACATTTATCATTTATTTGAAAGAAGAGAGTTCCTCAGGGAAAATGTGGATTTCATATGTATCTTCCGGGTTTCTTCAACCAAGAACACTGGAGTAAAAAAAAAAAGCATTGGTGGTAGACCAAATGTTTCACACGATGTAGTAGATGAGTCAGACTGTTTCGCACCTTCCTCTAAAAGTTATTAAGAGACTTTAATCTAATATAAAAACTTAATATTTCATGGTAGTTTTTGCTTTTAATACAGAGAGTGGTTCTTTCTTCGCCACATTCGATGGGACCCCACCACGCCAGATTTTCAAGCATCAATGTAGTTTAAATGGAATAATAAAGATAAATCACTCTAGATAAAAGTTTAAACAACTAAAATGTGTAATTTACCGCGTTTTATACTCATCCATAAAGTACTTTGTCAACCTAGAACTTCAAAAATTAAATTCGAAGATCGAATATTAGTTTAATTGAACATTAACTTGCGGTTGATTTATGCCACAGTCTTGAAGAAGTAACTAAAACAGCACAAGCCGATTGCTAAAACAAACCGCTCTCGTGCCAAGGCTGCACCCACATACCCCATTCCATTTGTCGCCAGCTATCAAGAACACCAGGGTTCGTGAACATCCACATTACGTTTACACAACGGTATGTACAGAGCTGAAACATTGCAAACGAGATACGTCTTGATCATTTGTGACATAAAACAAGAAAGCCTATTTATCCCTGAACGAAACGTCCACAAGAAAACAAAGATACGGTTCCAGCAGCGACAGCCAGCAGTAAGAATGGTCATTAATGCGAGAGCAGGGAGGTAACAAGTGAAATGGTCAAAGTCATCAAAATGCGCGAGCCCTCACAAAAAAATCCGAAAGTTAACGACTCAATTGGTGCTGAATTATGAAAATAAAGTGTGTAATCCTTCTGAATGCTGGGTTGAAGAGCATTTACTGTATGAATCCACCCCTTCCCAAAAAAAAATGTTGAAATGTTTCAACTCTATTTAAAAAAATCTCAAAATCCCTCTCTTTCTCTCATTTAGCCAAATTTGATAGCACAAATTTTCAGCGTTATTTTGATCAGTTTTTCTGTTGTGCTGAGAGCAACAATTAACCAAATCAGGGTATTTTTTTTTAACAAAATAGTATTTTCTTAAAAAAATATTATATTCATTCATGACTAGCGACGTATTGAAATTTAAATTTAAATTAATTTTCTTGAACTTTATATGCTTAAGTTTTTTTTTCACACAGTAATTTTAGTAAAAAAGCAAACCCATTTTCGAGCTTATGTGGTAATGAAAATTTGTCCTGATGAGACGCCAGCGCGGCAGCGGCGAAGATGCGGCATGTTTATTTGTTTGGTGAACGTTTCAGGGGCTTTATTTGCATGACTTAAATATCTGGAAGCCACAGCCAATATTTTGGTCGCGGCCGTGGTAGCTGAGTGGTCATGGTCGCAAACTCAAGGCCAGTTATTTATCAAGTCGTGGGTCAGGAGCCCACATCGCGCAAGCATCAATTTACGCACGTTAAACGGTCGAGACTCAATGTCCTTACTCGTACGGTGTGAATGTTTGAGATTGGGAGAATTTCCGGGTACCTCCTTCAGTGCTCGTGAGGTAGTATGATCGCGTTACAAATATGTCCTGATTGGGTGGATGATTGTATTTTGAAAACCCTATCAAAATAGTTTAAAATATCAGCGCATAGAAGAATACTATGCTACAAATTAACTGGTTGTGGTATAGCGGAGTTTTTTTTATTGGGTTTTTTTTATATGAAAAGGCATTTGTAAGTGACTGAGTGATTTTACAAGCAATTAAATGATTTACCGCCCTAAGTGCTAACTGGAGCATGAGTAGTAATTTGATCAGCTTTGTAATAAGAAGCAGTGAAAGTTTTTAAGCTGGCTTATTTAGTTATGTTCCATTTCAACTTAATGTATACATAACTGAAAAGTACTCTAAAACTTCCTTTGTCGGAAGTTCCCACATCATTTTCCAAGTGAGAACCGTTTGTTTAAATGATCATAATTTACATCTCTAGAGAATGAAACCAATTCATATGTCTCACACCTATTTTGAAAACCTACTGAATTTATATTTTCCTCCTCAGAGCAGGTAGATTATTTTATCTATATGAACATAATAGCCAGCAAACATATGAAAGATAAAAAATAACGGAAGGTTAATGTTAAACTATGCCTCTCTACACCCTCACTACACCTGATTTTTTAAAAATGCTGATTTTGAAAAAACAGGAGGAAAAAATGTAATTCCACAGAAACCTTTATTAACTTTGCTCTTTCAGATGCACTCATTGCATCCAAATAAAGGAAATAGTCTGAAGTTAGAAGAGGAAACTAAAAAAATCTATATAGAATTATTACATCTAATGTGAAACGAAAATGCATTGGTTGACAGAATTTCTTCAAATTTTGTTTTCTTTTCTTTTTATGGTAGAATTAGCTTTTCAAATGAACTCGGGAAATATCAGCTTATTCAGCTAGCTAGCTAAAATATTTTTTTTAAAAAAAACTTTTGACGTACCCATTAATAAGACTTTTGTTGAACAACTTATTTTTAGCAAGAGTCGAGTGATTTCATAATCCGATTTAACATTTCATTTTCATACCTAGCTCTCTACTTGTAACATTTTAACCAACTGATAGGCTTCTTCGTCTCGTTTCTTACTTGTTAAACGGTCTTGATTTATATCATTTCAAACAAACTGTCGAAAGAAAACCAATGAAAATTCCATTTATTTCTAAATTCTTTTTTTATGTTCCAACAACTTTACTTTTCTAATATCAAATTCACATTCTTATATTGCTGAGAATTTTACCATCTGGTTTTTATCTTATTTAGAATCGGACTCCCACGAGAAAGTCGAGAGCAAGAAATAAAACAGCCATGTGCAACGTCAGAAAATAGAGTAAATATTTTGATTTATTCAAGTTTAAGTTGTATATAAAAGTAGGAAACCGCAAAATATATTTATTTTCTCTATCTTATTTCTTTCATGTTCTTTTAAGTTTTACTCTCTTCACGCTTTCTTTCCACTAATTATCCCTTTTTAAATTAGGAACATACCTACAATAATAGAGGCATGAATTTGGGTGGATTTTATGTCTGAATCTCTAAGTGATAATCATTTCAAAACCATTCTTTTTTCGAGAAATAATTTTGAATTTGTACTTGAATCCTAAGCAAATACAAAGAAAACGAATTACAAATACGCATGAGACGTGCCATCACTGCGGTCTGTCGCTAGCTTTTAGGATGTTTTAACTGAATTGTAAGTTCAAGTCCTAGTTTCATTTCAAATACCTGCTTTCGTTGTATGAAATACAATATATAAATATCAATTGCTTCAATCAAATATTTCAACTGAATGAATGATATCTATAATGGTGTCAAGATAATAATTACACAACAACGATATCGGTGGACATAATAGAGTAGAATAAGTCTTGATAGTATCCAAAATGAGACACATTAAGCAATCAATAAGGAGGGGGGGGGATAGAATACTATCAGTACGAACAGGTAAATCTTTGCTGCTCTTGCAGTATCATAAAAAATCAACCAATTAACTACGGTTTGTAAAATCAATAAAGATATGAAATCCTTCCGTAACGTGGAAAAGGTGATTAGGAAAGAGAAGTAGCAGTTCGTTCGGCTCTCGTCCTCGTGAACATCTCTAAGGTTCTGAATTCATGCCCGTACAAGAAGTTTCTTTATGAAATGAAATTTAACTCATGCACTCAGCCTAAATCCCCAACTAGGGGCATCATAGCACTTGAATACAGGGTTGTATGTAAGAGTTTTGATTACAATTTAGGAGTTCATAAATTTTAATTTGTTACCTGATTTTCACAATACTTTTATTCTTAGAAAACCACATGACTTCTAGTCAGTGGTCTTCAAACTTTGTCAACTCATGAACTCTTACATTATGAGGTTTTTTGAAGAACGCCATCACACTCTTGTGAAAATATAACCTTATTACAATATTTAAAGTAGATCAATATTTATAGGCACTTTTAGGTAAAAAACAAGTAAAGATAAGTGTTGTATTTTTTATTAAAAATGTTAAACATAGCAAAATTACACATCATATTTATTAACAGCATTAAATCGAGCTCCAGGTGTCACTTATCCTTGTATTACTCGTATAACGTATAATGACCCTCTGGGGAGTGCTTATATTTTTTTTAGAGCATAAACTGTTAACAAAAAGATCAGCTTTATTGATATTATAGATTTACTGTCGCATTTCCTCATTCTGTCTTCTGCATCTGTTTCTGCATTTCTTATTATGCTGCTGCCATACTAAAAATATTTTTCTGAACACATAACGGTATCATTTAGATAATCGTACTTACATGAACTTCGGAAAAGCGTATACGTAGATCTATATTTTATATATATACACTGAACAATTTTTTAAAACTTGCCATTTTAGTATAGTTTCACCGCGACATCGCGTTACATGACGTCGGCAGTCTACATCATTGTATTCGATCATTTTTCAAAAGAAAACTAAACATTTATTAATATATTTAGTTACATGAACATTGAATAAATTAGTGAGTGTTTTATAATTTTCCTTGTCGAATTTTTTTATATTCTTGAATAGCGAATCAATGAAGTTCGACTCAAGTGGAATAAAAGTTTGAAGACCGCCGCTCTACGTAAAGCAACATTAGCTTTTCATTATCTGCCTATGCATTCCCTATGTACGAGACTGATTGGGGAAAAAAGTCGGAGAATAATTCCAGTGGTTGTCGACATCGTTTTGATTACAGTCTTCGTTGTCGGAACAGAAAGTATTATCCCTATAGGCATTTACTTTTTTTTGTGAAAAGAGAAAGAAGTATGTATGCAAATGATCTCTGCTTCCAAACTCATACAAATTTTTTCACCTCGACCAATGACATCTAGGACAAAGGCTCATTGGTTTGAAGAAACAATTTTTTCTTGTTGTTTTCCATTAGTATTAGCTTAAACAAAGAGACTTGCAAGTTTCAGATGTAACAAGAATTACGAAACTTGGGTGAAAAATTAGTAAAAAAGTAATGGTGATGAAGGTATTATGTACTTTAAATCAAGCTTTGGGGTATGTGTGTATAGATAATAAAACAATAACTGCGCTTGTTTGATACGACAGTGTTTGGTCCTTACAAGTAATTGTATAATATTTTTGCTTATATGATTGCATTTGTTTCAAATCTATGTTAGAAAGAAATATAACGGTGAAAGTATTGCACACGAGGTTTTTTTTTTTAATTGCCATTTACGAATTCATCACTGCCCAACGCTTCATTGGGAATGCACATCGTCTTTCGAGCTTCACCAAATAAGCAACGTCACTTCGCTTATTACCCCGATTTTTCACCCCGCGCCACCGGAATGATTCAAGAACTACAACAATCTACATAATGTCACCAAAGATCTTCGACTAGGTTAAGAACATAATTAACGCTGGATAAGGGAATAATAGGTAATTTAGGAGAGGAAATGTTTTCCCAGATTTCTTCTCGCGTGGTGTCGCTGTAATCGTAAAGGATTAAAAAAAACTACGTCGATTAAGAGAGAGAAAGCGAGTTATCTGACCAACTTAGTAAACACATTACGAATGCTAACGTTTTCTTCTTTGTTATGTAACTGGTTTTTTGTTGTTGCGGAGATTTTATGGCAGGAAAAAAAGGGGCGTTTTGTTCTCTACGTTTGACTAGTCTCTACCTTCGCATTGTTACAAGTGTAATAACTTTAGAAAGCTCGTCACCGTTTGAGTAAAATCGTACTTCGCTTGAAGGGCATAAGTGCGAAAGGCCATGCGTTAGGTTTGCAGAGAGATGGCATGCTACAACTTACATCATGTGAACTATTTGGGGACCCTAGGTTGTCTGGATTAATGAAGTATGGATCACCAAAAAAATAACCTTAAAATGAAGCCCTCCATTACAAAACGCCTTGCTGTACCACAGCGCCGCGGCCAGCGGTAAATGCAGTGCGGCAGCTGTTCTGCAGCCGCAGGTATCAACGCAGCAATGGTGTTGGGTTTTTCTTGCCGGCAGGCAGGCGCGCTATGCGGCGAAGCGCGGGCTTACGCGGTACGCGCCTTCAGCGCACGCAGCGCTGCGCTGCGCCAGCGGCAGCGGCGCTTATTTCGCGCAAACAGCGGCCAGCATAGCCGGCAGCGGGCCACGCTGCTGCGCCAGGCAGCGTGCGTATGCGTACGGCGCATTTTCAGATAAATTCCGCGTGTCGCATTCCTCCCTACTCTAGTAATGCACAACGTTTCTTCAGTAAATTTGCTGGTTAGTTATGCATAGTATCACCAATCGCATCAGATGACCCGTGTGTAATGAGCTGAAATTGTTTCTGAACAAGATTAGAGATAGAAAAAATTGTGATGTGCTCATTGAGTCAGGTAGTGAGATATTCCACGGTAGTAGGCTAAGATACGAACGACTTAATGTAGAATGTTTTTGCACTTGAAATTATGTTTAAATCTTTATTCAGATTTAGGACCTGTAGGCCCAAGCGGGTTGGCATGGGTTCACTTTAAACATAGTGGTCCAAATTTACCTTCTTTGAGTTCGCTCACTGGTGTAAAGCAAACAGATATTTTGTTGTATTATTTTAATACTAATTTCTTGAACAATTAATGACCGTGTGAGCTGATAAAGCCTGAGGCCAGCCTTCTTCCACTGCCAGGGTTCGAGAAAGTTCCAGTATAGCAGGACTGATGCTTGGAAGTATGTAAAGGCTCCGAGTCCTCCAGATGGCGTTTTGTGGTATTTTGAGAGGGGAACCAGCTCAAGTGAGTCATCATTATTTGATCGAGGTACAAAATTGATAGAGAGATCCGTTCCAATAACCCTCGTGCTACTTTCTTTAGTGCGACTAGTAAACAATCGATCAACTTTGAAACAGTTGACGCAGAAGACTGAAATTTCGTAATATGGTTTTATTGCTGTTGTCTTCGACATATTTTATCACAGAAAGTTCAAGTGGTCTTAATACCATTAAGCTCTTTTGGTTTTTTTTTTAAGCGACACAATCCATACAAAAAAGAATAATGTGAATTCCATAAAAGGTAAAATGAGAATTCAGAGCAAGCATAGTCACTAGTCATAGTATGAAATTAATTTAGTCTAAAGCCTTGCGCTTCTAAGTCGAGTATTTATTTATGTTTATTAAAAAATTAAGATTTTTCTTTTTAAAATTACTATCCAGATTTAGGGAACAGTTTAATGAGGTCCAGATTAATGAGGGATTTACTTGCTAGCTCCACCTAGAAGTGAATCGCATTTTCTTTACTTAAATCTTCCAGACTTTCATATTTTCTCAGTACGCCAATTGTAAGCAACAGTCATGTTCATACTCTTGAATATTGCAGTTTTAAAAGAATTCCTATTTTGAGATTTGATTATTTATTAAGAAACCAAGTTAAAATTATCCTGTATATCAAATTTTTTTTTATATGTTTTAATAAATCTGTTGGCAATTTTAGTAAATTTAGTTTTTTTTGTGCAATAATAACAGTAACTTCAATTATGTTTTCTTACTTAGCAGGAGTTCAGAAGTTATCTGTAGTAGTTGATTTTATTTTTTTTCCTTGGATGTATATGAAGAGGTTGATTATATGTTTCTAAATAATTTAACTTTATATTCTCTCTATGATTACTAACAAGATTTGTATTTTATTTATTACTTTCTGGTATGTAATTTAGTAACTGCTATATTTGTTTTTAATATATTTCTTTATTTACGTGCTAATTTTTTGGAAATATTTTTAACTTCCTCACTTTGTTCGATTCTTCTGTTTTTTGAAATTTACTACTGATTTTTTTTTTATAAAATAATTGCCGGGGATTTTTTAGAGGATCTATGAAACAGTATTTAACCCAAATCACGGTCCAAAGCCTGTGATTTAATTCATTTTATGTTCTGTTTATATCATTGTCATGGTGTTGTTAATATTTTCAAATAATAATAATAATTCTTTAATTTTGATTGACATTCTGCTTGTTCATATCATTATTATTCTTATAATCAAAACTATTATTAATTATTTCACAAGTTAATATTCTCTCTCTCTCCTCTTCTCTCAAAATTTGTTAAAATGGGCACCGAAAGAAAATGTGGCGCTGAGGCTCCCTTCACGCCAGCCGAATCAGAATCAATCCTAATTAAAGAGGATCTAACAGACCAAGATTCTGTTTATTGCTTTACTGCTGAAATACGTCTGTCTCTGGTTGCCGTATCTACTTTAATCGAATCCGCCCAATCAGCCTTAGTGCAAGTTCCCACGGATTCGGCCACACCTGAATTTCTCCTTCATTCATGAATCAACAACTATACACACGGCGATAAGGACTCAATAACCTAACCTTTAAAATTGATTTTCTGAATATATATATATATATATATGAATAAAAGAAATCCTGTGTGAAAATATTATTTCAAATATTTCCTAAAATATAATTGAAAATATGCATAAGCTCTTGTGTAAATTTTATCGAATAAGAACTCGCCTTGCTGCCTGCTACAAGCGCAAAAGCAATTTTGTACGGCTTTAACAAAAGGTATATGTACGGTACTGTCCGTCTCTGGCTATGAACTCCAAGTTTAACCTTCAACATTCTTTTTTCCTAACTATCATTGTACTTCTTTTGAACAGCCCTTGTATAAAGATCGCATAATTTCTCTAATAAAAGGAACTTATGAAAAATGAAAGACAAAACGTTACTATAGCAAACTGAATATTGCATGCTGCTTAGTTTTTTTTTTATCAGGATTAATCAAAGGGATGGCAAAAGACATATAGAAAGCACTAATATCACGAAAAAAAGGATCTTTTATATTATAAAGGAAAATTTGTGTTGTTTTCTTCGTGTAATTGAAAAAATGACTTCAAGATAAATGTCTTAATTTGTGGTAAAAAATTCTTTTTCATCACTTTCCTCCTTTCCAGATTGAATTTGTTCAATTGAATGCTAGGACATAGACGATTAAAGCGTAACTCCTCATAACACAGTTGTTACGTTTATAAAACACCGTGCCACTGGAACGTATTATGATGAAAACTAATAACTAGTGTGAAAAAGTCAGCTTGAGTTCCAAATAATTAAAAAAATACACACGTTGCTATAATTTTGTGTAATAAGGAAGAAAATATATTTATTAAAAGCAATTTTCATCAGAGTATCACATTTTAAATGAATTAAATAATGTTTTCTTTGTCATTTTATATTGGGCTAACCTTCTTCATTGACAGAGATCTTTATTCTCCTGAATTTTTTCTTCACTCAGCAGTAGCCGAGTGGTTATGTTCGCCAGCTATTGATCATATGTTTCCAGTCGAGCAATGCTGAGTCCGATCGCATCGGGTTGAGGCAATCGACACTAAACCTATGAATCAAGGCCAAATTAATTTTTGTTAGTTTAACAGGTAGCAGAAAACTATGATAATAGCAACGTATCTTAGTAAATATCATCAATCTATGTGATACTTACACTGGTGCTTTTAAAACAATCTGTATGTGGGCAAAAAAAAAAAGTGGCTTCCTAAAATTGATTATACACATACCTCCTACTATCTTCTTCCTGAAAAGTGTAAAAAAAAACTAGTTAATACTTATTTAAGTTCTTAATATTTATAAAATAATGAAATATACGTTATAAAATGCATGCTAGGGATAGACAAACAAAAATGACGAATTTGTAATAGTTTTAACCAACAAAATTTTTACGACACAACTGCAGATTTCAGGGTCACAAAAATTAAGTACGCATACTATAAAATTATAATTTTAAGCAACAATATTGTTATTATCCTATAGATTTTAAATTTATTATTGTTATTCTATATATATAGATTTGCTACCAATATTGTTATTTTTATAGATTTTATATTTACTAGATAGCTTAGAATTTTTGTGTTGGCTTACCACACAAGTGTTGTTTCTTTTATGAAAAATAAGGCAAAAAGAAAAAAAAAATACGCAACACTTTCGTCGAATCTTGATAAGTACTAAAGATATTTCCATTTGTTTAAGAATTAATATTGTTTTTATCTGAAAAACTGCACAGCTTTTCGGATCTTGCTGTCAAGGCGCTAAAGACGTTTCATATATTTCATAATCCATTTGGAAACTGAAATTTCAGACCACATCATTTAAAAAATGAATGATCGCAAAAAATGATGCTATGCTAACAATGATGTTAAAATAAAATGAATATAACTCTATATTCTATAATGATGTTTCGAAGGTAAATATGGCTAAATAAAAATCCTATACTCGGGAATTATACCGGTGTTTGGAAGTACTAGCTTAACGGAAAGGACATTTTCGAAAAATGTAACCTCATGTAAATGCGCGTATGCGCCCGGTGCCGCTGCGCTACGTACGCCAGCATGGCAGCCTTTGCAAAAGGCCAGCAATGCAAGGCAACGGCAAGGCGCAATGGCGCTTTGCTATGGCAAAGGTACGGTACGCTAAACAGCGTTTTGCAAGGCGGTGCTGCGCCAGCCTTTTCAGCGGGCCAATGTACAAAGGTACGGCGTCTTTGAGCAAGTACGCGTTCTTTGCGCGCCTACGGTATGGCTGCTGCTTGCCGTGCTACTTTAAGTGCAAGCGGCTGGCAGGTTTGCCGGTAGCAGTACTTCCCTCCTAATGAAGAAAATCCCTGATGGGGAAAAAAGAGGAGGGCTATTTCTCAAGTTAGAGGGAATGAAACAATAGATGGAAGTGTCTATTTTTATGTGTATAAGAAAAAGATGTTTCCAGCGCGACTGAGAGGCAAAATGTGGCTGAATAAATGTTCACAAGCTTAAAAAATTACTCGTGTTTCTTAATGTATAATAGCAAAATGATTCAGAATAATGCGGAGGACGACCAAATACTTTGATTGTTATATTTTATTACGAAGTTATATTGACATATTTTTAGAACGAGTTAGAGACCTTTTTGATGTTTCTGAAATCTGAGAGACTGGAATTTTTTTAAGTGTTCTATTTGATAACCTTGATTCTACCCATATCGTGCTTTCCTCGATAACCTTGATTCTGATTATATCGTCGTATTTCAATAGATGGGTATATATTTCGAATAATTTCAGAGTATTGTTCGCTATTCTTCTTCACCGCTTGCAATCGATAGCAGGTGTGTTTGCGCTTAGGAAAAATTTCTTTAGCGGACCGAATGCACAATAGTCCATAGATGGACCGCCAAATACCTTCTGCAAGAAAATGTTGTAAATGTTGTACACTCAGGCTGGCTTTTCTTTTCTTTTTTTTTTTTTTTTTTGTCGAAGGCAGTGATATTTAGAGAGTATGACGAATTGTCCTCTATGCGTCTCTTCTTTGTAAAGTCATTGGAATAAAGAAATGAAATTTCTTCTGTAAACGTTGGATGTAAAAGAAGCATTGTCCTGATCGTAAAATTGATTTTTGATATTATTAATTTATTTAATTTCTCATTATAAGAAAACCTGCAACTATCATATAGCCTTCACTGAAATTTTTTTTGCATTCTCGAAACCAGGTTTCGACATTTTTTTTCTCCTCATTTTTGTCAGTAACAGCTATTTTATTACAGCTATAATAAAACCCATGCTCTTATATATTTTACCTCTAAATATTTTCATTCAGACCCATGCTTCATCTAAGTAACATTTTTTCTGTCCTGATAACCTACAAATCTACATTACAAATTAATTATTTTCATATACAAATTCCTAAAATTATTAGTAATTGTAATGGTTTTGTTCCATCCAGTACCTAATTTGATCTACATATAAAATGGCCCATTCTATCTAGAAATTCTTCAAAATTCACATTGCAAATATCGTATTAATTTTATCTTCTAATTCCAATGAGACTTCATTAAAAAAAATGACTCATATTCTATTTGAAACCTCAAATGAAAATTGCTCAGTCCAGAAATTCCCAAGATTTAATGCTGGGAAATGTCACACTCTCCATAAATTGCTCACAGGCTCTTTTCAGAAATTCCATATGATTTACATTGCAAAGAGCTCCATCTATTCAAAAAAATCTTTGAATTAACCTCATAAAAAAATGACTCATTCCATTCGGTACTAACGCATAGTCCGAATATACCGTGATATCTTTTGACTAATCATTTCTCAAGTTAAAATATAAACAACTCTCGTGCTGAATTCTAGTCTAGATAATGTAATGTAAACAACTTTTCTTATGAGACACCCACGCCTTTACATTACTTAATTTTCATGAATGTAACAGCGTCTTATTAATTATTATAAATAAATGCTTATCTGACTGCTATATTTTCTTTGAATTTTTATATGTAAATGAATGGATTGCATTAAATTTCTCCTTTTTTTCTGCCGCGTTTACCGCGCGCATGCCGCCATGCGCGATGGCGCGCGGCCAAAGGGCGTATGTCGTTGTGCGCGAAAAGCGTTTTAAAGCCGCTGTTCCTGCGCTGGGCGCATATGCAGCAGCTTGCCGCTTTGCAAAGTACGGTACTGTATTTTGCCAAGCGTACGGAAAATGGGTGGCGCATGCGCGGCAAGGCGCGGCGCGCTTGCCAGCGCGCGGCATGCCGCTACGGCAAGCGGCCGGCGCCGCGGCGTGCGTTTACGGTGCGCGTACGGCAGCCAGCCGGGCGGTTTGCGAGAAAGCTGTTTATCGCTATTTACTCGCAACAAAAAAAAGATTTCTTGCGAAAAAAAAAAAAAAAAGAAAAAAAAAAAAAAAAAAGATTTGGAAAAAAGGTTGAACGATTGTATCAATCTCAAAAGGTGATTAACAAAAGGTGTTATGTTGATGAATAAAAAAAAATTTGCAAAAAAATGTTGTTTTCAATGTTAGACTCGGGAGTTATTGATCGATGTGTTATATATATATGATATTTGTTTTTAAATTTTTATCATAAATATAAGAGTTAAAAAAATTCTGCATACAAGTTTATGGTGGAAGCAGATACAATACTGAATATATTTATCGAAATAAAGTATTCAGAAATCCATAGTAATTGCCTAAGCTATCCTAATTGTATTTTACATATCGTTAAATAAGTGATTGAGTTATAATTTATATACCTAATTTATACAGTTGTATACCTTTAAATAATTAGTAATTGAATTATAGGAATTATTCCATTAAGTAATTGAGTTATTTAAGTTATATATTGTTAAATGATAAAAATTGAATTATAAACTATGTACCGCCTAGTAATAAGGAGAAGAGTTACAAATTGTATACCATTAAATAATAAATAATTGCGTTATATGAGTTATATTCCGTTAAGTAATAAACAAATGAGTTAAATTAGTTATATATAGAATTATAGGTAATACACACACATAGTCATAAAATGTATATTATTAAGTTCTAAGTAATTAAATAAAGGAGTTAAGAGATATATGTTCCATTAAGTAATAAATTATATTGGGTTATAAGTTGTACACTGCTAATCAATAAGTAATTAAGGATAAAAAAAAGAGGTAGGTATGATAAAAATCTTCATATGTATTGTTTGTTCTTTTTCATATTATTACAACGAAAAAAAATTTTTTTACGAAAGATACTTTCATATATGTTTATTGGCCACGGTAACCAAGTGGCTACTTAATGTCCGATTACCTTAAGGCTACTTAATGTCCGATTACCTTAAGGCTACTTAATGTCCGATTGATGCACGAGGCTCAAAGTCACCCACAGATAAGGTATCCTCCACATCGCTTCCGTGACCGTGATTCATAAATCCGATGTCCTTTGCCGAGAATCATCGCGCTGCTTCAACGTGTTACGTTAATACAAGATTAATCAATGCATTAAAACATTGGTATCGTTTTTTTTAAAACTTAGATTAAAAATATCTTTACTCTTGATTGAAGGAAACTGTTCTAATTGTGCGACTACTTGGTATTGTGTAAGATATATTGAAGTCGATAATAATAAATTTTTCCAAAACAATGTTCTCTAAAATTTATTCAGTAGTTCTCCTGTTTTAACTAATCTTATTGAAATCTGTTTCTCATCACTTTATTTGCAATGACATGCTCTCTTCTACGAAAATCACTCAGCAACGTTTTTATTCTATGGAGAATTTTAATTTTCCTTCTCAAACCTAGATTATGTTACATATTTGATTGCAATAAACGGAGTAGGGGAGTATCCGAAAAATCAACAAGTAATAAAGGCTTTTGAGAAATAACATTTTTTTCCCTATTTTCTAAAATATTTTATATCTATTTTAATTATTCGTTCGTGGATTTTTCAGTTCTTTAAAAAATATTCATAAAACGTTTTAAAAATCGTGGTAGAGAGATATAGCTCCACAGAAATATCCATTAATTTTTGCTCTTTCGTATGTATACTTTATTACATTCGTATACATAAGATAATTTAGAATTTAGATGGAAAGTAGGAATTCGATAGGATTACCATTACACTCACGAAGTCAAAATGACTGATAGATGGGATCCGCAACGAAAATTTTACAGAAATTATACTTTTACGTATGTTAAAGCCAAGTTTGACTTCGTATCTATGCACTTGCAGATTTTGTATCATGTGACAAAAAAATACAAGTATATGAACAAATATTAAAAATTTGAAAATATATGTGACAAATATATAAACAGAATATTGAAGACCTGGTTGTATTCAAGTTTTCAAAGAGACTTGGATTCATTATTATACACCATAAATCAAGCAACGATCAAAACAATGGGTTGCTTCAGTGAATTTTTTCCAATGAATGCAAAGACGGACTCATCGGCCGGAAAAGTTATCGCAACGATTTTTTGAGATGCAAAAGATATATAAATTTCGTAAAATTCAGAACTCAGCTTTGTTTTTAGTAAATAAGTGTTAAAATAACGCTTTAACTAATTATTTAAAATGCTATGTCTTAAAAATAAGTTTCTCTGTTGAATTTCTTGTAAAATATTCTTAAATTGTTAATATGAAAATAAAAAGTTTACGTATTACATAATGTTAACAAAAGAAAAAGAAATGAAAAGAAGTACATGAAGTCGGTTCAAAAAGTAACTGATGCCGTAGTAGTAGAGTGGTCATGGTCGCTAGCTCATGGCCTGTACTGCCACCATTCAGTTGTAGACTGGAGTCCTAATGCCAATAAAGACACGTCATGCTACAAGGCTGAAGCATATTAAACTTGTGTAGAGACGCAATGTCATCACGTTGAGAGGATGTGGAGGTTTGGAGTTTGGGGTTCTACCTCAGGTGCTGTTCCTCGTCTTTCCACCGAGCTTTATAACTACTAGTACCTTCTCCATTTACTCCGGTCTTTTTAATTTTCTTGTAAAGTATACTTAAATTTTAACATTAAAACATAAGGAAAAGAAAGAAGAAAGAAAAAAAAAGAAGGGAAGAAAAAAATATATCCATAGATAGCTCATAAAGTACCCATGCTAGGAATTCAAAATGAGGTTTATGGAAAGGAAATAGGAGTGGGTAACTCACTGAAGTATACATCAAATTCATAGTTTTAAATATTTGCATGAAGTCCATGAGGAAGATGCCCTTCCTACCCATAAAACCCATCGTCATCCCTTTTCCCGACCCACTTCGCCTTCTTTGCAGCAAATACTTTGGAAACAATCTATTGTTTTGATTGTTTCTCGGTTTCCGGTGAGAATAATGATGAATCCATCCCGCTTCGATAGTAACAACTCGAAGTGGCAATTATTAAATTTTGATTTGGCAACAAATAGTTTCAAAATCAAAACTAGCCACTGAATCAGTGTCGAGTTTGTTTCACTTTAATTAATAGATGGTAGAACAGAATGTCTTAGCTTGTACAACAACTTGTCTTACCAATGACATCAGTTGTTAAAGGTAATTTGAATCACCCTCGTGTAAATAATTAAATAATCTGCAACTAATCGTATCTTTAATCAAATATCAAAATGAAGAATTCTATTCATCTCGATAACTCTAAATAGTCGACTTCATTGTATCAGAAGAGAGTCAAGTAGACTTTTAGTGGCTGAATACTAGTCAGATATACACGCTTGACAGATGATCTTTTAGTTGCTTGAATCTCTATAGTGTCCCTAATTCCTTCTAATTCCTCTATCTCCTTTCTCTATTATTCACTTCACTTCTGTGTTGTTTCATTCGAGGATCCATGTTTTCCTGTTAACGCGGCACGTGGAGGTTGCAATCTCAGGTTTCGTCTTTGTTCGTTCATCGCCAATAGACCTCCGTTGCTTCTAAGTGCAAAGTTAATAAGTAATAAATCAGTCATTCTTTTTATATAGTATAGTTCATTTACATATACTGTTCTTTCAAAGGCGAGGTCCTCCTATAAAACGTCGTGGTAAAGCACCCCCGGTGGTTAGTTGGAAGGAAATGCGCGTGAGATCCAGTTACAGAATTTCTCAGCACAAAATTAAATCTAATTTGTAATTGGATGGGGAAAGCATTAGTGATTTTTACTTGTTGAGTTTATTAAAATTATTCCTTTTTGAATTTTGTTTTAAAGAAAAACGAAAAGGGATCGAAATTTTTGATTGTATCATTGCTGATTAAGAAATGTCGTTTTTTAATAAGTCTTGAAACGGAATTAATAAAAAATACCGTTTCTTTTTTAAAAAAATTTAATTATTATTATTATTTCAATTAAACAATGGCAATCCATAAAGAAATATTTTTCTGAACCATTTGACGTTAAATTTGCGGAATAGACACGTTTGTGAGTACAATAGATTTATTTTCACTGCGAGGAGTAGCTATGTGCAGTGAAACATTATTTACAGAAATGACGACATTCGATATCTGCGAGGTTGATGAGGTCCGAGGATATCCGAGGTTCAGAAAGAGGAATTTTAGCGTTAAGAGTTTCGATACTTCATGTAGTGTATATATATATTCGTACCTAATCGGTCAAAATACTAGGTTTTCGTAAAAAAAAAAAAAAAAAAAAAAAAAAGTGTAGTCATTTCATAAGCCTTTATAAAATATTTTTTTGGTCACACTTTATCTCAAAGAGAATCGAAATTCCTAAACTCAGAATTTCGAGAGTCGTAATCACACAAATAATTAATTGTGTAATTTTTAAATTTTTTCCGAAAATTTGGTTATACATTGGGACGATCGGCGGGGTATACAGAATAGCTCTGCGGAGGGGAAGTACAGAATAATTTTCGAGAACTCTGCTGTTTTTCGAAGCAATTGTTCATGCATTTGAAGATTTCAGCTGTGATCATACTGAAAACTATATTTTATTAAAAATGGACTCCGGCCGGTGGTTTTCGTTGAGTCATGGTTTTGTTGATGCCACAAAAGACCCGCCGTGTAGCCGGGGCTGATGCTCGTTAAATCTGTCGGAGCCCAAAGTCCTACCGTTGGCTTGGTGTGGAAGTTAGGAGAGGGAGGTACCAGATCAGGTGTCGTCCTCGTCACTGGACCGAAGTTCAGAATTACCAGATCCGTCACCAAAGCCCTCGTATTGTTTCTAGAGCGACGTTAACAAAACAAAACGTATTACAAATTTTGAAGAGGAGTTCTATACCAAGCCCAGACTGAAAAACTCGAGTTTATGTCAATAAGAAATACGGTCGCGTAAGAGAATCTTCTACTGCAAGCAAAGAAAATTTTACAAAAATTTTCTTCCGCAAAATTTCAAATTGGTGATACCTCACGAATACAAGACCCCGATATCGACCGTAGTCGTACAGATGCCCGAAATGCGTTGGTGGTTAGTGTTGGAATAAAGGACTTGGATTTTTATAAATTAGCAAACAAAAATGATACTCTCGAGAAGTTTTGCACCCGTAATCAGTTCGTAATTTGTAAAGAAAAGTTGTTTTCCATAAATGAGATTTCTTCTCAAGAAATGTCACTGAGAGACTCATTTGCTGCTAATTCGAAACGAGGAAACCAAAGCTGTAAACAGAAATGTTCCACGGCTAAATGAAGTTGTAAAAAAAGCAAGGGACACTTGCGCAATTTAAGGTGTCGTAACAGTTCAAGTTGCTGCAATTAAAATGATTGCGTATCGTTAAACATATAATTTGTATTTTTGGTATTTTCTTTTCTCATTTAATATGTATAGTTCGTTTTAGGTGTAACAGTTTATTTACATTATTAGCGTTTCTCTCCTATCTTAATGTGTATCATAATGTATTTTAATAATAAAATATGATTAAAAGATTGCATTTTTTCCTTAAGGTAACCAAAATATCTTTCTTCAACGTTCACCGTCAGTGTAGGTTAAATATCGACATTTGCGAGTGAGAAATTATGATATTCAACAAATATTTTGGCCATATACCTTGCGACTATATGAATGCTGACATTTGCCGGAGAATATCAACATTTGCCAGTTATTGGTCTTTCACAGCAACGTATTTTTCAAAAATACTTATGGAAATTTTTTATTCTTTATGAGTAAATTTAATTGTGTTTGTATCTTGGCCGCTAATCGTTGAAAATCTGGTTCTTAACTTAGAACGAATAAGATTAGTTAATTGTTTATTTTTTAGCTGGGAAGGTTTTTGCTTCGATTTAATAACTTCATTATTGAATACAGAGATTCAAGGCAATATGCCGTACCAAATGTCGAAATCAATTTACACGCTGCATCCTTTAAAAATGACATTTTGATTCATTTACAAATTTCCAAAATTCTATTAGATATTGTGGCGATTTATGGTGCATCTTTAATACCAGAACCTCCTGAACTTCAACAATTTTCCTCTCTCGGCAAGTATATCAGATAACAAATGCTTAGAAAATGTGATGTCATCTCTAATTATATCAATTTCAAATGGATTCACAAGAAAACTGATTCAAGATTTTCTTAAGTCTCCAAACCACAATTTGATATCGTCCACTAATTTCTGTAACTTGTCTAGATATTCTTGAATCTTTGTAGCTTCGATTTGTGATTTTTTTTTTAATTTTCAGGAGAGGAAAGTTATTTAAGTTTCTTCGTCATCAAACCGTGTTTAAATAGTAGCATTTTTTTTGTTTGAAAATGAAAATTGATTCAGTAAGATCAGAAATAGTTTTCTACTTACTCAGTAATTCTACCTTGAATTAATGTACATGTTTTATTCTATCAGTAAGAAACATAAAATAATGTACCCAATAATCGACTTCTTACTGCGAATGTTTTGCAATCTTTTTTCGGCCCTGGCTAAATTATAAATTGAGGACGTAGTACAGGCACAGTTTAATCAACTGTGCTTTATGATTCAGGGTGTTTACAAAAGAATATTCCAAAGTTGAAGAGCTACAATTACAAAACGAAAGGAGTTATTTTCAAACTAAAGGAGTTTTTTGGACAAATTAACTTTAAAATAACACTTAAAAGTTTATAAAATCATAAATGTCCAATGGGATCCCCTCCAGAAATACGGAGATGTTCTAACGGTACAAAATGATGGATTGGTTGCAAAGCAGATGTTGATCATATTCTTAATAAGTAACCACCACAAACCCCTTATTTAACTCCCTGCGAGTCTTTTTTTGTTTGTTTGAGGCTACTTAAAATATAAAGTATTTCTTCCGCCATTATCGGAGAATATTGACGAATTGAAAACGTGAATAACTACAGTCATTCAAACCGTAACACCGAATATGTTGAAAAAAGTATGGGAGGGGTTCTATTTTCGACTGGATATTGTTTGTGTTTCTAGTGTGGTGATTCCATTGAAGGTTAATTAATTTTTCGAACTTTTAAAAGTTTCATTTTTACTTTTGTAATAGTAACTTTTCAAAGATAGGATATTCTTTTGTAAACACCAAGTATTACGTTTTGCACCAAACGCAATACACTAAGTATCACGTTTTGCAGATCCTACAAGGATATCTCCGTGGGATCTGGTTCTTCCTTGAAAATGTTATGAAATGCTACTGTTTCTGTGGGGTTATAGTATCTATTTGAACTTCTACCAATTCCATTTCCATCATTCCAAATACGTTGATCATATTTTTTCAAATTGTCTTCAAATCTTGAGAGTAATATCAATTCTTTTCGTCCTTAACGAATATTCGCTATATTTTCCTTTCATCGTTTATATCTATAGTCCCTGACTCGGTGTCTAAACGATAAGTATCATTTTCATTGGTTTATATATCTTTAATTCTAGTAAACTCTTCTCACCTATACTATTTATTTTCTCCTGAGAATTTGATTATTCCGACATTTCTTTTGGTAAAGTAGATAAAAGTGTAATTCGCACGTGGAAACAATGTTTTCTCTCTCTCTCTCTCTCTCTCTCTTTTCCTCTTTTATCTTCTTTTTTTTTTCTGAAAAAGAAGTCAGAAGCAACTACAATAGAAGTAAGCTAATGGCTGCAGACCTCGTTGTTTTGAGCGTAAGTCAAAAGGCAAGAAGACATCGGAACTGACATCCCCCCCTCTTCAAACTTTCACATTAACGCAGGAGTTGGCTACTCGGCGGATGTAACGTTCATCAGCTTTACTACACGGCGGGTCTTTAGTATCGTCAGAATTGGAATCCACGACTCAGCGAAAACAATGCGGACCACGAGCTCGTGACCATAACCATTCGGTTATCGTGGCCACACAAATATAATTGTATGAGCAAATAATACATAAAAATAAAACATAAATTACCTGAATTTTTTAGTTATTATTGCTTTTCTTTGCTAAAATTGGTTTTAGTTTAATTTTTATTAACGTCACACTAGAAGCAAAACGAGGACAATTGGTGACGGACCTCGTAATTTTGAACCACGAGGACGACATCTGAGCTTGCACTCCCTCCCCTAACTTCTATACCCCTCCAACTTTGGACCCCGATAGATTTAACGTGCATCAGCCCCGACTACACGGGGTTCTTTGGCAGCCACTGCTCGAACCATCGACTGAACGAAAACCGTCGGCCACGAATCCGAAACCATGACCACTAGGCTACCACTGCCACTGCTGAAATTGATATCATACTTGCAACTTGAAATTTGAAACATATTAAAATTTAATTTCCCAATTATTTTTAATTGAACTGACTACACAAGGAATTTAAGGATATTGTGCAGAAAATTGATACAATATGGAGTATGAGCAACACGTCTTCTGATGCGACAACTTATAACGTAGTAACTTTCTTCGGCTCAAATGATTTGTCGTGATTCACATTTTTCTTAAAATAAACTAAATAATAGAAACACCGAGAAATCAATTGAATGTATTTAACGGAAAAGCAATGAAGTCAAAGTGAGACCGAAGAATAACATTATTTGCAAATTTTTTAATAAAGATTTGTAACGAAGTGATGTCGTTATTAACATTAAAAGTTATAGAGTATAGGAAATAAATTATTCGGGTACCGTCAGGAGACGCCTTGTCTCTTGTGAGAACGCACAGGTTCATGGATAACATTTCAGAGTACATTTTGATCTTGACCGTGTAAGGCGGGTTATTTCGTAACGTGATGTAATTTCTCCTGACTGCAAAAGCGGGTTAAGTTAAAATATGGGCTGCTTGGAAGCCTTGTATAGTTTGTAAGTAGTATAATTATTTGTTTATGTGTGGTTGGCGCTTAGAGACTGTAAATAAATGTGTGTTCAAAAAATTTCTCTAACTATTTTGCTTGGTGGATTAATGTTTTCCAGTATAGAGAAGCAATAATATCGATCCAAACATACTTAACTTGTTTATTCAGATTTTTAGAGCAAACATTATCAAAATAAAATATTAATGTGGATCGATTACTTAATCACGCTCTTAACCAAATATTAGAATTCGAAATCCTAATTACCTTAATAAATCGCAATAATAGTTTGATTCAACTGGATTCGAGTCCGATAGACTTGTAGTAATGAAGCCGAGTAAGCTATACATATGCTAGAATATTTCATCAAATTTCTTTCGAACCCAGTATATGGCCTGTCAATTTTTGCTAAGTCCGTAATCTTCCTATATCCGGTCAATATTTATCTCATCTATCTTATTACTACTACAGTTACATGGGAATGCTAATTTACAGATCACGGGTCTTTCACAAGGCGAAGTTCTCACATCAAACATCGTAGTAAAGTAGCCCCAGAGGTTTGTTAAAGAGAAATACGTGTGAACACTTTATAAGTTTACAAGTGGCTTGTTTGAAGTATGATGTATTCGAACAGTTTAACTAGGGACTTATGATACTGTATTTCAATTAAATGGTATTTAATGACTGTTCTTCCAATAGAGCACATGCAATTCCAAGTATAACAAG
>BMAW01060649.1:275600-330709 GCA_019974015.1 Nephila pilipes | reverse complement strand
AGAGGTACCCTGGCTACTGTACCACATGACTCCATTACTGCATGGTGTTTATTGATAATGAGTCCTCCAGGCTATCGTGCCATCGAACGTTTGCTCATGCCTACGTATGACCTCAGCTATCATGGCAGATTCAACTTCCACACCTTAAAGGAGGAACTGCATGGCACCTGGAGAGCAAATCGGTGGTCATGCACGCTGACGAAATCCGGTCCGATCACGAGACCCTACACGGGGATTGTGCAAAGGAACCTGGTGAACAGTGGTGGAAGGGTGGATCGCCTCTTCGCCACCAGACCCTCTCATCCCACGTGATACCTTCTATCTGGCAACGAAGAAGACGCCTTCAGCATCGTCCAGCCAGTCCACCTGTCCACTGCCCCTTAACCGCGTCTCAACATGTATTAGACAGAGAACAACAGGAAGCATACGTCTGGTATAGGCCACTGACGTCGAGAAGCCAACTCGGCAGATGCGGCGAGACCATTGTGGTGGATAACGGAACGACAACGCACTTGCAGGACAGAACTGATTTATGAGTTCCGGATCCCAGAAGACCTGGAGATGTACTCAATTGTTAAATGTGAGCGCTTGACGCTGATGGAGACAGACCAGTATACCACCTCGTGTCAAGGCACCCTGTCTTCACACCCTAAAACTGGCAGATCCTGCTGGATCGCCACTCCAACTAAAGACCTACAAGCTTAGCATTAGGACCCAGGACACGCAAAGCCACCTAGAGAGTGGCCCTCTCGGTTTACATCGAGGTATACAGCGAGAACTGTTGCCAGAGTCCGAGATGGACCTGAGCTTGAGACGAACGAGGTGACCAGTCAGGCAAGAGAAGTGTGGACCCACCAAGAGGTGAGGTACAAGGGAGACGGATGGCTCCAAACCAGGAAAGGTGCACAGATTGGATGAACATCCTCAAGAGACATGCATGGAAGGTCCTGCCAGGGGTGGAAGTCGATTTTCAGAGATGTCAAAGCAAAGAGCCTTGGGACTACGAACACATGGAGAAGACATCGACTTCTGGTCTTGTCAGCGGTGACCAATATTAATGGTAAGCCATTTTTATACTATCTTTGTGTCGTTTCGTTTTCATGTTGTAATTATGAACCACAATTCCACAAATTGTTTTTCTAACTTTAAACGACATTGAGAAAGAAAACTTTAGATTAATATTATTTCAATATTCATTAGTTGACTGAATTTGACTACAAAAATTTGTAAATAAACTAACATTGCATAGCTAAACTTATTAAATTTAAATCTAAATTGTTCTAATCAAATTGGATCTACGCTCAATTAGCACTTCAGTATGAATAGTCTCTTCCGTTTCTAAATCACTCATCTTCCGCTTTACATATCCTTTTCATATTAGCCATTATTTAACAGAACACTTTACAGTTCTTCTATATAGAAGTTAAGAGTTTTTAAAGAATAATTTTAAACCATTTCGATAGGATTTTTAGATGCAATCCCTTTATCTATTGACAAAATTGTAGTGATTGGCTTCTCACATTGTTACATTTTGAAATAACTCTTTGTTTACACTTAAGGTTCTGTTATCTCTGAAACTTAAAAGAACCATTAGAGGTATTTTTGGAACGCAAAATTTATAACAACAGAAACTGACCAAATTCGTGATAACATGTAACAAGGAAAAGTTTAGGGAAGATGAGAAATAACACAATAAGAAATAAACTGGAGGGCAACCCAATGTTTTATGGTTCCTATTTATGGTGTATAATAAAGAGGCAAGGTGTGTATAATAATATATAGTGGTGTATAATAATGAGGAAGGTGTGTATAATAATATAGTATGGTGTTAATAATGAGGCAATTATTCACAGTGACAACTGGTCTTTATAAAAGCAACTCTTTGAAAGCAAATACCAAATCGAAATTAACTGAGAAAGCAAATGGATTAGTTTCGGCACGTGCAACAGATGCAGCATTCAATCATAACACTTACTTTGCTGACAACGCCATCTATTGTAAAATATTTTGAACCACACTCCTAAGATATACAATATTGAGTACAAGTATTGTTTTTCAAAAATTTCTTTTGACTTGCAACAATATTTTATTTTAGTTACAAAAACTCGCTAAGTATTATGAATAAACTTTGCATAGTGGACAAAGATTGAAAACTCACATACGAGATAAAATAAATATCCAAAGATTAACATAGTACTGCAGAGATAAATTTTCTAACTATTCTGGATAAACTAAATGCTTCTTGACTCTCAACAGATTCTAGCAATTTTTCCATAAATTCGTTTGTCTTTTAAAAATACATTTTTATGTGACTTTCTTCCATAATTTTAATTGAAATGCCCAAATGAACTTTGAAAATTGAAGAAATAGAATGGATTGCAGAAAACTTAGTTCTAAATTAAATTCCTCAAATTTTAACATCAAAATTTCATAATATCCTATTACATTTAGAATAGTAACCAATGTTTTGAATACATATATTACTCTTTGTTGATTCAAATATTACACAGAAAGCATTATGAATCAGTTTATTAAGAACTCATTTTAAAATAGTGCTGATATGGTCAAATATATGAATAATAAAAAGATTTACGCTATTTATAGTCTGAGATTTTGAATATATTTTAATTCATAGTAGATTTTAATGCATAGCAGATAGTAGATTTTCAGTACATAGATTTTATTAAAGTTCCAAAGAGATTTATGTAAAATTTAGGTTAAATAGGTGTTATGAAAATTAATTGCTTAGTTATGTTAGCTCTCTAAAAGAAAATTATATATATTTCAATAGGCCACCTTTGTGATCTTGTATTACTTTTGCATTTTAATGAACAGTTTCAAAAATATTACTGTGGTTTTGCTAGTAATTGTTAGCATATTTATTTCCATTTTATGAAGATATTCTTTTTATTGCAATGGTTTTATGAGTAAGATACATATATATTGATTTGTACTATTTTCTTCAAATGAAAAATAATGAAGATGTTAAACCTTTCTAATATTTTATCCAGAGTATTAAAAATTGAAAGTTGATATATATAAATTGAAAGGACTATTTAGATATCTCTTTAAATTTTCAAAGATGATGATTTCTAGTGATATGAGGAATATAATTCAAAAGGGTACTTTCAAAGTACCCTTTGGGGAATTCATTGCTTCATCTATTTTAGAAATATAATTTATGTAGTTTTACGTATAATAGATTTGTAGATTAAACCCAGAATACTCAATTAACTTGGATAGTTTTTAAAATTTATAAGCAGAATTTCCTTTTAGTTTTATTACAACAGAAATCATAAATTTTAGTTTTTTTAATTTTGTTTTTCTCTTTTTCATTAATTTTTTTCATTTTATGGTTTTCGCAAATTTTTTGCGTTAGTACTCTTTCTCAGATGGAGGGCATTGTGATACATTTTCTGTTTCAGCTTGAAACTTTCGGTTAAGACACAAATATTTCGCTTAAGTTTCTTTAAGCAGAAGATTTGTGGGATGTTGCTCCTATGCATGGTTTCTCATGCAATTTTTTTCAATCTTTTCTAATCTTTTGATTTATTGTTTAGCTAGGTGAATTGGCGAATCACAGCATTTTAACAATGTTTTTTCTATTTTCAAAATGTATTTACAGATTGAATATATCTATTTGTCTGCATATATATTTTATCTAATTTATTTATTTATTGGATTTTGTGTTCGTTTGGATCCCATTCCTTTTTCTTTTTTGAATTTATAGAATTTCTGTTTTAGTTTATAACATTTTTCTGCAGGGATTGTTTGATACTTATAAAATAGTGTTTAAATTGCAAATCTGTCAACAGCCAGATTAAAAAATTATAAATGTTATATCTCATTATCCTTACGGTTTTTCTTTGTTTTCATGTTGTGATTTCTACTTTTTCATGAAGTGATAATTATCTTCTTGTCATTATTTAAATATTTTGTATTCTTTTAGATATATTGATCTCTCTCTTCAGTGTTTAGTCGTTTATTCTCCCTCTCTTCTTTTTTTCTAGGTTTTTGACAGATACATTTTATTTATTTATTTTTTTATATTATTTATATCACCTAAAATTATTTGTATGGTTTCTTTTTAATTTTTGATTTTTCTTATGTTTTAATATACTTTGCTTCTTTATTAGTTTAAAATAATTATTTTGAATTATTTTCAATATTACTGAATTATTTTCACACACAGATATATATATATATATATATATATATATATATATATGTATATATTCAACATTCTTAATGTTTGAAATGTAATTTAGTATTTCCAAAAGTAAATGTATGTTTCAAGAAGTCATTTGCTTATCAATTACGCGCGTTACGGAAAGTAACTGGACATCCATGAATTACTTTCTACACTTCATTTAATTTCAGATTGTCTAAATATAACGAGTACCTTAAAATATATCAAAAGAGCACGAAGAATAAAAATGTATACAGCGTAAAAACATTTGAAATATTCTTACTTAATTCTGCCTGTGGTTGAAATAATACATTATAAACCAAATCAAGAATTTGATCAAGAAGTGTGTCTTTTCTTTTAACTAAAAATTTCTCATTTGACTCTTTGTGCCATTCTGCATTTCATGTAATGTAAGTATATATCAAACTTGCGGCTCGTGAAAAGCATACAGCAATAAATATATTAGCAGCGGCCCGGCCAACATAACAGAACGTAGCAAAAAAAAAAAAAAAAAGCTTTCACACAGTACCGGATCACAGTATTCGCCAATTAACTATTATTATTCACATCACGCCCTTCACCAATATCAACCAATATTTTAGCAACCATTGATAAAACAATACCTAAAATTTATTGACGTTGCATTTATTCATTTGTGTGCAGTTCTGTGTCTTTTAAGTTGACATTTAAGAAAAAATACTAATTTTTATTAAAAGTTTCTTTACGTTGTGTCCGCTATCACTCATTTTTTTAGAGCCTAGCGTTTAGTACATCTCAACCCAAACCGCGTGGGAATAAAACTAAACGAGTAATAGTCGAAGAACATTGGTGTTTCTGAGGAAAATAGAAATGGTAATATTTTTGTCAGACATAAAATAATTTGCTCGATATATAATTATGTTACTTGTACCCTAAAATTATTTAGCAAAAAGAATCATTATTTGCAAGTGATACATTAGAAAACAAATCAAAGGAACGGCTCTTCCCCCACCGATGGTAAATTTGTGATGTGTGTGTATGTGTCCCGTCTCTGCTTCTATTTATCTCAACCACCGAAACTCAATAAAAGTTCAGTCGATTAATAAATGAGATGGGAAATTCTTTAAACTAGTTTCATTCTTGTCTAGGAATAATCAGAGGTCAATGTTGGTATTAGGAATGAGGAACGGAAACTTTCAAGCGTCTTTAACCAAAGATTAACAGGAAATTCTATTCATCTCAATAACCACTAAAGCAGATTGAAGTCAGGAACAAATGTACCGGATCCAATTACAGTCTCAGTAACCCTGGGACCGATTAATCTTCTGCGAATTTGGCCATACGCACACATTCGTATCCCAATTTCAAGCTCCTCTTACAACTCTTCAAACGCGCCCAATCTTGCTCTCTCTGTCAGATATATCTTCTTTTTATTCACTACACTTCAGTGTATGGCTATGCTAATTTACATTAGTCACGGTTTATTCACAATTCAAGGATCTTAAGTGTACTTAGTTCCTTTCCACTTTCAAAAATTCAATTTTTCAAATTTGTTTTTAAAAAATAGTGTGGAATGTTAGGAGCTTTTTAAAGCAAACCGCGTCGAAATCCGACTATTATTACGTCTTGCGCAGTAAAAAAATGTAAATGCTAAAAGCGATTTTTGTTTCATTAAATGCAATGAAAACATATCGCTTTTTCTCAGTTTCTTATTTTCACCCTTTCCCACGGGATTAAAAAAAGTTTTGCATGTAGAGTTTCAAAATTTTACATGGGTGCTGTACTTATAGATCTTTATTCTGTAAACCTCAGTTTTGTTAATAGGATGATCAGATTTTATTTTATAGCATGATAAATAAAAAAAATGTTACTAGTTACAAATTTTATGATATATTTTTTTTCAGTTTTTATAAATGTAAGATAAATTTAAAATTTGAAGTTTGAAGAGTAAGAACATTATTTAGCTTCAATTTGGTATAAGAGTAGTGGTTCTACTGTACATATTTCAAATCTTGCGAGTAACAGAAGAGAAGCTAATTTATTTTTTAAGTTTTGGTATGCATATTTCCCATTGTTTAAAAAAATGATTAATTTATCGGAAAAATTGATTGAATACTTTAAATTTTACACTAAAGTATACTAACTGGTAAAGATTCATATTAGAATGAGCAAAAATTATTGATTTATAAAGAATCAAAAAAGTGCGTCAGAATGTACTATTTTTGATTTTGAAAGGTACTAGTCCCCCTTAAACTAAGAGATGTCATATAGAAGTCGAAAAGTTTATTTGAAATGAAATGCGCGTGAGAATGTAATACAAATTAACAATTAAAGACAGGCATAGTTACCACTCGTAGCTTGATCACGTGATTCTAAGAAATTAATTCGTAGTCGAAAAGAGTGTGGCCTTCTGTGTGTAATGGTTTGAAATTTTAGACAGTTTCTTTTAGACTCAAATGAGGAAATGACTATTGACGGTCTCTCAAAGAAGTACTAGACATTTTTTCTTTGTAGAATAAAAGGAGTAGAGCAGATTTGTAGAATTGTACCTTTGTATAACTTGTATTTATTAGAATTGTAAATTTTTGTATAAGTGTATTTAGTTAAATTTATTTTGCATTTCTGAAGAAAGTATTATCTGGTATGAATTTTGCGCTTAGTTTAGAATCGTAATATTTTGAAACAAATGTTTGAAGCGTTTGTTTTCTCTTATGATGGGAAGCTCGAAATTCTGTCTTTATAATTAAAAAAAAGTGAGAGAACAACGTTTTGAAGCAAAAAAAAAAAAAAAAAGGGTAGAAAAAATTTCTGTTTTTTCCATAAAAATCCATCCTTCTTTATAATTAGCTTTTACTTGCTTCCCTGAGAGAGAGAGGGAGAGAGATTTATGAATTTAATAGTTTCTTTTTGCGCTAGATATAGGATCGTCATGTCCACGTTTAAAAAAGAACGGGAAAAAAATGGCTAGGGAGAAATTTAATTTAATTGAGCTTGCAATGTATTCCAATGAAGATTTCACGCCATCCTCCGATTTCGCCGAAAAAAGAGGGGATTTCGTTCATCAAATTTAATTTATTCGTTTTCTTTTTCATTGTTTATTCATGAACTTTGGCAACGCTTAAAAAAAGTGCATTCCCGCGGAGCTTATTGATCTTCATAAAGAAATAACTTTCGTGCGCTTAATAAAAATGCATGGGAACTTAAAAACAACGAATGTTTTTGTGGGCGAATTTCTGAGAGGTAAAATAAATGCCGGAAAACTTAAAATGGATTTGATTAAAATTAATGGGCCACATTTTAACGAATTCCTTTTGAAAATTCCTAGAATGAAGGAAACATTCCTTTTTTTAGTCTTCAAATATTTTCTCTAGGATTTCACACCACAGTTTGGTCAAAATTAAATTTTAGCAACTATAATCGGCCTCTACTATATATATATATATATTCGCCCTAGTGCCTTTCAATTAATGCAATAAAACATTAAAATAAATAGAAGTCCACAAATATGAGACCGGCACAAAATGTACCCGCATTAGAAATGGAGTAATTTATTGTAGTATTGTGCGGGAATCATTTTTCCTTCTCTCAAGAAGTTTTTGAGTATGTCATCCTTCGAATCTCAGAAAGCCATCATCATCACTATTCCGACTGTTCATCACCTTTTTTTTGGATCAGATACACCCGAAAAAACTCATTGCTTCAGTTGTTCCTTTGTGTCTGGTATATAAAGATGAATCCTGTTTTCATCGACGACAACTCGACGCAGGAACTGTCAGATTTTGCTTTGTAGCCGTATGCTTTCAAATCAAAATTGATTTTTTAACTGGTGTTAAACTTATTTTTACTTCGTTGACAGATCGTCGCATTCTATGTTAACATGCACTTGCCTTACTAATACCATCTGTCTCAAGAAACGAGTATTTTTTGAAGATTCAATGAATATGCATTTTTTAACCCTTGCATTAAAAATAAGCTTGGGATTAAATCATGGAAATTGAAGCCTGGAACGTATTGTAAGCGAAAAAAAATGAACTGAATCATACTCAAATGAACAGTGTATTAAAATATTCCTATATATTATTTTCTGATCCATACATTACTCTTTTATGTATGAAAACTAGAAATTAAAAGAAGTAGAACAATGCGAGTTATTTCATGTTGGTGATTTTATTTTTATCGAAAGCATTTCGAGAACTAATTTTATTTTCTTGCAATCACAACTTTAGCGTTTTACTGTTCTTTTGGATTACTATAGCTTTCATTATGACGTTTGGTTGATATCCCGTGCTTTGTTTGTAGTGTTTTTATCGAGGCAATTTAATTCTAATTACGTTTTATATCATAAATTTTATGATTAGTGATCTTATTCATCACATATCTTCTCGCAAATAAAATACTTTGATATATAAAGCAAACCACTCAAATTTGCTTCAGCTTTTTATAATACTTTTTTTTTAACATTTTCATTCATTTTCTTTGTTAGTCAGGTGCATTTCATACTCTGAAAAAGTGATAAATTATTAAAGACGTGTGCTAAAATTAAGCAAAAAGGCAATTACTACTAAGAAACAAACATTTTAAAACGGCATTACTTATATTTTAAAACGGCATTTTAAGCTGTTTGAAACATATAAAGTTTATTTATTTCCGAGTTATGAACTTGAAAACGGTTTTTCTCAGTTTGTGTTTATTAAATATATCATTACTATTGAAATGCTATTACATCCACAAATATTTACCAATCTCTTCCTTTTCTTTGCTGTATCGTCACTCGACCAAGGTTCAAAATTACAAGGTCCGTCGCCAATAGCCTTCGTGTTGCTTCTAGTGCGACGTTAATAAAATCAACCAAACTTTGCTATATGTTATAAACAATATATGTAACAAAATTAAGATTCTATTTTGAAATAAAATAAGTATTTTTCTTTTGAAATATTCTAAAATCGACCCCTAAATTGTTCAAAATATTCTTCAGAATGTAAGGAAAAAAATTCATATTTTAATAGTGTTCTTACAGGAGGAGATTAGGGCTTAGAAATCCCAAAAAATTTTTAAAATTTAATTAAGATTTTTAAAATTGTATCAAATTTTAATCTGAAATTATTATCTTGAATGTAGAAACTCTATATGACTTGCTGTAAATATAATTTTTAAATGCGTAAATAAAAAAAAATTGTTCAAAGGGCATCGAGTTCCCTTAACACTAGATAAGCAAATATTGTTTCAAAACGGATTTTCTTTTCCACAGCGAAAACTCTCTCCCCAAACTTGTAAACCTTACTGTGCTGCAGAATCCCGGTGGTAGAGCACCGACGCTAAACGCTTTGACCGCACCTGGTCACGGGTCAGCGCATCACCTCGGACCCGTACCTCTTCTTCCGGCTTCTTCCAGAGACAATCGTCAACCCCTCCACCTTCCTCCTCCCTGTAGAAAAGGCATTTTCCCATTCCATTTTGTCGTTCTTTTCTTTCTTTCTTTTTTAATTCCGACACGGAACGCACATTTTTTTGAGGCGCGTTTCTAAAATAATGGCAGTTCGCGACGTGCATAGCTGGAGGAGGGCGCGAAGTGTCGGACACCCCGCGTATTCCAAGGATCATTTTGCTCGGCCTCGTTTTCTTTCTCTCTCTGTTTTTTACGGCGGTGTGGAATGTGTTCGGAGTATTTTTTTTTATTTCGTACTTTTTGTTTTTGAATATATCATTGGCTTGCTGTGGCTGGCAAAATTGGGTTGCCTTACAGTTTGTTAGTAAACATATCTGAAAAGACATACCAGTATGATTTTTTTTTAAGTTTTCTTCTTGGAAAGAATAATTAGTAACATTTATTTGCAGTGGTGGCAATTGAGGAAATTAGAGGGGAGGTGGGAGGCAAATCATTTAATTATAACAAAATAAAACGGGAGGGGGGATTCGGGGAGTTTAAGGGACTAGACATACACACACAATTTAATTGATTGATTGTATTAACCCCGCACTTTGAAGAAACACAAGGAATTTTTAGATAAGGACTTCGTATTTTTGAGCCTCGGTCACCTGACGAAAATGACACCTGAACTGGTACCTGTCATTCCTAACTTCCACACCTTGCCAACAAAATTTAAGAATTTAGCTACAAAATCTTAAGTCCTTAATGCTTTCGAGCTGAATTTTGACAGAGAAGTAAAAGTTGGCTGTTTCTACCAACATTACAGTGGTTTAATTTTAATACTAGTATGTAATTTTTTTTTTTTTTTTTTTTAAAATTTTAATTAATATTATATCATATAATTTTTTTTTCAAAAGAGCAATATGACACATGCCTTGCATTTAAATAGAACTATTTCGAGAAATCCAAAATGATCAATGATAATTTCATTTAAAAATATGGTTTGCTTAAAGTAAACACCAAAGAACGATAATTTACTAAATTCTACCCAGTGAGTAAGGCCTTGTTTTACTCTCCATTACGTTATAAACTATGCAAGGGGAAAATACTCTCATAGATTGTTTGCGCTAAATAACATTTAATTAATCGTTCAATTTAATACAATTATTTATATTATTAAAAGAGAGAGACAATATAATGTAAAATGTTTCTTAGAATCATATATATTAGTCTTTCCGTTTTAAAACAACGTTAAGTATCTTTATTTTCGTCTGACATAGGCTTCCACGCATTCATCTAACTTACAGCACATATTCATTCATCACAGCACATGCTAAACCCTCTGCACGAGTCTTCACTATTTACTGTGGTGCTTTACGAAATGGTTAAACGCGATAAATGGAATTGTAGATTCTGCATGTTTTCACTTAGCAAATTTTTAAATGCTTAAAGAAATGTAATGAAAGATATTTCAGCGATAGAGAAACAGGGTCTACACAATGTTTTGCTTATAATTCCTAGTTATAGACGTATAAAATAGAATAAAAAAATAATTTTTTCACTCAAAAGGGGTATTCAGATAAATCAGTTCTCATCGACGACGGCAAAATCAGGGGGTTCCCAGATCTGATGGTATTAATGATGTTTCCAAAACTTTTTTTTCCTCTAGGGATAGTCTACGAAAATGATCCTCTAATAATAGATTATATGAAAGTAACCCCGAACTCAAAAGAACAAGAAGTCACTCCCAGTCTCTTGAGTTTTTCAAAATATGCACAAGCTAGTTCCTTCCTAGAAAGGGGCGGACATTTTGAGCATTTGTAGTAAATGTAGGTTTAAAATTTTTTGTACATTATGGTTCAAGTGCTTTTCACCATTAGCGTAAAAATAATTACTTTAAGTTTTGTTGTTTTCGTATAATGAATTCACGAATCGTCTGTGCATGCATTTTAGGATATCTGGTATTTTGCACTAAAACTCACTGATTAACAGAAGCACCTGTCTTGTGAAGGAATATTGATTGATGGTTTATCAGTGTGGCTCGTGAAATGATGGGTTTCGACGACGGATTTCGTGACTGTGAGCCGTGGTCAACACCTGATGCCACCAGACTTCCACTATGCACGTAAAGTTTATCGAGGCTCAGCGTCATACTTGGGGAGGAGTGGAAGTTTGGAGAGTGGGGTTCCAGCACAGGTGCCGTTTTAGTTACTTTATTGGTGTTCAAAATGACGAGATCCGTCACCAACAGCCCTCTTGTTGCTTTTGAGTGTACATTCATAAAGAGTTAATCTATCTATATAAGATATTTTGATTCAATCACATTATTTAAAAAGTAGAATTAAATATAAGCATTCACTAATGGAAATTTCGAAAGGAAAAGTACGAAAGAAATTTTCTGAAAAATGTTCATTTGATCGATCCATTTTACTATTATGATATATGCAATATTTAGTTTTAATATAAAAACAAGACTTTCAAGAAGAAATTAAATTATATTTTTATTTTTAAGACTTAAATACTACTCGTACTTGATTGAGTTCTTACACTGCACATGTAGAACAATTTATAAGAATAGTAACGTCTCTTAAATACGGCATTCGATGGTTAGGCAAATTCTATAATTCCTAACCGATTGAAATATTCCTTTTTCGGATTTCGTTTGGATTCGTGAGTTTGTTAACCTTGACCATCTGAACACTACACTGCGGTGCTTGCATTTTCGCCTAATGTGTCGTAACTGATCATGTTTTTTTTTTGTTTTTTTTTGTTTTATATCAGTTGCATATCGTGTTTTCACGATATTGAAACATTGAACACTTTTTTCATGTATATAAGCATGAAAACTTGAACGTACAGTAAAATCTGGAATCTTTGAAGGTGTTATACAAATGCTGATAAAAGAAATAGTAGGAAGCAAGTGACTAGATTAGTTCGTAACAATTTATTTTAACTGTATTAATCTTTCTTGCGCTGTGTTTCTTGACAAATCAAGAAGATTCGAATATTTTTACTTTGTGGCCTTTATTATTCGGATCTTGCGCCACATTTCCAATTAATATATTAAACCTAAAAGACGATACGCAGTTTTAGAAAACACGAGACTAAACGAGCGGAATTATTTATTATCAATGCAGAATAACTAAGGTCGCTTTCCAAAGTTCCACCTTAACTCACAATCTCTCATACCAATCAACTCGTTGTTGGTTTCAGCAATATCTTTGATAGTAACTTCTTAGATTCTTCATAGACAACTTCATAGTGCGGTTAGTGGAATTCAGTTTGACCGTCCTCCAAACTAACAGAATAACTAAGCTCAGTAACAATGCTCGGGCAACTAGTCCTTATCCCCTCTCTCTCCCCCCTTTAATCCTGAATCATTTATACATTTATACATCATTATATCTAAATCTCTTCACTTCATCTAATTTACCTAACCACGTTTCATTTTGGTTGGGAAGAAACTGTAATGTTATGCAATTAAGCTCGATGAAGGTTCCCGAAGTTAGTGAAGAGAAATTCGCCCAACTTCAAAATGTGAATATTTGGATTTAATGTTATAGCAGCCAGAATGAGACGAAATACTTTGTGGGATATTTATATCGTCAATACAGATTCAGAATACCCAAAAACACATGTTTGAATCACTTTAATTTTTATCTAGAGGAACCTATCTTAGATATCTCCATGAAATATTATTATTGAAACTAGTTTATCCGGCAAAACCACTAATCTAGCATCGGCATTGTCCCGAATGTTCCGATTTAAACAGCGCTTACTATTTTCCGTGAATTTCCCCGAAACTCAAATGAAATTCTCGACGCGAATATTTTTAAAAGCGTTTTCTCCGACATTTTCTCTTAAAATTACATAGATTGGAATGTTTCCGATTATCTATCCAACATTTTTTCTCGATGACACGTAATTGCGTTCCACGCTACATTCCACACATTGTGCGCATGGGTTAAGCATCCGAGTGTCTGTGATTGCTCAGAAAGTGTGATATATTGTAATTGTGAACACTCCGGACTGATGGTGAAGGTTTTCTTCGGTGGCCTCCAGAATGAAATGCAGCCCGCGAAATTCTTCGGCGCATTGTTAGATTGTTTAAATGTATTTTTTTTTTTTTTTTTTTTGGAATTCAGTTTGATCTTTTCGACATCGAACAAAAAGGAGTTAGCATTTTTTCTTTATTATTCTTTTAAAATAGTATTGTACTCAGTGCAAATTTGGCTTACATTCTTTTCAATCCTAAGGGAATAAAATTTAATCGAAAAAAATCCATCCGAATTTTGAACCAATGATAGTATTCTTCCATAACAAATCAAATGTTATTTTTAAAACATATTTGAATTTAATTTAAAATATTGATTTATAAATACTTCAATTTAAAATATTTAATTTTATTAAACTGTACGAATACTTATTGCCATTTCAATATTGGGAAAATAATATTTCTATGAATGTAATATTATTACATGTATGACGAGGAAGCAAATTATTCTTATTATAAAGTAATTCTTATAAACGTAAAAAAAATTTAAGCTATCGTTCTAAATTATGAAGATATTTGTCAATATTGTCCAAATAACATTGCTATAACAATTATTTAATTATGTGTAATACGATATTTCAATGCTTAGTACTATTTGGCAACATATATCCGTAAAATTTGTATTATTTTTTTTGAATAATTAATAATATATGATAATATATATTATCGTAAAACTTGTATGATTATTTTGAACAATCAGTACTACCTAGTAATATCGTTTTGAACAATTAGTATTATCTGGTAACATTTGTTGTTTTAAACTGTTAATAATATGATTAATATGAACGATTATGTCTGGTAATATATATAATCGCTAATTATCATTACAATTTTGAACAATTAATATTATATGGTAATATATAACCGTAAAATTGGAATTATCATTCTAAATTATAAAAATATCTGTTAATGTAAGCTTAACTTATGAAATTAATTTCAGTTTTTGGACCCAAACTACAAATAAATTATTTCCCATAAAACTGATGTTTCAAACACAGCCGTGGGATAATAATATCACAATTGGATTCAAATGCAAGTGTACATCATAAATAGTAGGCATAAAATTAAACAGTTAATACATTGAAGTTGCTCCTGAAAAACCATATTGTTTACAGATTCTTGTCACAATATTTTCAATACTGATTGCCATGCAAAAAAGAAATGTATTAGTTTATTGATAAAAGCTAAAAATATGTTCCTTCACGTATATTGTCTGGTTTAACGTATTGCGGAGAAATTCCCTTTTACCCTTTAAAAAATTATATCAAGAATTTCATCATTATCTGATTAATTCTTCTCGAATTATAATACTATCCAAACATGCCTGCAGCCTAGAAAGGTCAAACATTCCTGTGGTTGTCATAGCAACCGATAGACCCATATCGCTGTCTGCCCTCCCCCGTTCAATCAAAAGAAAAGCAAAAAAAAAGTTTCAGTTTGTGAAATTGAAATAACTGTTCTTCCGTGTTATTGAAATGAGTACTTCTTTGAAGTTCACAGTTTAGTAAAAAATACTGTAAAATTTCTCATGCTTTTTGCCACCACCTATAAGAATGAAGGTGGATTTTTAACACTGGTTTACCAAACAGATTGGAAGTCGAATAGTATCTTTGAATTAAATTATCGTCTTTTCCTAAAAATGTGAATTTTTTTCGTTAGCAAGAAACACCTTCACACATCTCGTTAATAATTTAATCTTATAAAAATTTCCTTTTAGTAATTATTTTTGTAATAATTTCTCGAAAGCAATTAATAAAGTACATGAGAATTATATCGATCTCTAAATGATGTTTTATTTTACCTAACAAATCTAAAAATTGGCAATAAGTTTTGATACAAAAATTGCAATAACTTTTTGGCCACAAAAAGATTTTTAAAAATAACTGTGTCTCAGAAAAAAATAATTTGGGAAACACTATCCTAAACCCATATCCTCAAATAAATATCCTTAAACAAAGAGTTAACATTGAGAATATTCTAAAAATAATATTTTTAAGTTGAAAGACACGAAATTATTTAATATCGTTGTATATGTTTTAACATATATAAGGGTATAATGCAACAGAATTACTATTGGGTTTTAAATGGAATTTATTACTATGTAACGATATATATGCACATTAATATGTAATACGGGATAATTATTATAATGTAATTCCCTTTGTGTCCTGTAATATATGACTAATAGACGGCCTAATTGGGTTATCTGCCGTTCTGCTTATTAATTATCTCGCTGAATGGAGTGTCCTAACTGATAATAGTTCACGCTTATTAATGGGCACGAGTATTATCACCGCTTGCGGATAACGAGCTTTTGCACCATGAGATCCACCACATTATAATAAATCCACGTTCTGGAGTCCTTTAGAGCTTATATAATTTTTTAATGAAATTTACAGCTTTAAAGGAAGAGCAAATTACTATTAAAAATAAATTCTTATAATAGATAACATTTTGAGCTGGAACTTGGTACGGTGTGCAAGATAAGTTCAATGTAATAAGTATCGGGTCAATAAAATTTTTTCTAGCGGATGTTATTAAGAAAAATTTATTGAAGATATATATGTACATCGAGAATCAGCAATTTTGAAACTATGTCCCTCCTGTATACCGAGGGAGCACTTTTTCTTATTTTCATACATGTCCTGAAAGTGAACAACCGCAAGGCTGTTCAGAGCCCCTCGAATTCGAGTGAACCACTTTAATCATCCCTAAATATCATTTTCACGCTAGTTTTATCACATTGAGCAAAGAAATTGTAAGATTTTAAATGTCGAGTGGGGTTAAGACAGTGTTGCAACGTTGCATTGGGTCAATACTGCTTTCATGAATCACGATATGTAACTGGTCGTCTTTACTTGATGGAGCATTCATGTATCGGCAATTTCAATCAAACTTGGAGAAATCGAATCATCAAATGTTCGAATACTTCTTATTAAAATTTAGTGTTAACTGTTTACTCCTTTGTGGGCCACATCTTTCGTATCATAGGAGAAAAGAGCATTGACATCCTCCCTGAGTTTTTTGTGCCACTCAAAAACACGTGTTCTGGACATGATCTCATCATATTAAATTTGACAGATCGTATCGAAAGTTTCTATGGAAAATTTATTCAGTTTAACACAAAATTTGATGGCGCAACGCTGCTCGACGGCTCGACTATTGCCACATCCTATACAAGCACTGAACACACTTTCACTTTGGACGAGATCAACACACTCCAAAAGCTCGGAAACAACTGACACGGGTTTCTTAGTTTATCACATTCCCCACTCCCCATTCCACCCATCACCCATTCCTAATTGACAAAAAAAAATCAGTCCCGATATTTATTAGACAAACTATGCATTTTCTACTGTGTGGTAGTTAAAAAAAAGTCTGAACTTTTGTCACGCCTATCATGGAAAGGGTCATTCTAATCAGCGCTGTAACCATAAGCACTCCAAGTAAAAGCGATAATTGCACCAAGTAGTGATTGTGGATGATAAAAATATATAGCATTATTTTCTTTTTATATATTTTTCTTTTTGAGATGTAAAAAAACAAGCCTCTGAAGACAGCTCTTGACAAATACAGAGGTATTCGAGAATGGGGGAGAGAAATGCTGTAAAACACCTCTATAAATATAATTAATTATTGCAAATATAGTTACCATTTTTATTTAAAAAGTCATCTAATTTGCTCGGATTTATTCATAAACTACTTGCAAATCTGGTAGGATTGCTCTTTTTTTTTTTTTTTTTTAATAATTGAGCATTTTCATAACGATACATACGAATCATGCAAAATACTTTTTGTCAGATGCAGCACTTGTTCACCGATCATCTGCAATTTGGTCTCTTTGTGCTGCCACACACCTTTTCGATGATTTTATCTCAGTCGAAAACAGTGCTGGAACACCGCTTTTGAGATGGCGCCGTCGCACTCTGTCTTTCACTTGGTTGTTTGGTTCGTTTCTTTTGAGGAATTTCGAAGCTTTTCACAAAATTATTCACGTTTTTTCTGTATCTTTGTCAGAATTCAAAATCCAACGAAGTTTACTAACCCTCCTTTCTCTTCGGACTAACAGCTTTTGCAGAAAGGAAAAAATTAAGATTGACTACATACGTGCATCAAATCAGGTTTCCTTAGCTTCATTTGCTCAAATGCACAAATGAACAGCATGTGAATATTATTCAACGTTACTGTGCAAATAAAGATTTCCACACAGATGCCATATGCGCGTCATTTTATTTAAGATGGCTTATAATATTGGTTTTGGTCAAGCGTTTCGGTACATTAAGGTCTATCAAATCTACTCTGATGAATGGAAAACCCAGCTCATCTCGGAAACAGACCAATTTTAATCGAGTTGATAAAAGATTCGCTGAATGACCGAGAACATCGCCTTTCTCGAGAACTGGTGATACATCTTCGCGTTCTCTCAATCTTACTGCAATAATTTTTAAGGGCACTTTAAAGATCGCATTTTCATCAATAATCCTAAAACTATTGCTCAATTCAGGACGTACATCCATTAATAAATTCAAGGGATACAACAAGAAGTATTTTTAGCTGTTATGAAAAATAGGATGGAAAGAGCTAGTAATTGAGAATTGGATAATGGTGCAATATTTTTTCCATACCTTGTTTAAAGTAAATTCCAAACAATAAATTAGGTGTACCGTAAAATTCTGTCCGTTAGTGAAGTGAGAGAGAAAATAATGTATTTTTCGTACTTTTAATAATACGTATAGTACAATATGATTTCCATCGATACTTAGCAGAAATATTTTTTCAGGGCTCTTAAGCCTTTCAGGATATCATCCCCTGTATGGCAGGAATAAACATTGTTAATGAACTGTACTTTGAATCTACAGTTGCCCAGGAGCAAAGAACTAAGTCAGAGAAAATTATTGCTTTGATTCGTTTAAAATAAGACTATGCACTATCAATGCATTTAAGTTTGTAGTTTACTAGGAAATTAGAATTTAAATTGCAAGTTAATAAGTTTTAAGAATTAATAATAATAAATGAAAATTGTGATTGTTTGGAGTTGAAATTTCCAATTGATTATTGGAAGTGGGTGATCAGATTTTGAATGTAAATATAAGATTTGCCCCTTTTGTCTTCGAAATTTATTATTGTACAGAATGGGTAGGTTTGAAAGCAGCTATTGCACTGGAGGTAGGGGAGAGGTGGTGACCGAATTTGGTTGTCCAATCTGGTTCGTGTAGGGTTTGGGGTAAAATTTTTGGACACGAAAATTGTTCGCTTCGGCAGGATCGTTAGCGAGCTTTCTGAGTGGTCGAGAGAGATTGCACCTATCAACTAGGGTTGGTGCTGGGAGTTGGGAGAAAAATTTTCTTGGTTTGGAGCTATTTTGAGTTTTAATAAAAAGAAAAAGGAAGATTTTTATAAAAATATTTTGTATTGGCTAATCTAGTAGGATTTCTCAGGGTCTATGTGGTTGTCTAGTTACTCGTGACTTCTTGCCAGCATGAGGGTAATTAGTGAATAACATTTTTGAAAAATACTTTGTCTAAAAGAACTCAATAGTGCTTGTACGATATTTTGCTTCAGTTTTGAATTCTTTTTTCCTTTCAAAAAACTTTGTTGGGAGTAAAACAAGGGATATTCGGAGGGTAGTACGTCTGGCAAGTAGGATGGACGGGACTGCATTGCCTAGCTTTGAAATTTTCAGCCGAATTGCCAAAGCAGTATTTTCTTATTGCATTATCATGACACTGTATGATCTCCTTTCTATTGAACATTGACGACCTCTTTGAGTGTGCCCTCAGAGGCTTTCTTTTTTTAGGTAAGTACTGGAATTATGACCTCGAGGGACTCTAGTACTCTGTTTTTCTCCCGTGGGGTTTATTGTCTCTGGTAAACATGAGTGACACGTCCGCAGGATATCCTTACTGTCTCTCCATCTTGTCAACAAAGCCCCCCGCATTTTTAAAGCATCTAGATCTCAGTAATACCTTGTTTGGCGCAACATAGCTATATTTGGCTCTTGCACTATTAAAAAAATTCATCATCACATCACATTTATATTAGTGCATTATTTAAATCATCCATTGAGGCTCACAGTATCTCTCCGAATTGAGCTTTTCGTTTCGTTTTAAAAGCTCATTGTTTATTGGCTCTTTGACGCCCCACTCTCTTCATGGCATTCTCTTATTCTGTCTCAAGCTCGTTTTAGAGTAAGAGACATGTAATCAGGTCTCACAGTATGCTCTTTTCCTTGCCATGTTTTCGTAGGTAATCCACTTTTTAACACCAGTTATCACCCGATCCAAAAAGGGTTCGTTTTTGTTCCGAGGTAGCAGAAATGTGCACGTGACAACTAGATTAAGTACATTTTTCTCACTTAACTTACAACGTATCCTTTTGGAATATTATTCGCAGACCACATTTAGATTCCGAATATAGTCCAAAAGGGTTTTCAAAGTTTATTAAATGTGCAAAAGAATATTATTTTCTTTCACTTCACAAAGGAATAGAATTTTCCTGTAAACTTAATATAGTTTCATTTTTATAAAGAAATATATTTAGTTAAGAGCATTGAAAATTATGTAAATTAGGAACTGTATGTACATTCGGGCCCCACTGTTTAAAGCATATACTGCGTTAAATTCATACTTTTGATATTGAGCAATGCCTATAATCCGGAAATTTTCATTTGATGACTGTAATCGAAAGTTTATTGGAATTGTTCCGTCAAATGCTCTTTTCCAAATAAATTAATTATCGCTCCTTTAACAGTACTTTTCCAATGATTCCTTGCAGGCATTAAAACACCCAATAAAACCCATCACTGAAACGTGCGCTTTTTTAGGAAACACCGCCAAAAAAAATTTTTTTTCTTTCCCTCTTCTGCCTTTTATTTATCTCTCTCTCTCTCTGTTCCTTTCGCGCGTATTGATCAGCGCCATGTTGGTTACCATGGCGACGGTTCAATTCCCGCACGGTCCACTCTTCGCTCCGCAGGGGTGGAAAAGCGAGATGGATCGGGCAATTGACCCCGTACATTTTGTTTACTATTCTCTCCGAGTGGACTGAGAGAGTTATTTCTACTATCTTACTAGTTAGAGGTGTTAACGCAAATAATTAAATAACTATTTATTATTTTTTTAAAGTAGACAGCATATTTATGACGGTTTTTATTGTTTCAGAGTAAAATTCACGTTTTTGGTGGCAGCTTGAATAAGCGTGACCTCTCCTTAACTGGCCTGGTGCCAGTAACTGGCTATTAAGCGATTAATTCTCGCACTCTAAGAGTGCTATATTTAGATTTTTAGTAAAGTCAAAATTCACTGAGCTAATGAGTTTTGTATGTATTAAAACTCTTGAAGTTTGATACTAGTTTTTTCCCATTAATTCAAATTTCGTCTAGTATCAACTGGGAACACATTTTCAAATTGAAAAATATCTCAGTATAATGAAAATTTGTTCCGTTTCATTGTATATATCCTTTTCTTTTAACTGTATTTTAAAGGTAACTGAGATATCTTAGACATGGGATTATGTGCTTATTCTAAGACACGCACACACACAAGTTTAAAAATAATCCTCACTTTTTTAAAATTAAAACCAATGGAAGTGGTATATTAACATCAATATGCGTATATTTTCGAATCTGTTTCTGCAAAAAAAAATTACATTTTGAAACATAAATAAGCAATTCATAATAATAATCATTAGCTGTACTTACATTTGTGAACCGTATACTTACTTTTAGGTACATCTAGCATAGAATCCACTGCATTAACAATTTTAAAAATTTACAGAGTATTTATGAACGTAACTTTTTATACATTGGACTTAACTATAATTTCAAAAATTTAAAAAAATTTCTTACAATTTAGGAGTTAAATTTCCCTTAAATTTTAAATAAATATTGTGCAACATTTAAAATTTGTGCATATTCATTAGAAAGAAAATTATTTTCACTCTGTATAGGAAATAACTTCATTTCATATTGTTGAAAATATCAGCACAACGTATAAAGTAGATTTTGAAGAAAGTGTCACACAGAATATCGTAAAAAATGATTTTGAAGCAAATCGCAAAATAAAGATACTTTCGCTATATCGTGGCCTGTTTATTTTTGCAATTTTAAAACTCTATTATTTTTTACTCAACTTTTATCAAATTCTCAGAAATAATGCACCTAAAAATCAGTGAAGTGCCATTTGTTTTCTTAACCACAAATTTTAAAAATTGCAAAATTTGATGTGAGTGTGTGTGCATTTTAGTGTCTCAGTTATCTTAAAATTTAGAAACAGTATTCCATAGAACATTCCATATTCCATAGAATATTCCATATTCTATAGAATATTCTATATTGAGAGTATTCCATAGGATACTGAAAAGGAGGAAAATAACTTATTCTCATTTTCTTTCTAAAACATAGAGAAGCTTTTTTTTTCTCTTTAATAGATATGTAAAATAAAAAATTCAATCAGTATTATAGAAACGAAAAATGACACACATTTCGAACACACAAAAAAAACTTAAATTAATTCATTCTGAAAGATCGGATTAAAAAATGCTGAACAAAGTATGCTTTCTTCAGAAGAAATAGCAAACTCATAATATAATACATTCGAACCTCTATTATTATTCTATACATCGTTCTTCAAGGTTCATGGAAAAAAAGTCGACAAATTGAAATTTCGGAATACAAAAATACATATCGAAAACTTTTCCTAATTTTTTTTCTAAAACGATTACGTGCATACTTTTAAATTAACTCATCTTTGTTTTCAACATCATTTTTTTGATCATCTTGCTCAAAAAAATCATTAAATGTTTTCTGATCGATGAGATTATCAGCCACAATTAAGTTTCTGCCACGAATAAAAATGGTTAGAAATCAAAAATTGTTCGATATACGGAAACTGTTAATAATAAAAAATTCAAAGGTCCTGAAAAAACTTCGATAAATAGAGATGTTAGATGCATAGAAGTTCGAAATACAAAGGCTCCAAATGCATAAATTTAAGAAAATTTTTCTATCCGAAAATTGATCCAAATTTGAATTTATTTTGTAACATAATACGAAAACAATTTTAAATTTGGTAGGTTTAAAATCAAATAGTGAAAGAAAATTTTTAATTAAAAATGAAAAGTTTGTGAAATAATCTAAAAAAAAAATTAAATGTGACTGATTTAAATTTAAAAATTTAAATCAGTCATTTTTTGTTTTATTGCGGGGTTTCTTTAGATTTAATCCCTAATCGTTTCAGTAAAACGGAAAAGAAAAAATTCGATAAAAACATTGCAGTTCTTTTTAAGGGCTCTACCCAAACGTATTAAACAAAAGTTTTGGGAGTTAAATTTTAAAATAAGAATGATAAGCTTGTATTACATACAAATACTTTAACATAAAATTCTTTAAAGTTAAATATTGATCTATAAAAGTGTTGTTTTCTGAGGATATTGAAGAAAAATGTATTTTATATTATTAAATCGAGATAAAATGCACGAGATATAAATAAGCTGTGAGGAATTTCAATCGTGTAATAATATTTTGTGAAATTATGAATGCGAAATATTTGATGCTTATACGAAGAATCCGAATGACATTTTCAGTGAAATTTCAATGTAGCAAAATGCGAGTATATTATCGACATGAAATTTGAAGATTTTTTAAGAATGTTTTCCAAAAAAATACCTTCGTCTAATATTTAGGTTTGAAAGTTTGTTTGTTTGTTTGATTATCCTTCATACAAGGCCATACCGTGTTGATTGTATCACTCTAAATTTTTTTCAGGTGATTCGTTGTCGAGAAGAAAGGGATGTGAACGTATTAGCACACAAAAATATTTTTGGTGATATTTTTCGGGGGGAAAAACTATTTTTCTTTACTTTTTCGTATTTCACAGTAAATGCAACACTTGTTTTCAAAACTTTTCGCTCTGAAAATATACGTAATTTAATGAATTTTTTTAAACACGATTTGAATTTTTCAAATTGGTTGAAAATCAAAGAGTCACTTTCCGTTCCAATCCAAAACTGATACAAAACTGAATATTGAATTATTGGTTTGTTACTTCTTTATACAGAATCTTTATACCCAATCTTGATTAAACCCTCCCGTTTCCCCCAAAAATGAGTGGATTTTATATAAACTTTTGTAATTACATTCTCAGTGAGAGATTTTTTTGAGAGGAATGTTGGGGCTTTTTTGTCTTTCCCTCCTTCATTATAAAGGGAAGATTTACTGCTCCACTACTCATAACTTTTGTTCCGATTGCGTCACACACGCACTCATCTATTTTTACTTCCGACAATTTATTCATAGGGGTTTTATTTTGAAAATTCACCCTTTCTTGCGAAGATCGGGTACTCCCATTTGTGAAAGACATTTTGAATAGTTTAAAATATACTTTGCCCCAGAATTTGCATTCGATTTATGCTTGTGTATAAAAAAATGCTTATTTTAATGCAATAATTCTATCAATTTTTGTCAACCACATAGAAGCGATTACTTTTTGATTTTGTTGCAGTTTTTCGCTATTCGAGCATAATTTCCCGATTCTCTCGCAGTTTTCCCCGACTGAAGTGATCATTCATTTTTTTGTAATTTTGTTTATATCTATTGAAATATTTATTGATTTTTTTGCAGTTTCCAGTGGTTAAACAATGTTTACTAATTGCTTTGCAGTTTTCCTTTGTTGATGCATTCATTTATTACCCACGCGAAAGATTGTTTTAATCAACGACAAAATGGTCTCCCGAACAATTTTCGTGCTTTTTGGCCAAACCTTATCATCAGTCAATCAAATTTCCAATCCATTGTCATATTGCCGTTTGCTTTAATTCTAATATTTAACTGTGAATAATTTAGTAATTATTAAGAAAAAATATTAGCACCCTTTTGGTGGCTAAATATGTTTTTTGCAAAACAGTGCATGGAACGATTTTTTATATAGAGAGTTTGTTGTCGTTTACTTCGATTGAAACTACAGTTTATTGATTATATTGTTGTTTTTCTCAACTGACACAACGGTTCGTTGACTTTTTCACAGCTTTTTAACTAGACTGAAGCAGCTGTTTATTGATATTATTGCAATTTGTATAGACTGAAGTTATATTGTTCATTGATTTTGTGGCAATTTCTCGCGCGCTCCAGAGATAGTTAAAACATTGTTTTTTAACTGTCTCGAAATTTCTCTCAATTTAAACTATTTATTTATTTTCTCGTAGTTTATTTCGTTTGAAGATATTGTTTATTGATTTTGTTGAAGTCTATATCAAGAGAACCAACTGTTTGATAATTTTCTCGTAGTTTTCCTCTGTATCAATGTTTGTTAATTTTATCGCACTCTTTCTCGATCGGAGCAATCGCTTGTTGATTTTGTTGCATTCGATTGAAGCAACTTTTGCAATTATTTTTTTGCAGTATTCCGCTATTTAAACAGTTGTTACTCCATTTCTCTAAAAAAAAAAATAGTTACTAGCTCATTCTCTGATATTTTCTGTAAAATGAAGGGATTGTTCAATGATTTTGTTGCGGTTTTTCATAATTATAATATTGTTTGCTAATTTTCTCGCAGTTTATCTAAATGGAGAGACCCTTTAAGGATTTCATTCCCATTTGTATCGAATGAAATTATTGTTTATTGATTTTGGAGCTGTTGCTTGCTATTTAAACAATGTTTACTAATGGTTTAGAAGTCCCTCTCAATTTGAAACTATTATTAATTGATTTTGTTGCTGTTTATTTTGATTAAATCTATTGTTTTATTGATTTATTTTTGTTTTGTTTTTTTTTAAATCGAAACAGCTGTTTGCTAATTTTCTAGCATTTATTTTTTCGATTTAAGCAGTCATTTATTTATTTTTTCGTAGCTTGTACAGACGAAAACTATTTTTTATTGATTGTGGTGCCGTTTTTTACGATTGAAACAGTTGTTAGCAGTTTTTTATTTTGAATGAAGCAACTGTTTATTGATTTTTCAACAGTTTGCACTGATTGAAGCAATTGTTTCATCGATGTTATTGCAGTTTTTCGCGATTGAAACAATTTTTTCCATCCCTTATTCCGTTGCAGTATTGCTAATTTTCTAGAGCTTTCTGTCGATTGAAGTGACTGTTTATTGATTTTCTCGTTCTCGGCGAACTCTGGTGCAGTTTCCAACAAACTCCGCACCTCGTGATTCAGTTAGCTGGCTCTCTACTTCATAAAAGTGACAGTTGCAAAAAATGCAGAGTGTATCTAACTGCAACCGCTATTTCCGTCCCATTCTATCTTTAGCTTCTCTCTCACATACAGAGAAGATGTCACACGCACAAAAATAAAAGAGATTTGACAGCGAAATGCTGAAGGAAAAAGATGGAAGAACATGAGTGAGATTTCTTTCATCCAGCATATTTTAATTGTAGAAATATGTGTTAAGGTTTGAACTTTTTTTTTTTTTAATTATTTATTTTTGACCCAGTTATGCACGGAAGGTTGTTCTATTAAAGTTGCGATTACACTGCATGAAGCAAACTCAAATATTTAATCTATTTTGTTGTCTGGTGAGTTTCTTCTCCCCTTTTCCCCTCTCCCTTTCTATACCTTGCTGGGAAACTGAATCTAAAAAGAACATTTAATGTAGCGAAAATTAATTGCTCCTCTTAAAGTTAATTTTAATTCCAGATTGCCTTGCGCAGGAAGGGTGATTAGTTCGTGCCGTTATTTCAAACGTTTGCTAAAATGTTCTTAATTCATGATAATCATGTGACAGGTGCAATCGCGTGTTTTCCATTGAAGTCAAAGCTGACACATCAGTCTCATACTTATAAATTTCTTACGTAATTTCAAATTTAATATTTTTTTTATATTCGACAATTGTATGTTTTTAAAAATATATTTAGCTTTTCTGTATATACGAAGGCGGCGCGAAAAAGTCCCCGTGTTACGAATGGGAAATTGGTTATTAGGAGAAAGAATGGGAAATGAGAGAATAAGAGAGTAACACTCTGTAACATTGTCCAGTGATCGTTTTTCCTTTTTCTAAGAAATCCATGAGTAGGATGCCTTTTGTATTCCAAAAAATCTTCGCCGTAACTTTTCCAGTTAAAAGATCGTCTTTGCATTATTTAGTTATATTGTTTATTGATTTTGTGGCAATTTCTCGCGCGCTCCAGAGATAGTTAAAACATTGTTTTTTAACTGTCTCGAAATTTTTCTCAGTTTAAGCTATTTATTTATTTTCTCGTAGTTTATTTCGTTTGAAGATATTGTTTATTGATTTTGTTGAAGTCCATATCAAGTGAACCAACTGCTTGATAATTTTCTCGTAGTTTTCCTCTATATCAATGTTTGCTAATTTTATCGCACTCTTTCTCGATCGAAGCAATCGCTTGTTGATTTTGTTGCATTCGATTGAAGCAACTTTTGCAATTATTTTTTTGCAGTATTTCGCTATTTAAACAGTTGATGCTCCATTTCCTTCAAAAACATTCCTTTGTTTTGACTGATTTGATTTTAGAGCAACGTTACTTTGTTTTGACTGATGCTTGGTTTCCGGTGTACAATAATGAATTCTGATTTCATCGACGGTGAAGCCTCAACAGTGCAGCAATCAAATTTCCACATCGCGACAAATGTCTGCCAAATCTAAACTAACCGATGAGTCAGTCTTAAATTTGTTTTGGAGCTGTTTTACAAATGGCAGCAAATGGAAACTTCACCATCTATGATCAAAAACAAGTTTTTTTAGTCTACTCTCGTATAATTTCAGATTTAACTGTTAAGTCATGATAAGCTACTATGAAGATTGTTCCAAAATATATTCGGAAAAAAATTTGTTTTATTTCTTAATATATTACACAGCTACTTTTAAATCTAGTTCATTTTTCACCTATGCACATAAAAATTGTTCACACAAATACGTATTTTTTAAAGAAAGTTTCATGAACAGAAAAGGCTATCAATAGTGATACGTATAAAAAAACACGTGATCACCTCTGTGTTGTGATCATGACGTCATATGAATAGAAACCATCGCTCTTGGGTTCAAGGGTCGTTCAATAAGTACTTAGAAAATCCAAGAAAATGGTTTCGAATGGTTTCTTTCAAGTAAACATCATAACTCACTAGACAGTTCTCTAAGTCTCAGTAGTTTCATCACATGGTTTCATTATTTTTGTCGAATGAAACAAGCAACTTGTGTTTATTTAGAAAAATGAAATTCTAGAGTGGTGATTAAACACTTATATTTAAAGGCTTAATACCGAAAGAGATCAAAGCTGAGTTGGATGAAGATCGTGGCACATTTCCTCCGGTGTTTGTAATTGCTTACAATTGGGTATATGAGTTTACACGTGGCTGTCTACAAAAGATGAATGTCGTTCGGGAAGTCCAGTGGAAGTGACTACTCCTGGAATGATTGTCAAAATCCCCGATACGATTTTGAGTGATCGACGAATTAAAGTGCGCGAAATGGTTGAGGTCAGATAACACTTCTATACGCTAGAGACAAAGGAAAAATCGAAAGAGTGGGTTTTTGACTGTGAAAAGACTCCGATGAAAGCAAGAATGATGAAATCGGCCGATAAGAGAATGGTCATGGGGTTTTGGGATGTGCGCGGAATCATCTGCATCGATTGCTTAAAAAATGGAAAAACAATAACTCTAGAGTATTATGCGTCGCTATTGCACCACCGGTTGAACGAAGAAATCAAGATAAAATGTTCTCATTTGAAAAAGATCCTCTTCCACCAAAGAAGAGGATCTTTTCAAATGAGCACCTGTGAAATTTCTATGGCCAAAACCTTAGAATTTTAATTCGAATTATTACAACATCCCTCGTATTCATCAGATTTGGCCCCAGGTGACTTTTTTTTAATTCCAAATTTTTAAAAAAAATGGTTCGGTGGACAATGGCTCAAGTCGAACGAAGAGTTCATTTACCAAACAGATGCCGATTTTGAGACCTTTCAAATTCTTACTTTTTTTTTGATTACTTTAAAAAGTTGGAGAAACGCTTGGAAAAGTTTATGGAGCTAAAAGAAGATTATGCTGATTTTTTTTAAAAAAAAAGACCATCTAAAATAATTTGTTTTTCTATTTTTTTCTATTTTCGCAACCATATTATCAGTATTGATTGACTGATTATTATCGTCGTACTTCGAAGTTATATGGGGATAGTCGACGGACAGAACAATGACTTAGTCGATGGACCTCGTCAGTGTGAACCTCGGTTAAGTGACGAGAACGACATCTGAGCTGCACCTCACTCCCACGCACTCAAACGTGAGGATTTTAAGCTCGACAAATATAAAGTCGGCCATGACCTCGTGACCATGACCGTTATACAAATAATGGAATCATCTATAACAAGTTTAATATTTCCAAACAGGAATAAAGAACAATATTTCTTTCCCCCCTTCTTTCCAAATACTTTTGGATGAAAAATATGACCCAAATAGTTTTTTATTTTTTCGCGGTTTTACTTTCTATATCTACAGGAGGTGGTTTTACTTTTCATGTCACACTTTCAAGTGTGATATGAAAGCCAGAAACCGATTTCTCTCTGAATGAAAATTTGAACTCTAGAATATCAGCTTCCAAATCTACTGTAATTGTTACGACAAAACTATTCCCCTTCAGTTGTCGAACAATTTGAGGCAAAGTAAAAAAAAAAAAAATTAAAGAAAGTCCAGTGAAATAAAACTGTATTTGCTGATGAAATAAAATGTATTTCAGTAACAACGTTTTATTTTAATGTTGGCTGTGCGTTTGAGGGTAGGAGGAAGAACAAAGAGGCTGCCGCGCAGTGTCATTGTTCCTGGCGCACAAAAGAATCGACTTTCTGGGCCACCTTCCAGAAGAGGTGGAGGCAAGTTCACTGCCAAACAACATTCAGCCTCTCTCACCCCATGAACCCTTAACTCTGATATTATTCGAAGGAGCAGAGAGGGATTGTTTGATTTTGGAGATGCTATAACAAGATTATGAAGATCAATGTCTTCTTTTTGTCGTTAAGCTCGGACCTTCTAGACAATACAATAAAGGCTAGTGAATGGCCGCGATAACCGAGTGGTCATAGTCTCGAGTTCTCGGTCAGCGTTGCTTTCGTCGTGTAGCCGTTTGTTGAAGTTCTAATTCCGTTAAAGACCCGCCGTATAGCGGATCTATACACTTTAAGTCTGTCGAGACTCAAAATCCTACCTTTGGCGTGATATGCAAATTTAGAGAACGAGGTGAAGCTCAGGTATGTCGCTCTCATCACCTGACCGAAGCGAGGTCCATCGCCAGTAGCCCTTGTGTTGCTTTTGAGGGCAATGTTATGAATCAATCACTCAAACAAACTTAAGGTTCTGTGCCTTCAAATGTACCGACTTTTTCTATTATCAGGCATTCGAAAAAATTTCATAACGAAACCAGTATACACGTAAATTACCGGGAATTATTTAAGCCCTGTTTGTATAAAATGAATTCATTTCCACAATACATTTTATTTCATTCTTTTATACTGTGATAAAAGTGTATGAAAGAATATTGTATTCCGAACATTATTTAAAAAAAATTCAATAATTTTATTAAAAATAATAAACAATACTTATGTATAAAAAAATTTCACTATGAAAACAGTTATAAAAAATGTGCAATTAAATATGTGAGCTATATTGGCCAACATATTTTAAAAATTGAGCATGTAAGAAACATTATTTGAACAACACTTTGGTTTTCTAATTGTGACCTTATTTTTATACAAAACAATCCTGACGTAGGAAAGGCTTTTTCAGATTTCAAACTCGTTGACTTAATAATTATATATTAAGGAATCGCGCACAATTTGAATACATTTCTCTCTTATCACATCGAAAATATGCAATTTTTTTAATGATTTTATTAATGTTTGTGAGTGTGTGTGGGGAGGGGGCTCTTGTTTGTCAGAGATAAATTATTATGTATTTCTGTATTTATCCTGATATATAACTTAAGTTTTTCTTTCACGGAAAACATAATGTCGAATGAATTGTCCAAAATGAATTTTCGGAGCCGGAAAAGATTATTATTTTTGGTTCAATTTGAAATATTATGGTTTTATTTATTTGCCGTTTTATTAAAATACCATATTCCTCATCTTACCCAAGTATTAAAAACAGCATCAAAAGAGTGTTGCAATATATCTGAAGGAATAGTTCGTCGTTCTTTCGTTCAATAGATCAAAGCTTTCTCAAGTTTAGCAGCAAAGCAGATGTATTTATGTTAAAAGCTGTCACTGCAGCGACTGCGGCTGAGCGAATAAATACAAAAAAAAAAAAAAAATGCAGAAATTATACATATTTGTGTTGTCCAGAGTCATTATATATCTCATTGTTGCGCTTAAGGCTCACTTTTAGTGATGGTCGTGACAAAAGGTTAGATATTTTTAATATTATATTACATAGTTTGTCCAGTAAGTACCCAGACTGAATTTTTGCAGCCAATTGGTGGATAGTGGAGCATGGAGAACATGGATAACGGGGTATGGGATAGAAGCTAAGAGATTTTTGTCTCCGAGGAGTTTGACAGTGCAGATATCGCCCAAAGTGAATATGTGTTTAATGCTTGTATCGGGAGAAAAAATATCGCAAATCATCAAGCAATGTCGTGCCATCAAATTGTGCGTTAAACTAAAGAAATTTTTTCTTCGGAGACTTTCGATACCATCTGTCTAATTTACAATGGTTAAATCATGTCCATAATGCGTGTTTTAGAGTGATACAAAAATTGAAAGATGGCAGGGAGGACATCAGTTCTTTGATGCAAAATATGTGGTCCACAAGGAGTTTGTGCTTGCGGGGCAAACAGTGAACAGTAAATTTTATGCAGATCTCGAACATTTGAGGTTTGGATTCCTCCGCATCCAATAGAAATCTTCGATAACTGGATGTTCCATCACTACAATGCACCCAGTCCTATGTTATGAATTGTGATGAAAGTATTCACCAAACAAAAGGTCGTAACGCTGTCCCAACCATTCTGTTCTCATTCCAGATCTACTGATGGGAAGAGGTGTGTTGATGTTGAGCGATGAGACGATTCTAACCCTCCATCTGTCGGTTCGGAGAAACCTCTTCTTTTCAACTAGTGCTCTTAGAAACTAGGAAAAAAGGGATTCCCACTAGAGATAGTTATTAAGGGATTTTTTACCTACCGTTGTTGAAGCGAGTCATCGCATCTTCAATAAATTTCTCTTTTTGACTTCAGTTCCAATACTTATTGGTCAAACCGTGCTTAATAAAAGTGGCATGACTGATTCATTTTTCGATACCATTAGGACTCAAACTTACTAATCTGATCACCAAATTACTTCGGCCTTAGCTTACATAATAGATATACTTCATATCTTATGCATGTTTATAGATTTATGCTTTCTATTCGTTCTATGTTTAAATGCGTTTACAGTGTATAGAAGGTAATAAATGAAATTTACTTTCTGAAATTATCACATAAAGCGGGATTTTTTTAAAAAGAAAACAATCTTACGGGAGTTTAAATAAAATGAAAATGTTCTATTTCAATCCGTCATTCATCAAAATAAATGTCCTCGATGATTACAGTTACAGAGAACCCAGAGCCTACCTAGGATTTTATTTCGTTTATTATTCCGTCAGAAATTTTCTCAACATTTATCAGAGTTCCTTCTTCTTTCCTCCTTAATGTTTGTAAGGGAAGCTTTTTTTTATCAATCAAATATGCGGCCGCAACGGAAAAATTTTTAATGGAATTTTCCATTTCTCCTCGAGATGAAGATATATTTCTTCTTCTTCCCAAGATGCATTAACTGTGAGAGCAGAAAATAAAGTTTTCTTTCCAAGATGGAATCATGGTTTGCAGAATTCTTTTATATATATAACGCACGTTTTATTTATTCTAATATTTAGAGGAAGCATTTTTTCGAACGGGATTCTGAGGCAATGCCAGTTTTTTATCTCTCGAAGTAGAAGTTTCTTTAAAAAAATAATAACTTATTTTTCATCGCCTTTAAAAAGAATTACGCAGAATAGGTGGAAATATATTTATAATGTCTTTTTCTGGGTATTTCTTTTCTTGATTTATTTGAAAGGAGTACTGGATTGTGGAGAAATGACGTGCTGATTTTTAACTGACTTTGATTCGAAATTTTAGGAAGTTCCTTTTATTTTTCTTTATGTATGTTTTTCTTCTTTTTTTTATATTGATTTTATTTTATTAAATCAATCTCGAATCGGAATGTGGCTATGGTAACCGAGTGGCCAAGGCCACGAGCTTATGGTCGGCGTCGTTTCTGTTAAGTCATGGTTTCGAATCCTGGTGCCGCAAGAGATTCGTCAAATAAAGAGACTGATACACGCTAAATTTGTTGAAGCTCCAAGTCATGGTGTGGAAGTTTGGAGAATGGGGTACCTGCTCAGATGTTAACCTCATCCTCTGACTGAGGTTCAAAATGACGAGGCACAATGGATGGAGGAAGTGGACCTTGTGTCGGGCACAAATGGATAGTCGGAAAACGTTCAATAAAAAAACGCGGTGACTGGAGGATAATAGCCTTTGCTGTTTTATATCTCATAAAACCGAACAAAATGTATAGACTTATTGTTTATTAAAGCAGTTCTTTGAAGAGCATTCCTCGCAGCTTTGAATCTCGTTCAAGTGATGATACCTCAGCTGAAACTTCCCTGACCAATCTTCCACACCATGCCAACGGGAGGACTTAAAGCCTCGAATTTAACGGGCATTAGCCCAGCTGCACGGCAGACTAACTAAAAGACTCAACACCAGTGCTATAAAACCCCAATCTTTAAATTACCTTTATACTTTTCGTGAAGAATTTTTAGGGACTTAAGGATTGAATTTAAGGCAATTCGCAAAGAAGCTCCCCAAACGTGAGATTACAACTCACAACTTCAGAAATGATTCTTAAGTTTCTACAGTAGTTTAATAGAAAAGTTTATTCTTTTCGAGTGGATAACCAACATTAAATTTTGTTTGATAAATTAATAATTACTGTATAATAGTTCTGACTATAAACTGATCTGTATATAAGCCGAGGGTGTGTGCGTTTTCACAAAAAATCTACCTGAAATTTGGAATTCTAAAATAAAATGAAATAAGAAGGGAAAAAAAGAATTATTTTAAGGAAAAGCCCAATGTCCAAAAATTTTGGAAAAATTTCCTGTTAGAGATTCGATCTCAAATGCTGCATTAGTATGGATGTCAGTGAGGACGATTTTGCGTATGAAAAGGACATAAATTCGTGTATGAAAATCTTTGAAAGTGATGATGTTATGCATCAAGACATTTCAATCCATGAAAATGAATTTGGTGAACGATTCCTATCCTCTGATTTCGATTAGGACTTTAAACCAATCATGCGATTTCCCTTTTTCCCATTTGAGTAAAGGTAGAATTAAAAATTATGTTTCTTGGTTACATTAAAAACTTAATATCTACGTTTCTTGGGTTTCAAAAATCGTCGACTTATACAAGAAAATAAAGGGTGTGCATTGAAGTGCAGTTGGTTATGTCCAGTAAGTGTCAAATGTAGTTAGAATATTGATATCACTCTAAAAGTTAGAAGATCAAACTAATATTATTCTTTTATTGTCATTTTCATGCGTAAATTATCTTCCTTATTCTATTACTTATTTCTAGAGTACGCTTTGATATTTCTCCCGTTAGCCGGGTTCAAATTTTGCCAAAATTACATTTTTCTTTTGGGCGATGAATCAACAAAACCAGCAATAGAAACATTTCAGGAAATAAAACGACCCATTTTGATAAAAAGAACGATCACTTCATTTAGAATTGTTATTCTTATACACTTAAGATACACATAAACTAAAGAAATAAAATCGTGCTGTATTTGGTAGTTCATCGCTTGCTCGCGCTACCGGAAAATACCTACGTTTCTTGGGAACTAGTGGATCCTCGACCCTGTATTTTAGCGTAAAAACAGGTTCCAAGAACTGTCGTCTTATTGCAATTAGTTGTGTCTGGTAAGTGTCAATGTAGTCAGGATATTGATATCACTCTAAATTAGTTTTGCGAATAGAACGTATTCATTCTGTTAGTCTATCTTTACAGCCGATATGTCTACATTTTTTTACTCTTTTTACGAGAACAATGAAGAGTGATCGGTATAATCTTACGAGAGAGTCTGCTACTCAATTAGATTAACGCCTGGAGTGAATTACGACACTTTTTGTCGAGAGTGTTTCGCGCAATTTTGTTCCTGAGTGCACATAACTCAACCCCTCCCCATTTCCCCCCTTCCTTGTCGCTTTAACTCTAGGATCTGTTTTCAGAGTGACCCATAATGTCTGTCGTCTTTTTCATTCGGGAACTTAAATTTGATTTTATTTTTGACTTTCTTAACACATAGGTGAATTCATTTGGCGGTGGGCCGACTCAATTGATTGTTTATTAACACAGCCATTAGAAGCAACACGATAACTGTTAGCGACGGATCACGTCATTTTGAATCATAGCCAAGTAACAAGACGACATTTGAGCTGGCATCCTACTCACCAAATTTCCACACGACGCTTGAAAATTTGATCTCCTACGGATTTAACGTGTATCAACCATTCTACTCGACGGGTCTGAAGATTACTTATTGACTAATTGTTTATTAAGGGAAGAAACATTACGAGGGTTTCTGATGACGGACCTCGTAATTTTGCACAGCAGCCAAGTGACGAGGTTGACAACTGATCCGGCCCTCCACTCTCCTTAACTTACACACTGCAATGCTTTAGTTATAACTTTGAGTCCCGACTGGCAGAACACACATTAGCTTTCATACATCATCGATCATACAACAACATCATACATACATCATCAAAATTCGAATCCCCGACTTGGCTAATGTATTTACAAAATTACTCTTGAAGCCTTTTGTCAGACGCGAGTTTCATGTTTGATCACCTGTCTTGGGATCAAATCCCGATTCTTTTAGTAACCAATGAAAGTTTATTAATTAGATACTGCTTATCGTCGGAGCGATGAGGGAGCGTTATATGCAATAAATGAAGGGAGTGAGACAGCAATTCGTGAGTTGTTTTCATCCCCAGTACGTGGTTTAATCACCTTCAGCTTCTAGAAAATCAACTGGGTTGACTAATTATTTACTAATATTGCTCTTAAAAGCAACTCGAATGCTTTTGTTGACGGACTTCGTCTGCTTGAATCACGAACAAATGACGCAGATGACCCCTGTGCTTGCATCCACCCTCATTAGTTACATACCTCGCAAATGTGAGAACTTTTTGCACCTGCAGCTTTAATGTGCATCACCTTCTCTACACCACAGATTTTCAGCGGAAACAGGATTTCAACCCATGACTCCATTAAAGCATGACAGACCATAATCTCGCGACCACGATCACTCGACCGCGCGGCTGAACGGGAAACAAGAGACAATATGTTGTTATAAATAGATAAAACTTGATGGCTACTCCATGGACATTGCTATTTTAATTGATAATATTTACATCGTTTTTATAAAGGACTAAAATTCCAGATGAATAAAACTCTACATTCTTCGGCTTTTCGAATGCCGACAAAAAAACACGATAGTTAAAAAAAGAAAGAGAATTCAATGCACATTTCCTAAAAAAAAGTGTTAATTCAAAAGAATTCAAACTTAAAAAGATTTAATTGTTAAGCATTATATTCTTGAAAATCAGTTAATGGAATATTAAAATCGTTTGAATAATATGAATTGTTTCCTTTGGGAATCAAAATATGATTTAAAGCCACGGAAGAAATGAGCACGGCCGAGAAATAAAAGGAATTAATTTTGATAAGTATTTAAAACTCTCTCTCTCTCCTGGGAGAAAATGTTTTGATTAACCTGAAAAAAAATAGGCCATGACTTTTATTAAAGTATTTAATTTCGATTCCGTATTATGAAAAGAATTATGTTCATTTGATTTCGAAAAGGATTATGTTCGTTTCATTCTAACTAAAAAGAGACCCAGTTATAGCCAATTATTCATTTTGAAATTTTATGTGCAGCTTCTGTAGAGAGCCACCAGAAACTTAAATTAAAAACTAAGCAATTCAAGCTCTTGCAATTCCGATCTATTACAAATAATTAGTTTTAAAATTTTTGATGTGTATAGAAGATGTTTACACATATTTAGAACGATTTAGAGGCTATTTTATCAATTTTTAAATATTCGATATTATGATTTTGATTCTGGATTATAAGCCTGCATTCCCCTTCCCGAGACAGAAAGGCCTTTCGTAAAATTTTCTTAGCCTGTTATTGCTCTTCTACTGTATGGCCATGGTAGCCGAGTGGCCTTGGTCACATTATTTTCATGGAGTCGTAGTTTCGAGCCCTGATGCTACTAAAGACCCACCGTGTAACAGGACTAATGCACGTTAAACCTGTCCCTTATCCTCTAGTTGGCATGGTGTGGAAATTCGGAGAAGTGTAGACTCAGTTGAGGTTGTAGACTCAATTTACCAAGGTTCAAAATTAATAGGTTCGTCGCAATTAGCCCTAGTGTTGCTTCTTATTGCGACGATCATAAACAATTACATCACATCCTATTCTACTACTTTGCAGAGCTCATCAATCGTAGTGATTTTGCGCTTAAAAAGATGTCTTTTTAATGGACCAAATGCTCAGTAGTCCGCAGAAAAAATGTTAGAAGATTTTGCAGAAATATGTTGAATTTTTCTCATAACTGTTTCAGTTTTCAGTTTTTTCAACAAATGAAGTAATAGTTTTTGCTGCTCGGTCGATATTAGTCTTGGAAAGTTGCTGGATTAAAGAAATTGAGTTTCTTCTGTAATAATTGGACGTAAACTTTCTTCTCATATTATGATGAGTTGAATCAAATATTATTTAATTCTTATTCTTAATGCTCCGTTGCAAAAGAAACCTACGACTATCCTAAAACCTTCACTGAAACTTTCTTTGTATTCTCGAAATCATACTGGTTTAAGTTTTTTTTTTATCTCCTCAATTTTGACAGTAAATGGACGTTTTTATTGTTGTTGTTGCAGTCTTTTAAGTAATTCCATGCTTCATCAAGAGCTACAATTTATTTTCATTTATATCTCGCTAAATAGTTTTTATTTCAGGCCCTTACAAAATGTCGCGTTGAGGTGCCTTGGTAAAAGACGGTAAGCATTATATATATTTTTACTTTGTTCAATATGTAAGTCTTAGTTTAATATTTTATTTATGGTTAGTAAAATTGTTTTCAAATTATTTACGATTGAATTCTGCTTCAATGGATTTTATCTCGTTGCCACTGGCTTGAAACAGTATGTACCTTCTTAGGATATTTGTTTGGTGTCTTTTTTCCATGCAGAAACCGTGTTTGACGACTTAAATATTTTCGATTAATAATCTTTCTTGTTTTGCTCTTCGCAGTTTTAATATGCATTTTACCATGCTCTTTAATTACAAAAATCAGAAAATTTCTCATCAGAATTTGCAAAAAAAATATCCTTCCATCCACACCTTGTTTACATGCCTATTTTAAAAAAAAAATAAATTTGATACTATCAGCAGATAATTTTAATTTCAATTAATAAACAATTGCTCCAAAATATTTGCATTATTTAATCCTTTATCGAAATCACTCTAAAAATGTGTAAACATCCCCTGTAGCTCCTGTAAAACCACATATGAAAATAAATTTAAGTCTGGGTTTATAAACTTAGCAATGTTCAAGCTTTTTCAAATCCAATGCTTTTTTTTAAAAAAAATTTTGTTTCATCAGAATCCGAAACAATATCGCATCGCAAACAATACCCGTGTTCTGTTTTGTCCTGATAACGAAATTTCTGGAGAAAACCTGGTGAGTTATTGGAAAATACTTTTTTTTTTCGACGAGAAGGGGGAAATAAATAAATATAAAAATAAAATCAGAGAAAAAGAAAGGAAATCTTTTTTTTCCCCTCTCTCTCCATCGCATGCTTATCTGAAAGGATCCGTGTGTTTTCTTTGGATTCTATCTGCAATGAAGAGCCGTTAAATATACATATTCTAACACAGTCCTTAAGAAATTTTAAATTTAAATAAAAATAAATGTTTGCAATGAATTCTCTAAGATTTTTTCCTTTTCATATCTCGGAATAAATTTCCTTAGTTAAGAGTTTTCTCTTTTAACTCTCTCATTTATTTATTTTTCTAATTTTTGTGTCGAAGGACTCTTCTGCTTCCTAAGAATAAGCTCTCTTCGTTTAATTTATTTTCAATTTCGCAGTTCAGCGAGTTGAGTGGTTTCGTTCCTCAACGGCTACGGCACTTTTTTTTCCTCTTAGAATTTTTTTTTGTCTTTAATTTTGATATCATTTGATGAAGAATTCCTTTTTTTCCTTCTCTTGAATATAGTTCATTACTGTCGAGTTCAGAACCAGAAAAAAAATCGATTTCGACGACAACGTTTACTTTTCTTCCTATTTGACTTTGTAATTTTTCATTTCGTAAAAAACCTTCTATTGTTCCGACTTCGCACACTTACAAGAGAATTACAACTTATATTCTGACTTCCTTTGTCTCTGACTTTTAAGAGAAAAGTTACCAACTATTTGTATCGCATTCATCATCCAAAAATATTTGAAAAGAAAATAATATGTTTTTTAAGTTAGAAATTTAAAGCTATGTATTGTTATGACATATCTTTCTAATTTTAAGTTACGAGTGATGATCAACAAATATCATACATATTACAATATCTAAAACAATTTTAAATACTTTGTAGAAAACCGTTTTCCCTGAAAAAAATTATGAATACCTTTGTTTACGATTTTTTAAGGTAGAGTTAAATGTTTGCCTAATATTTGTCGCTTTCAAAAATATTTGAAAAGGAAGAGATGTTTTTTTCCTTCTTCCTTCTAGTTAAAAATTTATAACTGTTGTCATAGAAAGTCTTTCTATTGATAAGTTATATTTGTGAGCTCCATTAAAAAATTGTCATTTTTGTTATAATATCTGGGATAATTTTACATTATATTGATTTAAAGCTATTGTTATAGAACATATTTTCCGATAATAAGTGAACAGCGCCAGCCATATATGTTACTATATCTAGAATAATTTTGAATAAAACTTGGAAAATCGTCTTTCGAAGTAAAAACATTTATATTCGATAAAAAAACAAAAAACAATGAATAAAAAAAAGGATGCATTTGACATCAAAACAGACATAAAAATACTTTTTTTATGTTTTTAAATACTTTAAATGCTTAAATTTCACTATTTATTTATGGCGTTGCGAACATTAATTGCGTTCTGGATACGTATGGGAGGCCGATTTAACAGTTTCAAACTCTTGTCGAGTGCGCTTGTCTCTTTGGGTTAGTTATTCATATTATGTTGTTGCGGAAACTATGTGATGACTTTTTAGTCTCAGCTTCATATTATGTTGTCATGGTAATATGCGACGACTTTATGGTCTCCGATTCAGTCTTAAAATCTATTAATAATTAACACATACGCAAGATTTACAATTTCATTAACGTTCTCGTAGTATTCTCTATGTAACATAAGCATTTACAGAGCTGCACAGTAACCCTTATTGTTTTGTTGCTGGCTGTTCATAAAATAAGATTTTTCCTATACATATTTATAAACTTTTTTTATAGATTAAGTTCGAATTCATTATTTATTACTATGTTTTACACTGAAGTATCAAAAATCATGGGATACCAATATGCAAATATCCAGCAGGCAGTTGCAGCACGTAAGAAATGCCTAAATTGAATGTGTACTATCATGGATTTCTTTTTTACTCATCAGAAAAATTTTCTAACTTGATTATGATGGCACGATGGGAATTAACAGACTTTCAAAGTAGAATGCTGGTTACAGCAAGACATATGGGGTAATGCATTTCGTAAATTATTAGAAAATTCAACATTATTCGATACCACCGTGTCAAGAGTGTGCCGAGAATATATAATTTCAAGACACCACGGACAATGCAGTGGCTGGCCACGACTACTTGATGACCGAAATCAGCAACGTTTTCGTCGAGTAGTCAGTTTTTTTAGATAAGCAACATTGTCTCAAATAGCAGCTATAATCAATGCGGGACGTACGACAGTCGTGTCCTTGAGAACGGTGAAGAGAAATCTGGTGTTGATGGGATATGACAGTAGATGACAGATTCCAAGACCTTTGTTAACAACATGCCATCGACTGCAGCGTTTCTGCTGGGCTCATGAATATATCAATTGTCCCAGATGATTCGATAAACATGCCAAAGATTGAGTTATTTAGTCAAATTGTACTAATCATTGACTAGAAATGGTTATGTTCAGCTACTTGGAAACCATTTTCCGCCCTTCATGGGCTTCATGTACCCAAACAAGATGGAATTTTCCAGAATGGCTATGCGCCATGCCACCGAGCCAAAATCATTCGCGATTGGATTCAGGAGCATTCTGGGCAGTTCCTGCCAATGGTTTTGCTACCTAGATCTTCAAACATGAAATCTCGACTACCATATATGAAACCTGATCTAAAGGTCAGCTTGTACACAAACCCTTGCTCCAGTAACACTTTCGCAATTGTGAACGACTGTAGATGTAGCATAGATGAATATTTCTTCTGACCACTCATTGAGTGTAAAGAGGTTTCACACGATATTAGTAGATACCTCATGACGTTTGGAACTTGAATGTATAATCTCATTATTCTACGCAATTTGAATTTGAAATCAGATTCGTACCCTTTTATATATTACAGTGCCCAACTGTCTGTATGTTTGATTTATCATACATAAACGATCTTTTTCTTCTGAAGTATTTAACACTGGATCACAATTCAGAAGGAAAAAAAATTTGGACACGCTATCGTACTCATAACAATTTAAGATAAAAAAATTTTAAATTTAAAAAAAATATAATGACCCAGGTTTTAACGGGTTCTCACTCGCATTTTCTTTAACTAACCTTTCGGGCAACTCTTCTCAATATTTGAATTTAGAGCTTTACATTGTAAAGGAACAGTGACTTATGTTAATTAGTATTTCTACATAAGAAGTGAAGGGAATCAAATAAAGAAGTTAAAGGTACGAAGAGATGGAAAAATATTAGCTAGATTAATGAACACACTATATAGGTACTAGCAAGTGTGAGATGATATTCTGAGAGTGATTGTCTGAATCTGATCCCGTTCCTAGGAGTCCACTGAACCTGGATCCAAATTATCTTAGCATATAATTAGCCGTTATTCAGATAAGTAGAATTCCGGATTATAGTATTTGGTTAAGGGCTCGATAACGCAAGCGCTCCACATGAATTAATCATTTTAATTTTTATCAAATTAGACTGAAAAATTGGCTAATCGGTTTATTGACTGATTGTTGATTACGTCTCGATGGATCTTAATATATATTACAAAACTAGTTCATTAAAAGGTTTCTGAATATTTGATATACTGTAACAAATGACCTTTTGATTCTAGGTAGGTTCGAAAACCTTCACATTGCACAATTTTAAAAAAATCATGCTACGAAAACAACAGTTTTTCGTAAGCTTACGGCATCCACATTCTTTGCATAAACGGGTGTAATGAGCAATTGCGGTTTTCTTTTACAATCGCTCCTCTTTTAGAAACTTTTTTCGCTCCAAACCACAATCCAATGGGAAAAGAAAGTTAGAAAAAAACAATGAAAACAGTACAACGTGGAAGAATAAACTCCACTATTAACGAGAGAGAAGAGAGGAGGAAGAGCGCGCGCTTCCACTGAGAATTAAAGAAAAGAAAAGAATTAACGAAGAGGGCAGGAAAAAAAGAGAAAAAAGAAGGAAAGGAAAAAAATCAAACTCAATAAGAGATCCAAATAAAATTCTCGCGCTGTGTTGAGAAGAAGAAAACGAAGCGCGAGTGTAAATATCGATTTGAGCCCCCACCCCCACCTTCTCTATTCTCAGACAAGTCGCCAACACTAAAAATAAATTCACTAAAAAAGATGAAATAAAATGGAAACTTTTGGAACGGTGCCAAATGAGAGAAACGCGCTTCTAGGGCATTCCTCTTTTATTTTCAAAACGAGAGCTGTTCTGTTCCTATCTTGTTCAATTCGAACACGTAGTATTTTTTCGAATTGCTCGCACACATCATATTGCAAGAGAGATCATTTTTCTTTATTTGTTTAACATTCTTTAATGCAGAGCAATGATCGTTGTATGCAGGGTGTTTCTAAAGTCTCAACCCTTTTTTATTAAATAAGATGTCATGACTAAATTCCGTTAGGATTTATTGGTTAAAAGTAGTGATTGCAAATTTATCCATTTCTTTCGTTCAGGTAACGCGATGAAATTTTCAAACAATAACGATTAATTAACGACCATGAATATGAAAAATAAAAATTCGTAACAATAGATATTTTATCTGATTATTGCATACTGGGACAGAATTATATGAAAATAAATTGTAATTTGAATGTAAATTACGTAAATAGAATTCAATAATTTTATGACAAACTGTAAATAATACAAATTATAATAATACAGGGATAATTTTCACATTAAACGCATTAAAATATAGAATTAAATATGTGATCTGTTTGTCAAACTAAGCACGTAAGAAACATAACTGTGATAAACATTTTAATCTCCTATAGTTGTGATATAATTTTCATACAAAATAATCCCGGCGTAGAAAAAACTTTTTCTCATTCTAGGTCAACGTAGCCCTTATTAATTTTTCTCTTGTTTGTTTTTTCTCTCCTTTATTACTTACATCATTGTTTTTACTTTCGACTCCATGTAATGTTAAGCAATTTATATTTCGGACATCTGGAAACTATATGTATTTGAAATATTTTCAAAAAGGATCCGCACTTTGTATAAATGTTTCATATAAAACATTACTTCAACACAAACACTTCCTAGATTAAGTTAAATTTGAATTATTTTATGTTTTTTTTTGTAAGTGTGAGCATATGTATGTATAAATTCCAATATCATTCCCAAATAAAAAAAATTTAATCTTTTTTGTTGTAGTTACAGTTGTTGCTCTATGAGTAAAAATCTCCCAGTTTGCTTACTTGGCCCACAGAGCCTAAAAATTTTATGATTTTATCCCTTCCAAAATAAAAGTTTGTCGACCCGTGTATCAATCAATAAGGAAGAACAACATATGTTTTCCGCGTGTATTACGTTTTTCCAAATAAAAAACTTGGCATTTCAAAAAGTATATTTTTCTCAATTATTTAATCGTTGAAATTAAAAGAATTAATAATTTAAAATGAAGATTCATATTTTAAGTTCTTTATAAGTATATGCCTCCGTTTTACTCTATGATAGGATAGTAGCTGTTTCGGAACAAACAATTCGTGAGTCGAAATGATGGAAATTCTGAGAAATCGAGTCATAAGAAAGATAACTTTGGTAGGTGGAATCGTGAACTGATGCCGCATTTATCTCATTCATCATCTATAAGCACTCAAAATTCTTCAGAGTTTCGAAGAAAAATCGTAAAATATTATCTTAGCTTTATACTCTGCCCCGCGTCAAATTCAGCGCAAATGTCACTTTGTCTCTGTTCTGTACAACTTTTTGTTTTTCTTTCTCTCGAGTATCATGACTCTGAAATGCATAACAAACACATCAATCGTTTTCAGAATTTTTTTCAAAGACACTGTTTTCTTTATACAGTGTTTATGGCTGTTATGGGAGATAATTTATGTTCCTTTGGTTCATTTTTAAAGAACTGTTCTTTAATTTGTCTTTAACCTCAGCATATAATCTCCCCTAGAATAAAAATTACTTCCTAATTTTTAAAAATGTTCCTTAGTGAAAGAGTAATATTTTTTTTAAAACCAGTGAGCAGGTGAGAGAAAAAACTATCATCATGTTATTCAGCTATCCACCAATTGAAAGACAGTGTCCTGTGGTTTTGAAAAGGCGAAGCCAAATTCATTTCATAAAAAATTCCTGGGAGATGGGACTTCAGACATATACAAGAAATTCAACTAGAATGTAGAGTCGAATATTGTAACAAATATAATACTTGTTGTAGCAATCTAGAACAAATGAACCTGCTATGCAAATATTGCATCTAAAAATAGGCTATATTTGCATAGAAGGAGTAAGTGTAACGAAAACTGCATCTTTAACGTAAATATTATCTACAGTATTTAAAGTAATAGCATTATATTAGCGAAAATGACACTTAGGTATCCTATCATTTAACGCCGTTCGAACCAACTGGGCCACAAGCGAAACTTGAAGCATGTTAGTGTACCGGTTACCTTAATTAAATATTAGAATTCTGCCGGTGAAAGCAGACATCTAGGACAAATATCACTGTTTTTAACTTATTTTTGTTGGTCTGAAGAATATTTTTGTATGTATTATTTCGCGTTGCACACACACATATCCCCCTCGAAAGAGTCTTACTTCGCTTCGAAATCTTAATGAACTCCACGAATAAATATATTCGTAATGAGATCTTGGGAGAAAACTTTGAATTAACTTTTTTTAAGATGTTGAATGACTTAACAATTTAATTTTTGTATTATCTTTCAGAAAGGTCATTCATTTTCCCGACTTTTATAAAGTATAATAAATTGAAAAGGTAAAAAATTCTAATTGAGCTCCAACGCGCTTAACTAGATTAAACTTCTTTTTTTATCATCATCTTTGTCTCGAACCCAGACGACCATAAAATGGTTCTCCCAGCATTCTTGAGATTCTTTGTGGGACGTCTTGAGAGATTTTATAAATATTCCTCCTCCCCTCCTCGAATAGTTTGTTTAATCCTGGTGAATTCCTGGCAGCGACAGTCAAATGGTAATGTTTAAGTAATGGAATTTTAATCTTACCCAATGGGCGGGGAAGTAAATAAAAACCAACTCCATTACTCTTACGGTAGAGGATTTTTTTTTCTGTCCTATAAACGAAGTTCATTTCTGCATTAAGCAAAACGTTAATTTAATTGTTTTTAATCTTGTTTATCAAAAGAACATCTTATTAACTATTTCCAATGGAAGAGAGAAGTTTATTGACCTAAAAGATCATTTATTCTTTACTTTCGTTACAAGTGGATGGTTCATAAAGTACCTATGTTAGGAATGAGGTAACTCAGTTTACCATGTGCATTTGATTATTTTGCAAGTCCACAACTATGACACCCTTCACATCCCAATAAATCATTGCCATAACTCTTCAGGCCGTCTTCGCCTTCGGTGTTGCAGATTCTCCGGAAGCAAAGCAGTGTTTGGATGGTTGTTTGATTTCTGGTATATAATGATGAATGCAAGTATATGAGTAGTGACAATTCGATGGGGCAAGAATCAAATTTTTCTTTAGTTATTAATGATTGCCGAATCAAAACTAATCTATTTACCAGTGCCAAATTTGTTTTGGCGCTGCTTAAAAGCAAGAAGCACACCATGATGACAGCAATACACCATCTATTGACAAAATCAGGCATTTCTTAAGCTTGGCAAGTATTTTTGTAACTATATATTCTCAATATTGGAAAAGAAAAAATCATAATTGTAGGTAAAAACATGTATTAAAATACTTTTGTATTTTGATGGAAATCGTTAAGTATTATGGAATGTAGGAGAGTGACTTACCTACTTTGGTGTTTTCCTCGTCGCTTGATTGTGGTTGAAGAAATATGTCATGTACCAATAATCCTCATGAAACTCTAAAGCTACTTTAATTCAAACCAAGTCAAATTCGATTTTTGAAGTTTATTTCATGTCAAACTACACAATAATTTATAGGGGCAGACGTATTCATTTCAAGCTGAAATGATGAGGATCAAATCAAATTCTTTTGTGAAGTCCCTTACATTCAGAGAAAAATGTCGCTTAAAATGCAACTGTGATCCTCGAGAAAAATCAGACGATATGATCTTTGAAGGTAAGTTTCTGACTAAACCTTACAAAAATCGGATATTTTGGAAATTCAAAACATTCCCGCACCAGATACCACGTATTTGTAGGCATCATTTCCTTTTCCGGTCGGAGTTATCGGATCAATAAATGAAATAATAAATTGAACTATTCAATCAACAGAAAAATGTGTGTCCCGTGTTTTGAGAGAAGAAGAGGCATCGAGAAATTATTTTCAAACAAAGATCCGAAGTTGAAGGAGAAAAGAGAGTAATCTAACTTTTCCGGAATGGATGTGCCCATATCCTTTGTTAACAATCATAAATAAATAACCTAGTAATAACAACTAGGACCAGAAAAATAATGTTACGTTGCATAGAAAAATTTAAGTGCAACAAGTCTTAATATTTTACTGTAAATGCAATTCATAAATTAATCAAAAATAAATTATTATACATAGAAGTTTGGTATCAACTTTACGCAACCTACCCAACCAAAGTTGATTGATGTGATAGTTTATTAACGTCGTACAAAGTAATATAAGAACTATTGGCGAAGGACCTTGTCATTTGGAGTCTCTGTCAAATGACAAAGATGGCACCCGAGATGAAATGCCAGTCCCTAATTTTCCCACTACACCAACCGCAGAAATTTTATCCTATGGAAACTTAACGTGCATCAGCTCCACTACACATTAAGTCTTTCAACCAACTGCCGTGGCTGCCTGTGGTCCAGAGAAAATATCAGAAATGAAATTCAGTTACTCGTGTATCCAGCAGCATGATTGCTCAATCATGACTGACCGGGCTGTAGGTTCGAACTTCAATTACATTTCAGTTTCCACGGGGCATAAGATGGGGAAGGGGTGAATGCTCCGATTTATCTCAAATCAAACTCTGTTTGAGAAAGTGTAAGTAGCACTGGTTTCACGTAGCATTCATTTATAATAATAAAAGTCATCCCCATACGGATTTTTTTATGTGCCCCCATTTAAAGCTAAACATCAAATCGACCTGTCTCTTTCCGTTTCATAAAGAATTTTTATGTTAATATTTGTCTTTGGCGAGAAAATTAAGAAATTATGGCGACACACACACATCAAGAAAATCTATTTAACTGGACTAGTTTCTTCAATAACTGACTAGACATTAAGCAATTGTGGAAACTTCAGCAAACAAAGACTGCGATTATGTCCATGAAAAATAGATTTCTGAAGTACATGTAATGAATACGGCAAACAAGTTATTAAGGATTTAATTAAATTCCCAAAAGGACGGAAAACTGATGCCGCGTCTGACAGTCAATTACGAAAATGCCAACAACGCCAGAAAGTGTGAGAAGGGTTCGTTCTGATTCAATCACATTAATATATTTGTAAAACAAAATAGATTTGTTAATAGTTCATTACTTAAAAATTCATCATTCTGATGAGTTCAATGTTAGTTTTTTTTTTTTTTTTTTTTGCTATTTTCTTCGATATTGAGGCGAAAAAGATGAATATTTAAAAAAATTTAAATAATTTAAATCCTTTGGAAAAACTGATTTGTTCACGAAATAAGTTAAGCCAATTGAGACGTCTACAAGAAAAAAAAATAGCTTATTTTATGGCAAAATGAAAATATCCTCACATTTTAAATTAAAAACAATAGAGAAGTCATATTTTAATATATATTTGCATACAAACACATATATCTATAGCTATATTTACATTTGTAAATCGTATAATTACCTTTAGGTACATCTGGCATAAAATCCTCAACATTTATATTTTTTAAAAAATTGCAGTGTACTTATAAACATAGTGTTTTACGCAGCGAACATTTGTAATAAGAATTTTTAACAGTATTTATACATTTAATAAAATTCAAAAACTTTCAAAATTAATTAAATCATTCTAAGACCCTATAAGCAACATAAATGTGATTAAGCAATTTTGAGCAACGGGGATCTCGGGTTATGCACAGCAAATAAGGTATGTCATGCAGGAGATTTAGAAGAAACAAATAGATTGATTAATTTTTATTAACGTTGTACTAGCAGCAACAAGAGGGCTATAACATAACTCCTCGTAATTTTGAGCGTCAGTTAAGTGAAGATAACACCTGAGCATGCACCGCCCTCTTTTAGCTTCCACACCACGTCAACGGGACGACTTTGAGCCTCAAAGGATGTAACATGCATCAGCCTCGGCTACACTGCCGGTTTTTAGTGGCATCAACATTCGAACCCACGATTCGATGAAAACTGCTGGCCACGAGTCCATTACCATGACCACTAAGTAACCACGGCCGCTAAGTAGAAATAAAATGGCAGTAAAAAACAATCATTGTTTGAAAAAATCATTGAAGGATTGATTGGTAAAATAATAAGCTTCATTTCCTTCAATTTTTTAAGTGTTCTTTTATTAAATATTTTTTATAATAGGCAATTGACTTACGTAATTAAAAATAGAATATATATATATATAAATTTATTTTCCTGAATTAACTAGGCTCTCTGTAATTTAACGCAAATGTTTGCAGAGCAGAAAATTCGTATCGATGTTAGAAATTATATCTTTCAATTTTTATAAATACTGTATACAATTTCTATTAATTTTTATTATACTCTCAATTTTATTATGTATGGTTCACTTAACCATGGTTTTTGTAACCATGCCCTCCCCCCCGACAACGTTGCGTTTACAGTGTCGGACTGTATCTACCTCTTCATTATTCATACTGCCTTATCTGGTGTGCCTAACATTCCACTTTCAGAGAACAAACTTATTTTCGTTACACTTCATTGATTTGTGCAGCTATTTCTCTATATGTGTGTTTCAAGAAAAGTGTTTTCAAGAAAATTTCTCATTTTGTGTTAAAGATTACTCACACACACACACTGATTTTAGGCCTTTCGTTTACATCGAAACCGAGTTGAAGAAAAACTAAATTCAAAATGGCCGATGAACCAAGGAAAGTGAGATTTGGAGTATTTTGCTGTGACATTAAGAGAAAAGCAATGTGGTCGTAATGGAAGTACGCTGCTATATGAAATAAAACGTAGCTGTGAACTATAAATGGGACGACCCAAGTTGCTTTTACTTGTTAGAAATAGACCCGAGGCTGGAAATGAATTTAACGTGCTCACCCTACGACCTTGGTTTTTAAGCAATTGGAAGTCTTCAAAATTAAAATATGATTTTTTTTTTTGCACGCGTGCGAAATTCGTGCAATGTAACATAAGCTTATGAAGCAGGGGTGATCATCTTTTTGTGTGCCCGCGATAGCCCAGTGGTTATGGTAGCGGACTCGCAGCTGGCGTTACTTTCATCTAGTCGTGGGTCCGAGTCCGGATGCCACAAAAGACCCGCCTTGTAGTGGAGCTGCTGCACGTTAAATCTGGTCCGGGTCCTAAGTTCTCCCGTTGGCATGGTGTGAAAGCTTAGAGAGGGAGGTGTAAGTATCGTTCTCGCCGGACTTCAAAATTGCGATTACCGTTACCAATAGCTCTCGTGTTTCTTTTCAGTGCGACATCACAAACATTTACATCCATTTTGAAATCATGTGTGCATTGAAAAAAAACACTTGTCATCCCTGCTTCACAGTCTCATTTTTATAATGGAATAAAATTATATTTATTCAAATAAAATTTGTAATTAAATTGTGTAAATTGCTTATTTAACTTTTTTAAAAAAAATCAAATTATTTATCTATTTATTGATTAATTTTAAAATTGCTTAATTGTTTAGTTAAAATTATTTATTAAAATTATTATATGTAAGTTTATTATTATCATTAAAGTTATTACTATTTTAATTTTATAATTTAATCATATTAATTTAAATTTGTTATTATTATCAACAGTAATAATATTGTTATTGAAATTAAATAATTATCTGTTTAACATAATATATTAAATTTATTAATACTGTTTATTAATTATATATAAGAAATAATTTATTTAAAATTATTCATTTATTTATGTAAAAGAAAATCACTTAAAATTACCATAAAGTTAAAAAACTCTCAATTTAAATATGATACATGAGTTTTTCAAATTAATCGGAACGGATAAATGAGAAAGTTACTCGCATCTCCTTTTGTAAATCTCCCAGACTCTTGCTTTGCTTTATTTAAACATTAATCATCGTTGAAAGCCTGTCTCGCAAGAATATGGCGTTGGATAAGATAATAATGTGCTTAATGTTTATGTATTAATTATTTGTTAGACCCGAGTATTCATATTTAACAAAGAATGATTCTGACTGGATTCTTCCCCTGATAATCACTGCGATTTAACATATTTGGTTTTTCAATACTACTCGATCTGCTGTAGAATAGGGCATCATAATTTCCGAGTTTCCCTTCTTTTTAATTCAGTATTCAACGGTTCGGCACTTTTTATAACCTGGTAACGACCTTACGGAATTTTTTGTTATAGATTTGAGCATTTTTGAACTAGATATTTCTATATGGCCAAATCAGCCCTGTTCGCATTTTCGCCCGAAGTTTATAGTAATTATTAGCCACCTAAAGGGTTATTGTTTCAAGTGGGATATTTTGGCGTTCCAGATCACTTTTCAATTTTTTTTTATCTCGTTTGCTTCAATTTTAATTACATTTAGCTTAAATATATTCAATTTAATAATTTATCGCTTGCTTTAATTTTAATATCGAAAAGTGTACTATTGCCCATTTCTCGATATTTCATCGTTTACTTTAATTCTAATATTTATTGGAGTAATTTAATAACAATTATAAAAAAAATTGCACCTTGGGTAGCTAAATCTGTTCTTTGCATAGAGCCTTTCAATAACTTCATTTCGTTTCTGCAAAATTAATATTTGTTTTCATGCCGATTACATATCATGTTTGCACAATATTACTACTGTGTACGAACAGTGTGATACGCAATAAAATCTTTTCGAAGCCAAACCAGAACTGTTTTGAGAAGCTTGTTTAACTATCCTTGTGTTACCTTTTTCTTCTGTGTTGTGTTTTTCATCAATACAAAAATATTCAGTTAAATCGGTGTTCAGTGTTTTAATTTAATTCTGTTGTTTCTAGAATGGCATAGTACTTTGTCGTGTATATACATCTTCTACAAAGGTTCAATATGTGTGTAAACACATTTAATTTTTGTCTTAATCTCTTAAATTTTTATCCAGAGTTACTTATCCTTGGAATATTTCCTAAGGACTACATTTACGATCATTATCCAGCAAATTAGCTCAAAATTGCGATCCCGAACTTGCCGGATTAAAGGGCGTGGATTAAAAAATGACGGGTCTAGTTCAATATCAAACCTAGAGCAAGTAACGCTCTCACCTCGAAACACGCGATTGTTTGTTTGCTGGGAATGAAAGTATCTCTCGTAGCCTTGAACCTTTTTTCAGGTGCTTCCCGTGGTATTCATTCACAGTGTGTGTGTCCTGGACGAGTTCCAGGGGCCGACGGGAAAACAATGGGCTTAGTGAATCACCGCAGCCTCCCGCGTGTTTTGTAATGTGAATAAATAAATGTAATTCGTTAACGACGGTCACTTGTGCTTCTTAGTGGAAGAATTGCAATTAAAGACCCGAGACTTCATTTAAATGCAATGCGACATGGCCTTTTTTCATTTATTATCCTATTTTCGCAATTCGTGTTTTACATGAAAGCTACGTGTATATCCTGCCTGTATACTGAAAGAATGAACTATTCACTTTTTCACAGTCTCCAGCCCTTTACACACACACATGCGCCAACGCGAGAATGGTGCAGCAAACCGTTCGGGAAAAAAATTCCGGTGGGTGTTGTCGACTCCAGAATTTAATGGTGATTTCCCCCTCCTCCTCAGGAAACGAGTTTGTGGTCCGTATTGTTTCAATCAAGTCGGGGATTCGAGTATTCGATTCACTGATGCACGTTAAATCTCTCTAGGTTTTAACGTCTTCACGTTGGCATGCTAGGAAATTTTGAATGGATGGTGGTCAATTCAGATGTCGTTCTTGTCATTTGATATATGCTCGAATTGATGAATTCTGTCGCCATTAGCCCTCGTGTTGCTTCTGGAAGCGACGTCAAAAAATAATCGATCAATTGCTAAAATCAATAGGCTAAAAATCGGTTGGTACCAAAATTGCTTAAAAAAACGTATTTTATTCAACCTTTTTTTATGATCATTTTTTTTTATTTATGTCAACCCACAAATCATGACAGGCACCTATCGACAGTTTTTCTCTGTTTTGGTCGCAATTCTCTAAATTTTTCTGAAGTGAAGCATTAGAAAGTAGTTAACTAAGATGTCGATCTCGCTGACAGTGACTCAAAAGAATGAGACATATTTACTGTGGTTAGAGGATCTTTATGTCAGGCAAAAATACGAAGTTGGGAGAACTTAATACAAGAAATATAAACTGTGATGATTAATGTATGAATACTAATTGAAAGCTCATATTATAATCAAACTTCATAAAGATATTCACATACAAATTTTAAGTAGGTTGCTCTTGAAACACCACAAAGTCCTTTGGCAGTGAGCATCGTAATTATGAACCACTGTCAAACTCCGAACTGTCAGGCACCTTAATTGAAACTTCTCTCGCTCTTATGTTCCCACTGCCCAAAATGACTTCTCTGTTTCCCAACTAACTAGGCACCATTTAGCTAGTCGATACTTCCAGTAGTGATGTATCTGTAGTGACAACACGAGTGTCTTAATAACATTGGAAAAGACGATCAGAGTCATTTTATCGTGGCTGATGTCGGAGATATGGATATTCTAAGTGTACAGCAGGGGTAATAATATTAAATTATCTTGGATACCTTGATTTGAAGGTATTTCAGAAAATGAACTAGCGGACTTTAACACACAATCATCTACAAATCCTCAGCAGCCAATAGAGTCTCTCGCTAGAAGACATTCATGGAATTACATTCATGGCTAGAAGATATTAAACCGACATGACAAGAAACGTGGCGTTTCCAGACCCACAACAAACTGCACTCGGTGAAGCTCATTATTGGAGCATGGCTTGATGTTCCATGCAAAGAACGGATGCCAAATAGATTCGCCTTCCCATTGGACATGGTCGCCTTTCACACAAACATCTTTTGTTTGGCGATATGGCTTTTGGATGTCCTTTATTTCCATGTTTCATACACTCTACATCACATTTTAATTGACTGGCATTATTTTTTTGATTCAGCTGTTTCAAACGAATCGATTTGGAAGAGAAAACTCTTACCGCCACTTATTTGAATGCATATATGTAATTATATTTGTATGTTATTTTTTTTTAGATTTTGATCTTTACATGTTGCATTATTTTTATATATCTTTTATACTTGGATTATCATTTTATTTCAATTTGTTGGAGGGGTGTAGAAGTTTGGAGAGGGAGGTGCCAGCTCAGGTGTCGTCCTCGTTCTTGACCGAGTTTCAAAATTATAATATCCGTCGTCAATAGTCCTCGTTTTGCTTCTGGTGCGACTTTAATGAAAAACGATCAATCAATCTCCATGTGCTTCAAAAATCTATTATATTTTAAGTAAATGCTTAGCGCAGCTTAATCAGATTCTGCACATGTGCTCCTTAAATCCCCTCTGTCACTCCAACAATATATTCCATGAAAAAGTAACAATAGTTACCTTTGCATAACGTTACCAAACCGGAACCCAGTATATTTAGATTCGTTCCTGATTCACTAAGTGGGTTACACTGTACCATAACGTCACCCCCACTTTCCCCACCAATTCAGGGTGCAGCTGCCCACACAAAAACCACAAAACACGCGTCAAACCGTTCATTTACCAACCGCAAACAATGAAACACTCCATACACGCGTGCATCCGTCGTTCACGCTCTGGAGGATCCGCTTTCCAAAAGTCCGAATCTCCCTATTCCCCTTCGTCCGGTACTGACCATTCAAACTGGAAATACGTCACAATGGAGTGACTTAATAACCCAGATGTGAGGAGATAATAATCGTCTGATCTTTGGGGCACCGGAATTAGAATGCGGGATGAAGTCGAAAGGAACGAACCACGAAGAAGAATCATGAATGGGTGGCGGGCAGTGTCCACAGAATCCAGTGATCATCCTCCTTTGCTGGAACTGGAATCGGAAATAACTTAAGTGCTATTCTCACGCAAATAGCGTCACACAATTTAAGTTTACAACAGTTATTTTTCTAATCATTAAATTAACTTTGTTATGCGAAGATTAGTATCAAAATAGTGCACGGTATTTTAAATTGACTAAAGTCTTTTATCTAGACTACATATATCGCATGGAATTTGTTGATTGACTCGAGGAACATTTGTACAGCAATAAAATGAAAATGTTTGCTTTTTTCTTCATTTTAAATCTGTTCTAACAAAGATATGCTTAAAAATGAGTGTTATATTTTTACGTATGAGTATATTACATTTTACATAAGTGTATTACAGATGCTTACCCAGAATGGGTTTAAATGAAAGAAAATGCACATTTTCATTTCATCACTGTACAAATGACAATCAATTGCTGTATAAATGATTCAATCGACAAAATCCAGACTATAGTCTTGTTCAACACCTTAGTGGACTTCTTATGCTTTTACTTTTACAAAGGCAGCCTACAAGGACAGCCTAATTACCCTATATTTCTCGTAACAGAATTAAAGTGACATATTACGGATAGTGTGAAAATATATCGAAGTTGCAACATAGGTGTCACTTTCGTCACCTAAATGAGGTTCCTTTGCTAACAATCCATTACACTGCTAT
>BMAW01060649.1:254602-275200 GCA_019974015.1 Nephila pilipes | reverse complement strand
TTTTGTTGCGAGTAAATAGCGATAAACAGCTTTCTGAATCATCGACTCGTTGCTGTTTTTGTTCCATCGAAAACAATCGCGGCACCTACTTGGAAAAAACCTTTTTCACTTCACTTCAAAAAACCTTTTTCCTGGTCCGACCGACTTAAAATTTTGACACGTTTCAAGCAAAGGTTAGTACTCTAGAAAGACCTGGTTACTGGTTTACTACGAGTGCCATCTCTGGGTTAGTCTCGGGAGTTATTGATCGATGTGTTATATATATATATTGGGGGGGAGGGGGCTTTGCTTCCCATACAGAAAAGTCGGGTTGTATTTTGTTAAGAACCAGGATGCAGAATATTTGTTTATTCAGGGTATCTTTGGGTAGATTCCCATAATGTACGTATGAGTAATATGTCACAGGTTATCTGACATTACCGTACCGCAAAGTACAAACCACAGAAACCGCAAAGACTTCCTGCAGTAAATGTCACTTGGCACTTCTGGTACTGTTAACGAATTCTCACTGTGTAGATATACAGCTTCCGATCACGATTTTTTTTTAAAGTGGGCCTTTGTTATTTCGTATTACACTCAGATTATAAGAGAAAAAGAATAAGTACATTTTGCAACTTCATTAAAATTAATTTTTAAGTACGTTGTAGATTTAGTCTGACTGAAATAAAAAAAAATATATCATTTTTCGTAAAGTCTTAACATATGTTGGTCGCAGTAGCCGAGTGCTCATGGTTGCAAGCTCATAGTCGGCGTTACTTTCGTCGGATTGTGGGTTCGAGTCCAATGCTACCAAAGACCCATCATTTGAAGGGGCAGATGTACGTTAATTTTGTCAGGGCTCAAATTTTTCACCATAGCATGGTGAGGATGTTAAGGTAATGGAGTACCAGTGAAGTGCCGACTTCGCTGTTTGACAGAGATTAAAAATTACGACTTCCATAATTCCTTCTTGTTAATTCTAAATATGACGTTAATTGTGATTCGATCTACTTAATTAGAGCATGAAATCGTGGAGAATGCTGTACTCAACTAGTATGTCATCCTCGTCATAATAACCATTTGAAAATCTCTGGCATGGTATTAATACTGTAAATGAAATCATTATTGAATTCCATAATGAATTTTTTTCTGTTCTGTATGATTCAGTTAAAAATATTATGCACAATATATTTACTTCACATCAACCTGTTTATACACATATTTTGTAAAAATAATTGCTCTGGAATAAATATTTTGGATTTTCTTTGTGGAAGATCCCGTTCAAGAATTTCGAGGGACAAAATAACCTGGTCGTGATTTCATTGTCAGTGTTTCTTCTGTCGAGTCCTAGTTTCACTATTGACCCTTCGTGTGGATGGTCTGAAGCGCGTAACATCAGTTGAAGATCAAAGTCTTTCCAAATGGCGAGATGTGAGAGCTGGGGGAAATGAGGTGCCAGTTCAAATATCGACCTCGTCACCTAAGCATGGTTCAAAATAACGAGGTTCTTCGCGTATTACAATTATATACTTGAACAGTTAAATATTCACTGAGGATATATTAAAGACATAGTCATTTTACCCTTACGGAGCTTTATTAACGTTTTTAATTTTCGAGGATTCCTTTTTTTTGTACTTATTGTATAATACATTATCCATAAATAGCGCTTCAGAGGGCTAAGGGATCTTTCTCGAAATAGAGAACAATTTTTGGTTCTAAGACCTTGTTGGTGAATGCGGTCCCCTTTGATGACTAGCCAATACCTGTCGTGTTGCTTCTGAGTGCGACGTTAATAAGCAGTCAATCGATTAAAAATAATCTAAATAGCGGCTACGGATAAGTGAACCTATGAAACTGAAAATATAACATCTTCCTTTTCCTACAATAATGACTGAAGATTTCCTCCTATTGCAATTATATCCTGATGATTATTTTGTAATCATTCTTTATTAATAAAATTTTGTAAACAATTTAAAATATTTTATTATGTTTTGAAATTTTTATTTCGTACTAGCCTTTGCCCCATTTGTCATGTGCGAAAAATGCGCCTATATTAGGGATTTTTTTATAAAATATTTTCGTCGTCAAAATGTTTCATCTTTTGAGAGAGATTCTGGTTTAAAAGATATATTCCTCTTGTAATCTCCCCACGACCTTTTATTTCGGAAGAGTTGTTCCTAAGCCTGGAGCTTTCGCGTCTCATCCCATCGCTCGGCACGGTGAAAGAAAAGAGAAACCACACCGAGTGGACATGACAAAACTTCAAAAACGTCATTCGTGGAAAAATTGAGAGAGAAAAGAAAGTCTTGGAACTCTGCCGGAAGAGTTTCCGGAAGAAAATCCCAACAAACACTCATAAAAAAAAACCATAGTCTCTACGCTAAAAACGCGAACGGATTCATCTGTATTGATTCCTATCAATACTTGGAGGAAATGACATTTCGCATCCTCTCGGACCACACCGAGTGGCGAATCTAGTAAAAATAACAAAAGAAACTCAAAATCGGCAGAAGGGCACAATTATTTTTTTAAAAAAAAATATGTGAGGGTTAACTCTGCTTATATTATTTAGAGTATTCATGCTTACTTAGTCCTTAATCTGAAATTATGCTAAATATTAACTAGAGAATCAAATTCCAATTATAAACTAAAAACGTAAGAAAGATAGAGAGCTCAGTTCTTGGATACAACAAGCAACTTTGAAATAAAACAACGAAGTATATACTTTTTAAATTTAGTTGACATTTCCCCCTTCAGATATGTGCATGAAATTATGATAGTGGGCTGTCACGTGTCCCCGTTCCCAACCCTTGTATCCGCCACTGACTGAGACGCTCTTCATGAGAAATTGTGAGTTCGGAAGAAAGCTCCAATGTAGAATATAAAATTACGTAGTCCGTCGCCAATAGTCCTCGTGTTGCTTTTAGTGTGACGATAATAAAACCAATTCAATCCAATGTAGAATAATAATGGATGTTCATGTGTGTGGTCATTCTCAACTTCAGCTGATCGCATTTCTCACGAGCCGTGGTAGGTTTGAGTTCACTGTAATTATAATCATCGTGGATATTTTTGTGGCAGCTGTTGTAGAGCGTTCATGGGTCTCCATCGAATCTTGGGATTCAGTATAGATGACACTAAAGTCCTGCCTCTGAGGCCCGTTAAATCTGTTGAGGCTACAAGTCCACAGTTTGAAGTGGGGTGACAGCTCATATGTCGTCCTCATTATTTGAAAGTGATTCAAAATTACAAGATTCGTCGTTTATGACCTTCGAGTTGTTTCTAAGTGCAACGTTAATAGTCATTCGTCGAGGACATTTAGTTTGATGAATGAGGGATTGAAAATTTGATTTTCATTAAGGACATGTGGGGTAATTTCGCGAGATTTAGCTACTTGAGTCATGCAGAAAAGCGCACTCGCTAAATTAATATACGTATCACGTTCTATTCCGTAAACTGCTTGATTTGGAAATGAAAAGTGACACACAGTCATAATCAGCATCACTATTCTCATATGGTATTTATACTTATATATGGTATTTATACTTAAAAAATTCGCTTTTTGTAAAAATTACAAGATTTAAATTTAATTTATTATTTATGTACTGCAATAGTGTTTGAGAATAAAACGATAAACTAAACTGAATTAGAAACGAGTTAGAAAAAATAGAATGAACTGATTCCAAAAATTGGCATAAAGTGTAAAGTAAGTCCATTAATCACAGTGATCTTCATTCTTTCGGAATTTTGTTTTTTATAAACATGGGCAACGTGCATTCGGAATACCCTAGTGATCTTTCTTTACATTTGACCCTTCTTATCAACCAATTCTTATATTTCCCCCATTTTCAAGACATCTAAATCACAGGTACACACTGCTTGCTGCAGGAGAGCGAGATTTAGCTACTTGAGTCATGCAGAAAAATGCACTCGCTAAATTAATATACGTATCACGTTCTATTCGGTAAACTGCTTGATTTGGAAATGATAAGTGACACACAGTCATAATCAGCACCACTATTCTCATATGGTATTTCTGTAAAGAATGTTGGGATGAATTGATTAAGATTGATGAGGATGCTAATTACTTCCTGAATTCCTATTTGCGACATTTTTGAAAGGCAGCAGAAACGAACTAAATCAGCTAATCAACACTTCGAATTTGGAAGCTTCAGAAGAAGAGCTTGTAATATTTGACCAAGTTTTGATAGTAGGTCGAGATGAGAAAGTGAAAGTTTCTGCATTATAGTTTTAATCACTTCAAAAGGTGTTTTTTTTTTTTTTTTTTTTGTAGAATGGAAGATTTTTTTTATGATTTCGTTTTTAATTCCAGCTCTCAAATGTAAGATCCCAGAGTGCACATTTTGAGTAAGTTCTTGATATCGATCAATACTCATTGCAGAAACAAGCAAAATTTGCTTCGACGCCTACAGAAACGCCCACTCGAAACATCGGGTATTGCTCTTGTCTTACAACTGTCATTCCACTCGAAATGTCTCCGTGCTTTTTTACTTTTTTCTTTAAATAATTGGTCTGACAAAAGAGAAACTGGTTTTTATTCGTCAAAAGGAGGCTTCTTTCATTTCTGCTTAATGCAGTCTCTGATCCCATTAAAACGTGGCTGTCGGGGTTCATATTTACTAAACCGTGGATTAAGGCCTGAGGCCCCGAGTTATAATAGTGGCCCCGATAATAATAAACCGAGTAATAAACCGTGGCCCCGAGTTATAATAGTAATATAAATTAAGCAAAAAAAACATTTGTCGAGATTGGTGTTTTCCTCTATTATTGTCCTTTTGCTGGACATTCCATTACCATTATCAACGTTATCGGCACAAACTGATGAAGAGTTTATTCTCATTTTTAAATCACCCACGTGGTGCAGACTCAGATAAGAGCAATTTCTGCTGTTTTGATCATTTTCGAATTTGTTCGATAGTATCGAGTTTTTCCTTGATCGTATGCCTTTTATTGACGCTCACATTCTTTCGAAATAACATTTTATTGAAACGGCAATAGCTTAAGGTTTTTTTGTTTGTTTGTTTGTTAACTTAAAATTTGGCCAATTCAAAATGGGTTGAATGAACAGCTATTCTCATTGACCATTAGATCTGGGAAAAACACACACAGAAATCCAAACTGGAACATTTCACTTTTCAAGATATGGTGATTTATAATGATGCGCTTAAATAATGCGTATAAAGCATTAGCGGATCACATAAAATTATGTTTTTACTTGACTGAATGCGAGAAAAGTTATAATGCGTTACATTAGGGATAATGTGTTTACTCATTTGCCTCGGGAGGAGGGACCGTTACGTGAAAAGATGATCCAAATATGGCAATCTAAAAAAGAAAAATAAATCTCAAAAATTTATTTGGTTCATTCGGCTGATATACAAGAGAGTCATAATTTAGATTAGTAAGATTTAGAAGTAAGATTCGCTACAAAAAAATCTTAAAACCCAAATCACTGATCCGTTTTAATAAATATATAAAAGGCGTATCGCGCTATTCTATTTAACATAAAATCACACAATAGACCAAAAAAAAAATTACAATGCACCTCGAAAGCATTTGTTGTGTATAATCCAAACGTTTCTACGACGAAGCAACCCTGCATTAGTTCACAGATCAAATAATTTAGAGGCCGATGGCATTCAAGATCCTGGACCAACCCCGTCGAAAGCTACGAACTGGAACCAAGGTATGATCTTCCAGGACGATTATCAATGGACATATGAAAGTACTCGTGCACATTAAATCTCTTGAGGCTTAAAGTCTTCTCATGGCGTGGTGTGAATGATGTCCTCGTCACTTGACCGAGGCTCAATATATGGTAGAACGTTACCAGTCGCCATCGTGTTGCTTCCCATTTCGATGTTAATAAGCAATCACAATCATAATATTTCTAATCGAACCCACTACTATGCTGAAACAATAGCGGTCGATAGTTCGTGATCGTGACCACTTGGTTTCCTCGCAAAGAGTAAGAGATTTCGAAATTCTCTCAATGAACGTATTCTCTACGGAGAATTTTTTTTTTTCTCTCTCGACATTGCGTAAAGAAAACCAGTCAGCCTCGGGTCACTCGGGTCTTAACACATCTTTTAACACTGCCTCAACTCTGCATTCATTATGTCATTGTTAAATAACCATGACTCAATTCTTAAGTATATAAAACTGCAACTAATTATTCAACTTCATCTTGATCCGATTATTTCCCAACACTTGCTGCGTTGCTCGAAAAGTGTTAAAAAGCCGGTTCTTCTCGGAAAGAAAAAAAGTGAGCCGTCCTTAAGCTGTTTATCCAATTAGGCGACAGAGCAGGGCGTGTCGATAAGCACAGTAATGGATGGGGCTCTTTGTCACAAGTTTGTGGGTCAAGATAATTGTTTATTCGCTGACCACGGGGTGTCGCCTCAAATTATATCAAGCAAACAAATGAGATGGCGAAGCTGTTTAAAGTTATGTTTTTGCGGAAATTATTCGTGGAAAAAAAAAGCGAAGTAATTTCTTTGTGGAAGCGGAGTGTTAGTCGTTTTCTTTATTATAGCGATGAATTAGGGCGCAAAACAATCGTCTTAAATTAAGAAAGCTCTTAGGTTCAATGAATCTAGGGGAATTAAGGGAGCACGCTGAAAAGGTCGATTCATATCAAAAATAACCGATTACATGTTTCAACAAATAGTTACGTCTTTTAAGCAAGATGCAATTTGCTTAAAAGTAGGTATATCATAGTTTTGTTCTTAATATCTTTTTGATTAGTTCAAGAACAAGTCGCAGCATTCGCAACACACGCAGTACCTCAGTATGTCTGCGTATGTTCCTGCTCAATCAACAGAGATTATATTTAAAAATTTGGACAGCTCACGACATAATTAAGGCTTCCGTAAACACGAAATCTCGAATATCCGAATGTAATGTTAATCTTACGGAGTTTCCTACTTTTCTTCTCAAAGCTAGATTATTGCTTTTAACTTCAAGGAATAAAATGTATTTGAAAAAGTGGGGGGGGGGGGGGTTACTGCGTGATGTCTTTATTTTTCTGACTTATGGAATTATTTTTAATTGCTTAATAAACCATCTGAAAGCTCAGAACTATGTTATTGAATTCAAAAATGTGAGTCAGTGTGCTTTTTTCTCGAGGTAGGGAGTGTGCTAGTCTGTCTGAGTTAAACTCGGAATACGTTATCATGCAAATTCATAGCATCGCAATTCATACGGTTGTTTTTAATCCCGCATCTTTGAAATGAGAAAACATTTCATTATTAAGCTATTTTTCATTTTAATGTTTAAAATGAAAATCTCATTCAACATCAAAGAACGAGAGAGGCTCAAAAAGTCCTGATTCTGAAGGCATAAAGCGTTGTTTGGATAAGTTCATGCTATCATTAATTTTAGTGTTGTTTGATAAAAAGTGCTAAAATACATTTAATATTGATTCATGGTTTACTTTAGATTGGCGCCGTAGTCGAGATCTGGATTCATCGGAAATCGAACAAACGTTAAATCAATGGTTTTATGTGTGAATATGTTCCAAAAAAAGGTAGTTTCATGAACCTAAAAAGTTGAGGCAAAGATTTTTTGGGTTGCGAAGGGCGTTATACTCATGTTCTTTTTAGGAAGAAGAAAAACGATGTATGCACAAGATTGCAGTGAGGTACTTCATTCCCATATTCCATTCCTTACCCGTTTACTTTTTGAGTTCCCCTGATACAATAAAACTGATGAATAAGTTACCCTTTTAGGTCAAAATATTTTTTAGTCCGTTGAATAGCTAACGTGATGTTAATTTAAAAAACAATCCAAAGTAAAACGCAAAGTAATGTTTTACTTAATGTTGTAATATATTTTTTCTTATGGATTGAATCAATCATCTACTTCAGTGGTCCCAAGCTTTTTCAGTTCGTGGATCCCCAGGTGATTCGGATCCTTTCTGCGTAACCCAAGTTCTATCGGATCCCTTGCATGTACCTCGATCCAGAATCCTCCTGTTACCTCCTTCCAAACTGTTTCACCCATTAGAGATCGCGAAAACTTCTAAAAAAAGTGTATATTTAAATAGATAAAAAAAAATTTTATAGAATATATTTCTTTTTATTTTCGAAGTAAGGAAACAAAATAGCAGATTGGAAAAAAAATTATGTGCTAGTTGGAACTGTAATGATTCTCTCTCTCTCTTACAAAGTTTTGAAAAATTATATTCAAAAGATGGTAAATACAATCACAATCCGGTGATGCGTATAATTTGCTTCAATATTTATTATTTTATGTAAATCGAGCCTGTTCCATCGGATGCAACACCCAGTTTTTCTTGAGAGGCACTGGCGGAAAGAGAAAAAGTTGATCTTTCCAGCAGATGCAATCCAAATTTCATGAAAAATTCTGTTGATAGCGGGATCAATATTACACCTGATAATATTAGTAAAAAGCTCCCCCAATACTTTTAAAAATTCTATTCAATCTCTCGATTTTTTTTTTTTTTTTTTGGCTGGGTGAATGTCATTACCATTTTCTTTTCGTGTATTCTCTAACCGGCCTCCCGACATCTCCTATGAGTACGCGCACCCATGTTAGGAACTGTTGATCTACTATAAGAGTAATTGAGTTAGACTTTTATTTACATTACGGCCAATTTAATAAAGTTAAAACTCCATGACTCAAATAATACCATTTGAACGCCATAGCCCCCAGTATAAAGCAAACTATTCGGAAAGAGGGATATTTATAAATTTTCTGAAGATTTTCGAGAACCCTGAGAGAACCGTTTTATGGTCGTCTGGGTTCGAGAGAGGAAGACGATGAATTTTTTTTAATCTAGTTAAACGCGTTGGAACTGGATTATAATTTTTTTTTTTTATCTTTCAATTTGTTACATTTCAAAAAAGTTGGGGGAAAGTGGATAGTTTTCTGAGAAAAATTGTAAAAAATTAAATTATAAAAGCTAATGCATTTTTTATGTAACATTAATTATGTGCTTTAGAACTAAAATGAAGTTTAATTATAGGCGGCAAAACATCTGAATCAAAATAACCGTATTCAACTGTTGTCAAGAATGGTGATTTTTTTTTTTTGTCGTTGTAGGTTGAAGATGGTACATAGAACCAAATAGAATATAATAGGCTTAAAATTTCTAAATCTGTGTCGGATTCGTATCGATTTTGGCAAAACGCGGAACACCTGTCGTGTAGAGGGGCTACTGCTTGTTAAATACGTCATGGATTTCAAGTTTCACGCTGGCTTTATGCGGAAGTTTGGAGGCTGATGTGCCTCCTGAGTTGCCGTTCTCGTCAATTGACCGAAGTTTAAAATGAAAAGGTATAGCCTTCGTGTTACTTCCAAGTGCGAAATTAATAAAAATCATCCAAACTCATTCCTAATACAGGAACTTTTTAAACCTTTCTCGGATGTGTTGTGAAATATTTTTTCGATTTTGAAATCGAGGGTCGAGAACGTTCCATTGCAAACGGGTTGAATCAGGGTTTTTCAACTGGAGTGTTACCACCCACCAGTAGTCGTTGAAGAGATGTAAAGGGACGCTGAGAGCCTCCGTTCCTGGCCATGACGCACAAGAACACGTTGAAAAACTTGATTAAAATAAAAATAAAAAAATCATCGAACACATGTTTCAACGAATAATTCTAAAAATCTTTTAAGCAAGTTCAAAATGAAAAGAAGATATTGGGGCATCAAGTGGTCGCAGTTGTCAAGTAGTTATGATCGTGAATTCGCGGTCAGTGTTGTTTCCGTTGAGTCGTCGAGTCTTGGTGCCACTAAAGACCCATCGTGTAGCTGGACTAGTGCGCGTTAAATATGTCGAGATCCAAAATGCTTTCGTTGTCGGGATGTGGAAGTTTGGAGAGGGTGATGCCAGCTCAGGTGTCGTCCTCGTCTCTTGATCGAGATTCAACATTACGATATCCATTGCCAATAGCTCTTGTAGTACTTATAAGTGCGACGTTAATGAACTATCAATCAATAATGATGTATTAAAAGTAGATATTAGTACATTTTAACTTTGTTCTCAATACCTTTTTGACTAATGCAGGAAAGTGTCACAACATGCACGTGAAGCACCACAGTGTGTATGCGCATGCTCCGGCTCGATTAACAAAGCTAATATTTAAAAGTTTGCGTAGGTCACGAGAAGATTAAGACTCCTGCCGACACACCATCCTTAATTTATAAGCGTATTGTTAATCCTTTAAAGTTTCCTACTTTTCTTTTCAAAACTAGAATCTCTTTTCAAAACTTTGCTTTTAATTGCATGGAATAGAATGTAGTTCAGAGTGAGGAAAAAAGAATGTTTCTTCGTGTTTTTCTTACTTTTTGAACTTCCAGAAGCATTTATAAATATTTGTTGAAAATCTAAAAAATCTCATCTGTATTATTGATTTTCAGAAGGGAAGTTGGTGGTTCTTTTTCTAAAAAGGAGGGGGGGAACCGGTGGTTTGTATTTTGAGAAGGTGGTGGTGAGAAAATTTTTTCGAGAAAGGGGCTGTAGAAAAGGGCAAAAGTCTATGAAAAGTGCGATACGTTCGTATTTAGTTTTGCCTTTTCTATGACAATTACCAGAATGATTGAAAATGCCCGGTATAATTTAATAATAAAAAAAATTTCTTATTTTTAAACGTATTATTTCTCTGAGTCAGTTCATAACGAACTTTTACATCACCGTATCACTTTTTCGGTTACGCAAGGAACGGAAAATCCCTTTAAACGTTTTGCTGAGAGAAAATTATTTTTAGAAATAAATGTAAGGTATATATTAAAACAATTTCTTAGATCATAAAAAAATGATTAATTTCTCAATGAAGGAGAAGAAAAGTTATAAAAAATTATTATTGCTCAAAAACACGCATAGAATTTTGAAAGTAGAGGTGTTTAAAAGAATTATGATCTGCTTAATCACTGTTTGTTAGGGCAGTAAATTAAAACACACACATTTTAATCGCTCTTTCTGCAGAATGCTAAAAATAATGTCTTATAAGACATTTAGATAATTTATACTGATTACGGTTTCACGGAATATAAAATTGAATTATCCTTTTCTTGAATTAATTTAACAGGTGTAATATCTTAAACACCATTACTTTCATACCTGTATGTTCAAAATGTGTTGACTTTTTGTTACATAATTTCTTATAAAGCTCTTCAAAATTTACTTATGAAATAAAAACTATAATTAATTTTTTTTTATATGACTGTTGAATATACTTCATGAAGGTGGTTCAAAATGCTCCTGCGTTAAGAATGGGAAACGGGGTGTTAGGGATGGGAAATCCAATTGGGGTGACTCAGGATAGTATTGCACATTGATGGTTTTTCTTTATTCTAAAAAATTCATGAGTATCACGAATACAATAATTCTTCTCTTTTCGACTTCTTTAGAGCATATTCAACGGAAGCAATCAATTTTTCCGATTGTTGTTTGATTGTTGTGCATGAGTGTAATGAGGAATTTAAGTTTCTTGAACAATGACTGTAAGACGCAAAATGACTACAACAACCTGATGCGGCACCAATCAAAACTACCCAATGAATCATTGTTACATTTGTTTTGTTTTCACTTAACAGATGGCAGCACACAATGGAGGTATCAACTTGCTTCAGCAATGCCCTTTCCAGTCAAAGACAAGTACTTTTTGAACCACCCTTGTATTTTATATATATATAACGTCTACCAGAAATCTCTATCCATTTACGAAGTGAAAGAAAATATTACTTTTTCGAACATTTATAATATTTGTTGTACAATATAATTTCCCTCGTTACTAGAATTAGTCTATAAATAATCCAGATGGATACCTCATGAATTAAGGAAACATAATGTGCTGAAGCGAATCTTCAAATGCACATATCCCCTTGCACAGCACAAATGAGCCCTTTTTGGACCGGATAGTAACTGGTGATGAAAAGTGTGGATAACCTACGAAAACATCGTAAGGCAAAGTGCATACTGTGAGCTCGAACAACCTGTCCCCTCCACCTCTAAACCGAGTTTAAATGTAGATAAAAGAAGAAGGAATGGATGTCCAAGGATCCATACATTAAGAGTTTTTGAAACCCAACGAAAAACTCAACTTGGAGAGATACTGTCAGCCAATTGATGATTAAAACGAAGCGCACAAAGAAAAGAGACAATCAATTTTCAAAAAGAAAGCACATCATATTGCATCATGATAATACTATTCCATATGCTGCTTTGGAGACTCGTCTGGAAATCGCAGAGCTAGACCGAGAAATTCTGTTGCATCCACACCACTTCCCAAACTAGCATACTCCGATTATCCTCTATTTCTCTCTCTGCGAAAGGTTTTGAAGGGGAAAAAACCCAACATTGAAGCAAATGATAACACAGCACTACTTTAAGTTTCTCATCTCTTAAGTCAAGGTGTTTTTCAAAAATGTAATTTACAAATGACCATCACGCTGGCAAGAGATCATAAGTAGAACGACGGAAATTATACTGTACATTATTAAATATCTTAAAATGCTTGATAAATGTATTATTTTCTTTCTGTTCACAAACGGACAAAATATTCCAGTTAGCCTAATATAAATTGTTGAGTTTAAACAATAAATCTGTTTGGAAAGAGAGAAATGGTTTTAACCTTCCTTCACCAGACATACGAATATCATGTATTTCGTGTGAATTGATGACGAAATCGAATCAGAAGTGACTGGATGTCACTTAGTTGAATGAATGGTGCGTGGGAAATGATGAATGGGGCTCTTATAATAAACATCTTGCCTTTCCGATGCTGTCAAAGCATCCATTTTTGCTTTTACCTTCGGCTTCTGTTTCACCTTTCTTTTCGCAATCCACTGCATTTTGAGATTACGAAAGGAAAGAAGGATGTGGGGAGTTATTTTAATTAAAGGAACTTCTGCAAGTAAAACTCAACATAATCGATAACTGAAGAAAAAATTGTTTCCTCTCCACATTTATTTTTATTCTCGTTTCTAAAAATAAGGGGGGGGGACCAGAAAAGGTGTGATTATACACCGCCAAAAAATAAGTAAATTTGTATACAAATCACGCAGTATATGAAAGTAGTTCAAAAAATACCTGTTTCGGACAACAGAGGGTGGTTATAAGGCAAGTTGGTGACACCATGTGTACAGCCAACTTTTAAATGGCGCCGAAATAAATTTCACTCTATTTTAGATTTTAGTTTTGATTTCTACCTCGTTGAGTTATCACCCTCATTGAAACCTTGATTCTTTATTTATCACCTGTTACCCAGCAATAATGGAAACAATGGTACCCAGCAATGAATTTTTCCGACTTCCTGTGAATTTTCCCCAAAAAAGATGAAAACGGATTGATTATTAACCTTGCAACAAGTAGCAACACAAGGGTTACGGTGACAGACCTCGCAATTTTGTACCAATGTCATGAATCGAATACGACACCTGAGCTGATATCCCACTCTTCAAAACTTCTACGCCATTCGAACATGAGAATAATGAGCCTTTATAAATTTAACGCTTATCAGCCCCACTACACGACGGGTCTTCGGTGGCACCAAGATACGAATATACAACTTGACAGAAGCAGAAACCGTCCTTGAGTTCCAGAATACGATTGCTTGGCTACCACGAAGATGGTCTTGCTGCCTACCAAGTTAATAAACAGCGGAGGCGATTGGTAACTAGGCGGGAGGGGGTCGGGATTCATAGACAACAAAAAAACCTCGGGATTTTCAACAAGTTTTGGTGGTGTGAAGAGGGGAGTAGACAGGTATACACAGAATTTTAAAGTTTAGTTACAAAATGGTAAATTATCGACACTTTCTGGGTAAAGTTGACAATTTATACTAACTTTATACCAATAGCTAAGCTGTGACGAATAAAATGTATTGGGACTTAGATAAGTGGTTTCCAAACTTTTTCAAAATAATAAATAAGGATTTGCCAAGGCACTTTATTCTAAGTCAAGGCATATGAGTAAGAAATAAAAATAAATAAAACACATATACCACCAGAAAAAAAAATTGTAATGAAGAGCTTCTCAAATAGTTTTATTGTTGAACAAAGTCATTACTGAGAGTAATAATTATGAAACCTTTTGCAATACTCCCCAGGGAGCCGCAGGAGACACTTTGGGAGCCACTGATCTAGGAGGTAAAAAAAATTGAAAAAAAGATAAAAATTGGTTGACAAGAAGAAGAATCGAAAATAAAAATAATGGCTAGAATATCACCAGTGCGCGTTACTCGTGTTTACCAAAGACAGTAAACACGAAGGGAAAGAAAAATATTACTATGGTCCTTGGGGTCTCGGTACCTTTTACTAATAAAGGTAAGCCCCTGAGGAACGAAATAATAAGGTCCGTCGCCAATAGTCCTCGTGGGGTCTCCAAATGCGCTGTTAATAAACAATCATATAACTTCTGAATCTTATTCAATATTACGAATCCATCATTGGAGATTATTATATATATTACATATTACTCTATAAGGGGATTATGAATGACAAAAAAAATCGTGCAAAATGGAAGTGTATGACTTCAAAAACATACAATGGAGGCTGTTTTGCGTTATTCCTTAATGTATAATTTAGTAACGAAAGCATTTGAGGATCACAAATAAATCAATTATGTGACAATTGGTAATAATTTTAGAGTGGTAAATGTTTTTCTTTGAACCTATAGATTTTGTTGGAAGCTTTCAACTGGAAGCTGCGTGTTTTTTTTTTCAGTGGTATTTACCTTAAATTCTTTTTGAATATTTAACCCTGATAGATAGGTTTACCTAACATTGTTCAGTTCCGCGATGTAAAATCAGGTAAATTTTTAAAAAAGTGTTGATCTAAATAGTATGCATTATTAAATTCTGTAAAATCTTTCATCTTTATTAGTAGCAATATGATTTATAATAGCAGAATAAAGAGCAAAAATTGGTGAATTCGTATAACCTTTAAAAGAACTGATAACATTTATATTGAAAAATCATGCATCATGCCATAAAATATTTTACATTGTTGGTTATTTCCCACCTGAATTTGGGATTAATATTTGTAAAGTATGAACATTTTGAATTTATTACTCATACAACACCTTGCAGTTAACTTTAAATTGTGTCTGAATAGCTCCTTGAAATACGAACACCTTTCATTAGTACTTTCTTAAAATATTATTAGCCATCTAAAAGGCTATTGTTTTATGTGGATCACTTTTGGCGTATCAGATCACTTTTCAGTTTTTTTTTATCGTTTGCTTAAATTTTAATTACATTTAGCTTAAATATATTCAGTTTAATCATATTTATCGTAAGCTTTAATTTGAATTACATGTATCTGATACAATATTCAATTTTTTTAATTTATCGTTTCCTTAATTTAATAATTTATCGGAAAAGTTAACTATTGTCCATTTCTCGATAGTTCATCGTTTACTTTCATTCTTATACTGTCAATTGAGTAATTTAATAAAAGTTATAAAAAGAAGCACACTTTCTAAACTTAGCATAAAACTTTTTTAAGATTTATTTTTTTCAAAATCAAGATTTTAACATTTAATTTAATGCAAAACAACATTATGTGTATAATGTCATGAAACTAATGAAATACTAGTTCGCTAAAAGAGTAAATTTAGGAATTGAGAACCTCTCTTCTATGGTTATAGTGATATAATTTTTTGCCCTTTTATAAGTTTAAAAACTGCCATACACATTTTTCGGTATATTAAAATATGGGCGTTTTTAACAGTGTTATAATTATCAATCCTGAATTCGGCATTAATCGTCATAATATTTACATAATTGAATTTTGGCTTTTTGCAACTGTGCCCTTCTACTGCTATTTCTATGTGTATTTAGATCTAAAATTTTAAAATTACACAGCGATTTTATGTTACATTCGAAGTTTTTATTCATATTTTATAATATATTGTACATATAGTTATAAGGAGCATTTTTTTCAATTATTTAAAAAGCTCTCTGCCGATCGGGGGGATAATGTAAATCGTTTTGTTGAAAAAAATATTTGTTACATTTGAAGGAATTTTGATTCTTTAAAACTTGATCCCTAATATGTGTTGAACTATCCTTTTTAAATCATGGAGCACAAAACTATTAAGGTTTGCTCTTGATTGTTACGATCAAAACTATAGTTTAAAATGATTTAGGGGTAGGATTCTATTTTAAGCTTTGCTCTTGGCAATGGAAAGATGCCCATGTACCTGAGTGGTCATTATCACGAGTGCATGGTCCATCAAATCCTGATACTACTAAGGATCCGTCATGTAGTGGACTGATGCACGTTAAAATTGTAGAGGCTTCAAGTTCTTCCCTTGGCGTGATGAGGAAGTTTGGAGAACGGGTTACCAGCTCAAGTGTCGTCCGTATCATTTGACCGAGGTTCGTCGCCAAAAGATTTCGTGTTGCTTCCGAGTGCGATATTAATAAACAATCAATCAAAACATTTGTCGTGTTATTTTTTCTGTCATCATCTGTGTTTATTTGTTATGTCTGTATACGAGAACTGTTAAGTAAATATTTTTATTTGACGGGTGTGATCGAATTATCTGATTAAGCAAATTATTCTTTTGTTAAGCTCTTCTTTAAAAATTTAATTCAACCCATCTTTAAATATATAATGAAAACGTATAAAACTTTTTATAATATAAACTAACTACAATAATTAAAATTGATCTTTTATTTAATTTGTTTAGATACTATTCCTCATTATCTAAGTAGTAAAACTCGGAATAAATCAATACAAGGGAATGAAAATTCACCCTGATAGCACAAGAATCTACGTCTATTGCTGAAATTGTCCGAATATCCCATTTACACCAGGGCATATGAATAAATGTTCAACCATTTTACCGAACTTTCTTAAACTTAACATTTCCCCGCACATTTATTAATCCTTACAGGAATTTTTCTGTTGTCCTAAGGCATCTGATCTGCCAGCAGTCATTCTACGGTCCTTGGAGACTATGTAATGCATATTTTTTTATTATCCACTAACACTACAGCACAACATGAGTGTATATAATCACCAATAGTACTCGCGTTGTTCTTAAGTTCGTTATTAATAAACTATTCGTTGGCGAATGAAGGAAAAAGGCAGGACATTGCGCCAAATTCTGACATTTCTTCTGAACGTTGTTTATTTCAAGGGGTTTAAAACACGCTCTGTTGGCGTGATTTTTTTCCGATGCAAAGGATGAGGCCTAAAATAGGATTTTACCATTCTTGGCTCCAAGATGACTTCTTTTAAAAACGAATTTCTACTGAAACATGGTCTATTCATGAGTCCTACCAAGAACAAATCTAGACGAGCGTGGAATTATTTTACATTTTTGATACACTATAGCCTATCTCGAGTTCTAAATACAATTTTTTTTCATCTCCTAATGTATTTGAAGGGGAGCGTCATATTTCGTAGATCGTTACGCTCGGCTGGTGAATAGTAACGTTAGAAAAGGAAAATGCTTTGAAAGAGATTAAAACGATAACTTTTGCATCGTGGCGTACAAAGTATGAAATTCATCCTGTGAGTCAAAGATTCTCAAACTTTTTTGGCCTTCCGTCCCCTTCCCGAAAGAAAAAAAAATATCGTCGTCTCCAGTTCTTGAAATTAATGATGTAGTTGTAAGTGTTTCAATCCTTAATAAATGTTTGAAAATATTTCTGAAAGTCAGAAAAAGAATGAAATCAGGCAGAAAAACTCCTTTTTTCCTATTCTTCAGAATGTATTTAACTTAATGTAATTTGAAGCAATACATAGGCTTTGAGGAAAAAAAATAGGAAACTCTATTTTGGATAGGATAGGCTTAGAAATTATTGGTAACAGAGCTTTAAACTTGTGGTACACTGTCCCGACTTTTAAATATAAACTTTGATGATCAAATTAGAACGTGCGCAAGAATAATGGATGCTTAAACTCCGTGTGGTACTTTGAGTACGCTGCGATTGTTTTATGTACAGTCAAAAAGGTATTGGGAATTATATATCAGTACAAAGCTTTAATGTACTGATATATACTTCTAAAATGGATTGATCATGCTTAAAACATAAAATTGAAAAGAAATTTTTTTTGTTGAAATATGCATTCGAAGCTTTTTACCGTTAATAAAACTTTTCAGTATTGCCTGGGGAAGGGGGATGGTAGTTTGTTCTCAACACTCTTTGATCTCATCAACGTCCGGCGGTGGGAGGACCAACCCCATTGGGAACCATAGCTCTAAGCCACAAATATTTTTTGTTTTTTCATGTTAAATTTCACTAGATACAGTACAAATACACAAGAGAAAGGTATGACAACAGTATAGTCAATCATTATATAGTTATCATTCTAAAACTTCCTCTAGATACTTTGGTTCTCAAAAGACTCTTCAGGGGCAGTTAATTAGTTTACAAACAAGTTTTCAGGCAAATAATCTTGCTTCAGTTCGTTAACATTTCACATGGAAAACTCAGTTTGGCTTTCTCTAACTACAGCTTAATGCTCGCATTAATATATCACCTAGAATTTCCGAGCGTAATAGTAATCCTACGGAGTTTCTTACTTTTCTAGATTATTGCTTTTAATTACATATAATAAAAGTACTTAAAAAAGGGGGAGAAATGAATGTTTGTGCTCGATTACTTTTTTTCTGTCTTTCGCAAGTATTTTTAAATATTTATCAATATTCTGCAAATTCACATTTGGGGCACTAAAATGAAGGTAAAAATACTTTCATTAATCGAAAAATGAAGTATAACTATAAAGAAACCTTCCTTTTTCTTTTTATCTTTGTGTATAATCATTGTGTTTGTCCTCTAACTATGAAACATATCTTGACCGAATGCCCTGCTTTTAACTTTGCTTCTTTTAAACATTTTTAGTATTGTACATTAACTTTAATTGACATGATTAGAAAAAATTTTCAGCCAATTATACTAGATACTTATTAAAAAAAATATCCTAACCTTGAAGAATTACTATTACAATGCTAAAGAAGTTACAATATTTTTGAACAACTTTTAAATTAAGATTAACACTTTAAAGTTTACGAAATTATAAAGGTTCAATGTGACCACTACGAATGAAACATGAAGGATATGCAATCGATAGAGGAGCCATAACTCTTCTTTCAACTGTGGAAACAACCAAATCTGAATTATATTCAAGTAAGTAATCCCCGTAACAATTGACCCGTCAAAATGAATTGGACGATTTTTTTCCCCTTGTAGTACGGCTCGAAATGTATTAACTTTTAGTGAAGTGCGGACCATTTCAACGGTTGCTGTTCCCTATATGTGAGTATTATCTTAGTTGACATTGCAATAGGTATGAAAAGCCGCCTCATCGCTAAAGACAAGCTCAGATATGATGGTTTCCTATTGAATAATCATAACTTGAAAATCGATTGTTTTCTTAACACTTTTCATGCGTCGTACCTGTTCGTGAATACTTAAATAACAAATTACCACCATTGTGGATTGGTCACAAGATGATCATGGTCTAGCTCTTAATCAGTAACTCCACAAAAAAAATGCTATTTATTAACTCTCTGTTAATTGTTTTCTTTAGGGTTACTTAGAAGATAAGTATTTTTTTTCACCATTACCGGTGAACGTTGACGAAATGTTAACGAGATTAAATGCAGCTATTCAAACTGTAACGCCGAACAGGCCGAACAAAGTGAAGGAGGATTTCTGGTATGAACTAGGAATATCATTCGTATTCCTGGTAGGGTCATTTTGAGCATTTACAATTTTATAAATTTCAAAGTGCTATTTTTAATTTCATTGGTCCAGAAAAACAGCAACTTCTTCAGTTTCGTATCAGTAGCTCTTCAAAGTTTAGATATTCTTTTGTAAACACCCAATATTTCAATTTTTACATGACATTAGTTTTTCTTTATACGTACAAATACATAGTAAATTGCTTTTTTATTCTGCGTTTCATACAAATATGATCTTTTGAACTATTTTATTGAATTGATTATACTTCACTTTGTGTCGAACACAATATGCCTCATGAGAGCTCAGTGCCAAAAATTTGAAACAAAACAAAACAAAACTTCTTCTTTGTGCTCTCTTTCAACTGCACATTCTTTAACATTTTAAAATAAGTTTTGATGCAAATACTTTGAAAAGGTTTTTCGACAATCATATCAACCATTTATAGCAACAATTACACACTACAATGCTAAAATGAATACTTAACAATTATCATGCATTTGTAAGTGTGTGCGTGTCAGTTCTTCATAATAAAATGCTTTTTATTTTCTGTTTTTAATAATTTAAATAGAAAAAATGGCTTCGGTTTGCTTACCGGAACTCGGAACGATTTAAAATTCTGAATTTTAAATCGATTTAAATTCGCAACAAGTAGCGATTTGAAAATTTCTGGTGTGTGCTGTAGCTCCCCTATCTACTTTTTATGTCTTAGGATTAAAATGATACTCTATGATTAAAATGGATTAAAATGATTTTAGGATTAAAATGGATTAAAATGATTTTAGGATTAAAATGGATTAAAATGATTTTAGGATTAAAATGGATTAAAATGATACTCTATGATTAAAATGGATTAAAATGATACTCTATGATTAAAATGGATTAAAATGATTTTAGGATTAAAATGATACTCTATGATTTTAGGATTAAAATG
>BMAW01060649.1:232280-254592 GCA_019974015.1 Nephila pilipes | reverse complement strand
TTAAAATGGATTAAAATGATACTCTATGATTAAAATGGATTAAAATAATTTTATGATTAAAATGATACTCTATGATTAAAAGGGATTAAAATGATTTTAGGATTAAAATGATACTCTAGGATTAAAATGATACTCTAGGTTGTTGTTTTTAAACGTGAACACGTTTACGACAAAAAATAAATAATAATAAAATTCTCATCTAAAAATGCATCATGCAGCAAGAAAAAAAAAAGTGAAGTCAAAGTCATCTGGTTAAAGCTCGACTGCTTGTCACGAACCGAGGTGCTTGAGGGAGCTCGTTGCAACGACACCGTCCCTATCTAAACTGCGAATTTCCTTTGTGCTCCCCGGAAACCCGACAAGAGCTTAAACTCTTCGAGCACTCCACCAACTTCTCGCGATTGTATATATTTGCAAGTTACTCTTCTCGAAAGTGTACATGCACCTAACTGTGTTGAAAGATTTTTAAAATGATTAAAATATCAGTTACGTACATGAATATTGTGGTGGCCCTCCTTGAGCTGCTTGCCACCTTTTCATTATACCATGAGGCGTCACGATCCACTTACACCTTCTTACTTCCCCATGAGGTTTCAACAACCAATTTCTACTTGCAAATTGCAAATATTCTACGTAGACACTTGCGATATTAGTATTAATACCCGTGAACCTATCTGAAGAAAATAGTAGGAAAAGGAGTTTTTGCCTTTCCTATCCGAATACTTTCCTGGAGATCCGTCTATTGAACCTGTCCAGACTTCCTTCTCTCCATTGACGGAGTCATCACGGATCATGAATTAATTATCCGTGATCCTTCTGATCCATAAGTTCAAAACGGATCAGTAAATACATAAATCTCGCTATGCAACTAATCACTATATCTATGGCTTTAATGTCTGCAAGGTTACTCGCCAGTTGTTCTACTTCATTGTGTTCCAGTGTATCATCATAACTTTATGATACAAGCCATATCCCTTTGAGTTATGAATTAGCTATTAATTTTGTAAATATTTTAACTCCGTTATTGTTCAATTTGAAAGAGCGATATTCTCATTGACAAATATATATAGATGCCTAAAAATATTAAATGGTTCAGGAACATTTGAAACACCTGATCTGAGTTAGTTGAAGTGTAGTATTTGTTTACGCATTCAATTACTCCTTCAATATAAAATCATTTCCCCTTCTTTTTTTATCACTATTCTAGAACATTAGGTATAGAAAGTTTCGTGAGAAATTACATTTAGTAAATACGAGGTATGATATAAAAAAAATAATGTGCCCACCACCACAACTTTTTCTGTTTTTCCCCCGTTTTCTCAATTATCGTTGTACCTGAATGTTGCATACATCCTGTATGCAATGCTTTACTAATTCATCGAAGAGTTCCTACTATTGTTGTCGACACTAGGCTTTAATGACAGCTTTCATCTCATCATCAGAAGGAAAATCACGTTCCTTAAGGTGCTCTTTCTTGTTTCGGAAGAGATGAAAATCAAAAGGTGTGATGATGTCTTACTACTTCAATCTCGTCTCTATGTGGCTCACCATCTTCTTCAGTTATCAGCGTACTAATCACTCTGTAGAACAAAGAAAACAATTGCATAACATAAAGGATACATACAACTTTCAGGTACAACAATAATAGCGAAAATTGGGTTAAAAGTTATTGCCATGGATATATTATGACCATGGATGCCTTACTTTTTAGTCACGTCTCGTAAAGTAAAATGATTAAATAAGAACCGCTTCACTAACTGGAATTTTTCGACTAGAGACTTAAAATTGACACAAACCAAATTTTGAGCTACGAACAGAAAATGTTCAGTGTTTGGTAAGTTTTATTGGCACAAGGGCTATATTTTTGCAAGTTACCCTCAAACACTCCTTAATTTACAAAGAAATGTGTATTTGTGATTTGGACAAAACTCTGTTTGTGTAAGAAGAAAAGTAAGATGATAGGGGGAGGAATGAAATAGCAAAGAGAGTGTTTGAAAATATAGAAATGTTACTAATAATCCACGTTTACCAAAGATTATAGGAGAAAGAGAAAATTCTTCTGGTATATAACTCGACGTCGCAGTCCTCGTACTTATGTAAAGAAGGTATATAAGCTTCAAGAGGGGGAGGGGATTATTAAATGTCATGTGATGACTTAAGAAAAGGGGTTGATTTTTATTCTCAAATGGAAAAAAAAATTACGGTGGAAGCTTACTGTAGGATTAAAGTTAAACTATGGTTACTCAGAATAAATGGGTAAAATTATAAAATTAATGCAATTTTTGTTTTAAAATATGTAATCAATTATTATCAATTTTAAGCTGTATTTCTGTTTGCACTTAACACAATACCTGCCATGACGCAAAATTATCTTTTGATGCAGATGAGTTAAGATTATTGAATTGTTAATTTAGAAATTATTACATTGTTTTCCTCACTTATTTTTAATTTCCTTTATGGTAAGAGAAACCTCAGATAATTTTTTACCTTACTAAAATATTTTTGGCATTTTAGAAACCAGGTTTGGACATCATTTCTCCACATTTTCGACTGAAAGTACAGATCCTTTTTTTATTTCCACTCATTTAAGTAAACATATGGTTATTTTTTTTATCTCCCTATTGATGGTTAAATGCCTTGCGTTCTGCCGTGTGTTTTGGCAGTCGACGGTGAACAATGTTTTTAATTTTTTTAATGCTGATTTGCTTTTATTTACTTTGTTTATTGTTGCTATAAATCATTGAAAAGGATTTACGATTAATTTATGTGTTGGTGGCTATTAAATATTTACCATAGATTTTTATCAATGTAAAAACATTCGAAAAGTACACACTTGTTTAAAGTATTCATTTATAGTCTTTTTTCTTTCTTCTTCATCTTTGTAAGAGCAATGACTGACGAATTCGTACTGTCCTCAGCCATATACCATGCATTTTACCATGTTCTTTAATAATAGAATGAGAACGTTTCTCCTCTAAAAACGTAGAAACATATAACTATGTTCAAGAATTTTTCTCACCCAAATATTTGCATTTCTTATACCCTTATTGAAATCGTTCTAAAATGTGTAAACACATTCTGTATCGAACGTTTTGTAAAGAAACATAAATACCAGCTGGATTTAAAAAACACAGTAATGGAGGACTAAACTTATCCGGGTGCTAGTCTTTAGCTGACAGAAACTATTAAGACTGGTTCAGATGAAAGTTGGTCTCTCTCCTACTGTAAACTGACAGCCAGTACACCACCGTGACGAAAGGGAGGGGTGTTCCGGTTGGTCAGTCATGTGGTCACCCCGCACTCTCCCATCTCTCAGAGAACCTGTCCGGTTGGAACGGGTCTCCCTGCATGATGACACGACAGAGAATTACGTTATTTCAACGATTATTCTTTTTTCTTCTCTCTCTCTCTTTTAGTAATTTGATTAATATTCGATTATTCAAAACGGTCTTTTTTTTTTCATTTTTTTTACTGGCCTAGGAAGCTTTGCATCGAAATTTGACAGTGCAGTGTTTTGATTGTCATGGATATGTCGAATATACGGCAAGGGTTTTAATACAAAATTTTAATGAAGACCTAACCAATGTCATGATGTATTTTAGGAAATGAACTAGCTGACTGTATTGCACATTCGGCTACAAATCCTCAACAATTAGTATCCCTCGTCTAGACTGTTAGAAATTTTATTTTAGAAGTCGTTATAAAACAACATGGCAAGAAAAGTTTAGTCTACAAACCCACAACAAACTGCATTCGGTGAAGCCCATAATTGGACAGGGTCTGATGTTCCAAAGCGAAGATCGGATGATATTTTGATTCACCTTTGCAATGGACTCACTCGTCTTATAACAAAAACATCTTTTGATCGGCGAGTGTCCTTCCTTTCACAGCCTGTACACTAAGCATCAAAAGATTACTTAAATTAATCGCGTTCGATGTTTCGTAAATATAGTTCTCCCTTTCTTTAATTGGACAATATTAAACTTGGAGTGTAAAAACCTCAACGTAATTTATTTACATTTTTATTCAAAAAACAATGCTTTTTCTAATTAAATATGCGAGATTTTATCCCTGACATTATACTTTGTACTTTATCTATTACTCATGCTGTAATATTAAAACTTTCGCCAAATTTTCAACAACTGTTTGACGCAGATTATGCAGATTGGACTTTTGCGCCATAAACCCGCAATGTAGCTCATTAACTCTTAATCAATGAAATATGATCCATTTGCTTTTTTATATTTTTTTGTAACTAATTAAATGTAATGATAATGCAACGTATTATGCCTATTATGTATATAAAATAATGTTAGAAGATGGATGATTGTGTCCACTTATAAGGTTACCATATGACGAAAATTAATTTTTTACCAAGATCTAGTGGTGAAAATGATACCATTCTCTTCGAACTCTGGAGCTCTCATATTTAGCCCATTTAGTAGTCCTTATTTAATGCATTTACATCCGAGATGAAATTAGCGGCAGCGTAACCGAGTGGTCATGGTCGCGAGTTCACGGCTAGTGTTGCTTTCATTGAGTCCTAGTGCCACTCAAGAACAGTCGCGTAGCGGAGATGGTGTACGTTAAATCTGCCGTGGCTCACATTCCTCATATTGAGATAGTGTATTTGTTAAAGAGAGTGGGGTACAGCTAGGCGTCATCCGTGTCACTTGACCATGGTTCAGAATGACCGAGGTGTGTTACCAATATACCTCGTGCGAGGTTTATAAACAATTAATCAATCGAATGGAAACAAAATTAAGCCTTGATCCTACAGCCTTCCGATTACGAGTATCACGTCCCTTCTACTGAGCTACGCTAGTTTCATTAAACTGTATCCTCGTTCAATAAATTCCGGACATCGTAATTTTTTCACAACACCCACTGCAAGTGATAACTTTAACATTGACATAAAAGCCACGCCTTTCCCCCCCCCCCCCAGTTGACCCCATTCCATGAAACGATCCACCTCTTCCTTAACGACGGTGAAACAACAACAACAACGACGACAGTGCTTGCTTCTGTTCTGTTCCTAGCAAATGCAATTTCTTCCTTTCCTAGATGATGGGGTGCAGAGGGTGCTTGCGCGTGGCACGTCGCCAAACGATCCGTTATATCGATCGTCTGTCATGACGTCACCCTCCCATTGTAGTGGGCTATGCACTCCCTCCCGCATCTGTTCAACAACGGGCATCTGTTGGTGCATTTTTAGCTGATTTTTTCCCTTCCTAATTTTTATTGCTATTCTAATTTTTTGTGTGTGAGTTTTTGAGGTTTCTGTGTAAGGTTTGTGTGTTGTAGTTTTTAAATTTCCGTTTCGTGGCTTTGGTGACATCTGTAAGAGTCAAAAAGCTTTCGGGACCGACTTAAATTGATTTCCAATACGGTGAAAAGACATCTCCAGATTTTATTTTGAGGATACGAGAGAAAGAAAGTATCTTTTTCCCGATGCACGCCAATAAAGACGAGTAAAAAAAATAATTTGCGTAATTGAGGCACACTAAAATGTTTCGAATTTTGATATTTTAGTTTGGTATTTTCAAAAAAAAAGAAGAAAAGACAGAGAGTAGAGGGGCTTTGCTAATTCTGCATATGAAAATTTGTTGAATAGATCGTTCTAAAATTGAATTTTAAAATTGTAAACAAAAGTGCCTCGCTACAAAGCATATTTAAATTCGCGTTTATCTCAGTTTCAATTTTAGGATATTTTGGCACATTTTTCTCAAAATTTACGTATCCACAGTGTTGGTATTTTCCACATTATAAAATCAGGTCGTTTTCTATACTATAAACATAATTTACTTCGCGTAAACATTCACAAAGTTTAGGAATTCCCCAAAATTGGTACGAAAGTTAAGACAAATTAGAATCAGAAAATTTAAAATTTTTTCTGTTTTATGAAATTTAATTTTAAAAAATATAATTATATTCGGTGTATTTAATGCTATGCTTATAACTATTGCGAAAATTCTTAAAGTTATAAATACAATAAAATTTATGCAAGATGTATCTAAAAGTAAGTATATGACTTATATACAAATGTAAATACATCTATTGATTATTAATTGCTCAGACAGATTTATTTCTGTTTCTATATATGATTTTCTTTGCATAAATGAATATATAAGTGTACAGATATTTTAAAGTTCAAATGCAATATTCATTGCTTTTATTCAACAAAAGTGAATATATATGATTTTTTTTAATAATTTTAAGATAATATACGAAGTTAGTCGGAAAAAGTACATCTGAAGATAGATGTCTTTGCTAAGGCAAGTTTGGTTGCAACAATTGTCGCTTCCGGTGAATCTCTCCAAAGAAGGCCAATGCGGATGAAAAAATTATGGGAAGGAATTTTGGGATAAGAGGTTATTGGACAGTTACATCAAGTATTGAAGGGAATATACACATGAATAAGAAACACCTAAATACGGATCATTGTACTCGATTTTTTTTCTATCGTGGAAGCTTAAGTAGAAATCAAAAAAAGAAAAAAAATTTAAAATTCCCCACGGATAAATCAATAAAAAATATTCCCTACAATAAAGATCCCCAACCATCTTTGTACCTTAAACCATATTCTAGAATACCGGTGAACTGGTGGACACATTTATTTTATCAAATATTAGCACATAACTAGCAATAAATATTGAACGGAATGCAGCGAAATACTATTTAAAGGGAGTGTTCTCCTTCGTAGATAGAACTAAAACGCAGAGCCAAGCAATTAAGCTATTCGTATGACGCCATCTACGAACAGCAGCATACGAAGAGGCATTAAAAATGTATATTTAACGTTTTATAATTCTTAAGAAATGACAACACGCACATAAGGACCACACTTTCAATCTGGGACGATGACGGTGTAACCGGAACGTCTGGTAAACGTAGTAAAAGTGATAAACATACAACACGGAAAGTGAACGGAATGCAGGGAAATACTATAAAAAGGGAGCGTTCTCCTTCGTAGATAGAACTAAAACGCAGAACCAAGCAATTAAGCTATTCATATGACGCCATCTACGAACAGCAGCATACGAAGAGGCATTAAAAATGTATATTTAATGTTTTATAATTTTTAAGAAATGACAACACGCACACAGGGACCACACCTTCAATCTGGGACGATGACGGTGTAACCGGAACGTCTGGTAAACGTAGCAAAAGTGATAAACATACAATAACAAATAAATATTTTTTTTCAATCGAATACCTTTATATTTTTCTAATTACTAATTGACTACAAAAAATATTATGTTTATAGGAAACAAAATTTTATCATTGTGTTACAGCAGATCATAAAATCGACGGCAGGCGAAACGATGCACATGGGCATAAAGTTGAATACTTCTGCTTCATAACAATGCAAATGCAATTAAAGCATTAACATCCCCAAATGAAATGGGTGGATAGAACTAAAGAATTTTAAAAAATAGAAATATGGGGCTTTTTGGCGCTAGAACTTTATCTCATTGATCTTTTTTAATTAAACGATTGTAGTTTCAATAGATTCCAGGTAAATTAGAATGATTTCATAAGATCACATGTAACCTTGCCGAAGCTTGAAAATAATTACCAAACTTCCTAATTTTTTATTTGTTAGAAAGAGTTTTTATCCTTTTTTTTCCCTTTGGAGAAACCAGTTTTTCGATTTCAGAACATTTAGTGTCTATTATTTTCTTGGTGTCATATATACACACCCATTTGTTGATTTTTATATATTTCACTACATCTCTTAAATTTTAGTCACGCTTTTCTCGTCGAATCACTTTGAAGATATTGTTTTTTTTCTCCTTCTTTTATTATTTCAATTTATTTGAATATATTTCATTTATTCTTGTGTGAACTTAATACAGTAACCTTTCTTTAATACGACATGATCGGGACCACTCCCGCTTTAGATTATTTAGCGTCAATATAGTTTTATTTCTGACGGGGATACAAAAGATAAATAATTTTAGATAAAATTTAAACAATGTTAAAATATTAAAATGTGTACCTGATGTTTTTACGCACATTCCGTGCCTGTGTAGACGATATAAATACGCAACTAATTATTTCGCCTCATCTCCTAGCAACTACAAAATTAAATCCAAGCATTGGAAATCAATTTAATTAAATATTCTTGCAATGATAAAAAAAAAAAAAACACCTTAAAAGAAACAAAAATAAGAATAGAAAAGTTCTATGTAAAGTTTTGCAAAGTACAGATTTAGCCATCAAAGGTGCGCTTTGCTAATAATTATTTTTAAATTACTCAATTAAACATGAGAATTAAAGCAAACGATGAAATATCGAGAAATGGACATTTCCGATACTAAAATTAAAGCAAACGATGTATTATTAAATTGAATATTATATCAGCTACAAGTAATTAAAATTGAAGCAAACAATAAATTATTAAATTGATTATATTTAAGCTAAATGTAATTAAATTGAAGCAAATGATAATTTATTAAATTGATTATATTTAAGCTAAATGTAATTAAAATTGAAGCAAACAGTAAGAAAATTGTAAAGTGATCTGGTACGCCAAAAATGATCCTACTAATATTATTGCTATCATTCCTTATTCAATCCACCCCCCAAATATTTCTTTAAATTTTTTTTTTATCTAGAGCATAGATTCCTAAACATTTTGGTCTACCACACCATTCTCGGAAAAAAAAATTATTCAAAACCCTCCCTTTATTGTGAGTTTTCATATCTTTAATAAGTTTTAAACATATTTGTGAAAGTCAGTCAAAGAAAGTAATCACGTTGAAACACGCGTTTTTTTCCCCTCTTTCGAATACAATTAAAGGCAATTATTTAAATCCAAAGGACTCTTAGATTCGTGGCGGTGTGTCGGCCAGACCATTAATCTTGTCATTACCTCGTAATTGGATGAGTAGCAGTGGACTAGATGACTTGATGTTACGCAGCTGGTCACTTAAGTTACGCGTAATGGCCCCATGCGATTTTTTCTTTTGGTGGTTTGTAAAAGATAAAATGTATGCGCCACCGTTATCCACAGATGTAAGTGAACTTAACAACGGATTTCCGCTGCTGTACAATCAATCACCACTGACACTTTACAACGTGTTAGACAGGAATTTACATGTTGAATAGACATTATGCATGTGTGCGAACACTAGAAAATAAACTTCCAAAATTTTCTTTTGTATTTATGTATTACTAATCATTCTGTGTCGTTTGTTTATGTAAATATGGAAGTTTGAAATCTGATGAATTTATTTCGAATAACCCTGTATAAGTTTTGTAGATCGAGCCAGGCCATACGCAGAGATACTGAAGTGTATTGCTCATGCTGCGACTTGTTTGCATTATTTTTGAACTATTTTCTTTTAAGATGTGCTCGGTGATTCTTTTTGTATTAATAAAGCTTTTCAGCGCATTTTGCATGTAGCTGGAATTGGGTCTCAGTGCCCTAAATTAGCCTTGACCCCAAAACGCCTTCTAAGATCTCTTCAACACCCACCGGTGGGCTGTTCCAACTCATCTAAATCAGTGGTTTAGAGAGTTCATCTGTGGTATTGACGCTCTGTCATCCAACAAAATCCATCAGGTAACATGGTTGGAATCCATCAAGGCCATGTTACCAAACAAGTCGAATTAATGAGCTGATATTGTACCTGGAACTTGTGGCGTAGAAATTTCTTTCTAAATTAACAACTGATGTTTAATTAGAATTATCACACGATAAGTCAAAAACCTTTAGCAGTGACTACAATAAAAGAAGAAAAAGTTCACCAGACAACACAATACCTCAATCGAATAAGTCACATATCTCGCCACTTAAAAAGATGAAATAACAGTGAAATTCTCTGTAATGGACTCCTCAAAGGCCAGAGGTGACGGCCTCTCATCTCACCTGCACAATGAGGGGAAAAAAACAACTCCACTCGAAGCAATGAAACCGTTTTAAACTCGTAAAACCGCAACATTCCGGAGGGATGAAGAAGAGCAAGATGATCCTCCTCATCTCGGAGGATAGCATCCGGGTATTTCCCTCTCCTCACCCTCCCGCATCGTAGTAGGAGTTGTAGTAGTCGTAGTAAAAGCCAGAGCAGCGACCGGGAATGCGAAAGGGGCTGAGTACAAATTGAGTTTTAGGAAGTGTTCAGGGCATGAGGATGGATTTCAGTTGAGAGTCTTAAGGTACCTATACACTTGAGAGTCGAATCACTCTTGAAATGCTCCCTGGTATTATTTTCTTAATAAATTAATTTCGAATTATTTCATGTGTTCTATGAGTAATAATGAAAAACCCACTATCACAAGATAAAATAGTTGTTAGAATCTGGAGGGTCATGAGCAGAAATAAAACCAACAACTCTGTTCTATTTTGAATTATGAACTCCCTTTCGGTTAATCGAAAAACCAAAGGAGATGGATCGCAAAGAGATATTCGCAAACAGCTCATTTGACGCATATACATTTTCAAACCAAACCGTTCGCGAATAGTTCGGACTGCAAATATATACACGTCTTTAAGCACCGAACGAACTGCTCCCAAATCATTCGCGGTGAACAGTTTCCTGTCTGTTTTTTCACGAACACAAGATGAGTTTTCAATTTAGATTACGATAGCATCGTTTGTAGTTTGTTGGTTTTCTTTCCACTCACGAACCTCCAGAATGTATCGTGAATTATTTTAATGAATGCAGAATGTTCGCGACTGGTTCTTTCCTTTCCATTTATCGCAGTTTAAGTTTGTTGCGAAAATGATTTTAATAAATGGTTCGACTTGCAAATGTATACGCACCATTATGTTGCGCTTGTGTCGTACGACCGTGGTAGCCGAGTGGTCATGGCATCCAGCAATTCAAAATGGTTTTATTTGGATCTTTGAATATTCAAAACTCAATATCTTCATTGTTATGCACGTGGAACAGGTCCCTTCTCGCATACGAATCTATATATTCATTTGATTATTACTTATCTGAGACATCCTATTTGGATCCGAGTTTGTTCTGAACTTGTAAGCTGGATTCTACTACAAGTTCGTTCACAGGTGATTACACTAACATCGAATCCTCGTTGATCTGACCTTCCTATCTCACACTCCCCGTTAAAACTTGCCTGTTATTAAACTATCCGTTGTTTATGAATTTACCACGTCTATCCACTCTAATGCACAGGTTTCATTCACAAGAAAAGGCTCTCTAATCCATTTCATCATTGAAAGCGCTCAAGAAGGAAATACACGAAAGAATCCATTGTAATATTACTAAAGTAATTTTCTTGGTCGACGTTATAAATTTTATTTAATAATTAATTATATTAATTCTTCATCTATTCTATTAATTATTGCTTGACCTCTTGATAACTTAATTGCTTTCAATATGAGTTTATTTATTGTTTAATAGTGTCTCAAGTAAAAGCAAAACTAACTCTGTTAGCGACGGGCCTCATCATTTTGAAACGCGGTCAAGTATAACTATGAATATGAGTTCAATATTATTGTAAAATTCTAGTTGAAATACCCATTTTTATGAAGTAATCAAACGTTTTTTTTAGTAAATTAAAACAAATTATTTAATTAAATGTAACTCGCAGTTTATTTTGAAAACGAAACAATACTTTACGTACTTATACGAATAGATCTATTCATCTCTTTCGCAGATTTAGTGTTAAACGAGCATTTTATATTGAATGGGAAAAAATAGTTAAGGAAGTGAAACAAATATTCGAAGGAGAGGCAAATTTCACACCGCAATATTAAATCTTTTGATCCTGAAACATCCAAAGAAAAAAAAAAGGGCGTTTAAAAAAGAAATATCGTGACATCTTTTTAATCCAGCCCCTTCGTGACCATTGCTATGTCGGATTATCAAAAGTCAATATAGATTTAACAGGAATACCAAAGATAATTCGATCTAGATAAAAACTAAACGATTCAAGCATGTATTTAATGTGTTTTCGCATATTCTGCACCTGCGTAGACGAGGTATATATCTGACAAAGCATTTCTGTCATTCTTGCAGAATTAAAATCAAGTAAAAAAATCAAACGTTAAACGTTATTTTAATTGAATACATTTTTATTGATAAAAAACACAGTAAAAAAAAAAAGAAGGAAGGAAAAGTTATATTGGTACAATGATAGTTAAAACAAGTTGTTACGAACTATTCTAGTCACTTACTCATTAGTTTTATCAGCTGTTTAAGAACACCTACTGGACTTCAAAAACATTTTACCGCACCAAATTGGAATATTGTGCAAATGTGGTATTGTAAATGCGCTAGAAAACACGAAACACAGTACTGAAATAAAAATTCAAGGTAGTGATAAACACTAGACTAAAATGCGAGGTAATCTTCGTCGCAACATGGCTGTCAAGGTCAATAAAATCCTGAATCTACTCGAAAAATCCGAAAGCGAAGGGCTCAGTCGGACCGGACTATGGAATGTGTAGAACCGTCGAATACCGGATTAAATAGATGATACTTTTGCTTGATGATCTCGAGACAAAAATGAGCGACCTCGCTTTTCTCTTAAAATTTGAACAATTTGTATTTTACTGCATTTCTCGAATTCTAGATAATGTATAAATTAAAGCAATACATCAGTAGATACTTAATAACATTTAATTTTCTCTGTAGGAATTTCACTTCAATCTATAATAAAAAGTGAAGAGTGAAACATTTCTGTGTTATATTTTTGAAAGTAAAGTTCATTAATGGGAAACCAAACTTATACTATGACGCACGCATTTTATTTCATCTTCAAATAAAATGATTTCCATCTGTTCTTAACACAGCTTAATTTTTCAATTTCTTCACCCAACTGTAAAGCACAAATTCTGCATCGAAAACGATATACGGTCACGATCTGATGTACAGATATAATTTTTTTTGGCTAAGCGCAATGCTTTTCAACTCACGGCACTCTTTTTGAATACTTTTTTCACATGACGTCCTGGACTTTGTAAATACGTGACTAAAAAAGTCATAAGTAAAAGGTAAAAATATGATATTCGGATTCGCGCCCTTGTGAAGAGACCACAGCCGCCTGGGGTGCACACTGTCGAAACCACTAGCTTAGCATGTAATCACAACAAGAATAGTAAAGCAAGAAATATAAAAATATTTAATTTACTCTAAATATGAAAAATTTGTAATTTTTCAACATTAAAGATGTATAACATTTTATATGTCATAGGAGCAGCATAATTTATTACACCTTGAAGTTCAAGATTATGAATGATTCGAAGGAAATATTCCTCCAACGAACGATTTTATATTATTTAAAGATACATTGAATTAGATTTTCCTTCTTAATTACCTTCCTACGGTTTGTGTGTGTGTGCTGTTGCAGACCAAGGAGTTGTGGTTCTTATTTCCGTATTTTGATCTGTCAAGGCTTGTAAAAACTTCTAAAAATTTGGTCATGAATCGGATCCTTCACGTATCCATGGTATGAGCTCTGACGGAACGTTAGTTGTGGTTGTGTAGTGAGCATTTCTAATCCCCCCCCCCCCATTGTAGGTTCCTAGCGGTGAATATAGCCTTTGAATTTCGGCGCATCTCGTATTCTCTTTCCCTCTCAATTTATTCCGATGGCATTTTCTCTCGTAAGAAGGAAAAAATTTTTTGACTGTAGCTGCGGACTACAGATCGCAATTGTAGCGATTGTAAATACAACTGATTCTTATTAACAGTAATTCGGTAAACTTTTTAAACAAAATCTATATACCTACAAATTACCAATAATTCTTCGAATGATAAGTATAAAATAAAAATTCATTGTAATAATAAAAACATTTATTTTATTATTGTACATTGTGACAAAATGAAATGGGAAATAAATTGAATTCTGAACATAAATTATATGAATAAAAATTCAGCAATTTTGTAACTAATTATAAATAATAATTATACACGAACAATTTCTTACAATGACAGCAATTAAAAAGCATGCAATTAAATTTGTGATCTATCAGCTGTATGATTTTAAAAATAAGCACGTAAGAAACATATCTAATCAAAACTTTGTTGGTTTAATAACATTAATTATCGTATTCTATTTGAATATATTTTACCTCATATTTTCCTGTTAAAACAATTAATTTTTTTTAGCGATTTTAAAAGTATCTTTTTTTCGTATCTGAGATGAATTATTGTGCTGTATTTTTGTTTTTGTTTTGATCATTATGAAAGAGCAACCTGACTTTTTATAGATAGAGTAGTTTCAGATGCTGAAAGAATTTGGCATTCTGAAAATTGGTATCGGCAACATTTATTATTTCTATTTCAACTTCACTATATCTGTTTTATTGCTCGACTTTTTTGACGATTTCTTGTTGTACTTTTATTTGTTTTATTGAAAATTCCGTAATCCTCTCATCTTCCCGTGTATTAAGATTAGTATCAAAAAGATAAGTTGCAAAACATCTGAATAAACAATTCATCACTCTTTCGTAAGTTATATCAAGGCCTCCTCAAATTCATATTCCCTGCAAAGAAAAGCAAAAATTGTTAAAATAGTCATGTGCAGAATAAATTAAATTTGGAATTATTAATAACAACTAGAGGCTAAATTTTGCAATGTACCAAAAATTGATTCGTCTTTCTAATGTTTTTCGCCATTTTGGGGGGTTGTTTTTTCATCCCGAGGGGGGCGAGGTCGGCAGGCTTTGAATAACGGTGGTGATTTGAATTCCCAATCTTTAGGTCCGAAGAAAACTGGTCCGGTGGCCTTTACTGACATCTTAGACAACCGAGCCGAAAAGGCTACTGCCATCAGTTTGTGAAGGCGAAAAAGTGAGAGATGCATCATAGAGATGCTGAAAAAAAAAGTTTCATTCTTCACATTTGTACATTGTGTGTTGAACAGTACCGTGTTGAGTTTGTTCATCGCTTAATTGTCCTGATATCAATTAGTTAAAGTATCCGAATTTCACACGAATGTATTTAAAAACTCAATGATCCAGCTAGCTGGCATAAAATACTTTTAATGGCAGTCTGCATGAGACATGATTCAAATCAACACATCTGAAATTTGTTAAACTTAGTTTCATTTTGTGGGGTGCTAAAACCGTTCTAAAGTAAAGCTGTGCATGATGAAAAATTGTCCTAGAATCATAATTAAACGATACAAAATATTCACTAATGAAAGAAATATATAACTTCGTTAATAGTGAATAATTGCAATATCAAAATGTGAAGATGTAATAATCAGCAATCTGAAGACTAAACTATATTGAATGTCTTTCCATTCAGACCAAACATGAATAAATTTAGAGCAATGCCCACTATGAACACAGCTCGTACCAGGTGTCTTCTTCGTTGTTATTATTATTTCTGATTCTAATTTATGAATTCTCGTGTTTCCTCTAGAAGTAATTTATTTACCTCTCATAAATAGTAACTTTTGATTTGAAAAGAACACACAAATCATGTTGAGAAAACTGAAAGTTACGTTTTGAAAAATTACTTTTTATTTAACGTGCTCGGCTAAATAGTGGGTATTTGTGACATCAAGGTTCAAACTCATGACTTGACGAAATGACGGCTGCAAGTCTGCAACCATAATATGAGCCAAAAAATTTAAGCGATTTTCGAAAAAAAAAAATTGCTATGAGAGGCACAGCATCATGCCCCATAGTTTCAGCGCACCAAACTTCGTACTTCTAGGTCGTTCCATTTTTGCACTATGTAGTCTACACACATGCATACTGTTCCGTTTATCAATACAGATTTAGTCTGGAATAGAAGCTAATGCGGGTCCTATTTGAAATAGGTTAAAAAGCTAATTTTTAACCTATTCCAAAAAATCAAATTGCGCTAAGAAACGTATTAAAATGCACATCTTTTAAGTAAAAAAAAGCAGCTTAGAAATTTATTTTGAGCATTTGTGTATAATTATTGCATATATGAAAAAAACATGGAAAATGGTGAATAAGGTGGATTACCAAAAAATATAACCAAAAAGAAATGTGAAAAAAAAAACTTTTCTGGCAGTAAAATATACTTACGGTTCCTTCCTCACGTTAGCGAAACACCCCAAAAATTTTCGGAGTGATATGATCAATGGTCCATTGCTGATAAAAAGCACACTTTGAAATTTATAAATGAGATAGAGAGAGAATTGGAACAGTTTTTGAGCCTCACATGTACTTCATGCGCTTGACCCTGTAAGGGTCATAGCCTCTTGAATAACGAGATACTTTCGAAAGTTGAAAGAGTATCTTCCCGAAAAAATTTCCAACATAAATCTCTCTCTGATCCCTTTCCGTGATTGTCGTGTTCTGAATAACTTCAGATACGTAGCAGCAAGAAGCAGTAAAGAATGTTATACGGCGCATGTGCATTTAATTTGTTTTATTTTATTTTCAATTTTAAACAAATCTCACTCTTTTTGCTGTATCTTATAATTTTGCTGAGTGTGTTTTCTAAATGGTATTATTGATTAATATTAGTGTTTTAGAGCCTCTCAGGGGCTTTCCTTATTTAGGTAAGTATGAGATTCATGACCCTGAAGAACCCTAGTGATTTCCCCCCTTTCTCATGGGGTTTATTGTCTTTGATAAGCAAGAGTGTCATGAGCCCTTGAAAACTCTAGCGATTCTTTTCTATTTTCGATCCTTCTTGTAAACCAATTTTTCTCCCTCACCTCTCCCCCATATTTTCAAACGTCTAGATCCCAGATATGCATTTCTTCGCGCAGCATAGCCAGTTTGGATCTTGCGCCATAATCCCCATCGTGTTTCATGGAATAATTTTATTTTTTTGAAAAATTAAATTTTATTCGGCATGATAGTGTTTGAAACTATGAGGTTGTATAAAAAAATATTGTTTTAAACATTTTTAAGAAACGTCTTGTTCAAAAAAAAATATAAATTGATGATCATTTAACGCCAAATACTAATTTACCGTGTCTAGATTCTAAACACGTTAAATTATCATTTGTGGACGAAATTTCAGTTTATTGAAAACGTTTTTAAAAAAAATTGAAAAATATATAATGTGCTACAGATTTACTCAACAAATGTGTCTATTTTTTTAAACAAAATTAATATCCAAGAAATATTTATCAAAGAAGATAATTTTTTTTTTATTTCTGAACGTTTTATTTTTTTGAAAAAGAACCGAAACGATGGTCACGAACTCATGACCGGCATTGTTTACATCGAGTCGTGGGCTTAAGTCCTGATGCTCTAAAAACTCGACGAGTAAAGGGGCCTGATGCTTACTACAACTGGTGAGGGCCAATGTCCTAAATTAGGGATGGTGAGGAAATTTAGAAAGTGGGTTGCCAGCGCGAATGTCGTCCTCGTTACTTGACCGAGGTTTAAAATTCTGAGACCTGTCGCTAATAGCCCCCGTGTTGCTTCTGACTGTGGCGTTATTAAACAATAAATAAAAAAAATATTTTAACAATTTAATAAATCATCGCAAAATATATCGATAGAAATCTGTCTGGTGCATATTCGAGGAATGTAATCAGAATGCTCTAATTTACAAATTTTAAAAATATTAATTAATTAGATGCCGCTTCTGTGGGATTGAATTGTAATTCATATAGGGGGAAATCGAATTCATAATAAAATGAAGTCCGTTTCAGTTGAACGTAAAGCTTTAATTAATATCTTGGTTTTACTGGGAGTAGAGTAACAGAGGCTATTATCCCCTCAAAACCTTAACGCTTCGAGAAATTTTTATATTTGTTCAATATCAATGTGATTGTGCTTTAACTTCTTTAACTTCACACTGAGAAACAAAACGAGGGGTATTGGTGACGAACCTCTTAATTTTTAATCTCGGTCAAGTGACGAGGACAGCATCTGAGCTGTCACCTTCCTCTTCAAAACTTCCGCACTGCACCAGTAGGAGGTCTTGGAATCTGGACCGTATTTTATGAGCATCAGTCCGGCCACTTAGCGATTCTTTACCGGGATCAAACCCACGACTCGACAAAACCAACGCAGTTTGCGAATCCGCCACTATTGACCACTTGACTACCGCTGCCACATGTAGTACAATAAATTTCAACTTCAGCGAAAAAAAATAATGATACGATAGCATACGTTCGTGTACGACTCACTAATACTCGAACCCAGAAAATTTAGAAAATATAAAAGTTTGAATGGACTGATATGATAATAGTATGTAAGAGAGAGAGCCTAAATATCAAGGTTATCAAAATATGAACGCATAAAGAATAAAGTACATTAAAGTAAGAAAATGTACATAGAAGCAAGTGGATAGGAGTAATTGAACTAATAAAATGTTTCGAACTTTTTTTGAAATGCGTAATTTAAATAATGTCAACTATCAAAAGGAATTTGTATGATAAATAAATGTTGTATACGAATGTTATGCAATTTGCATTGCATACATATGTATTACAGGGTTTTTTGAATATGAAGATTGTGTATATGCCAACTCAATCCAAACAAGTTAATCGCTCAGAATAAGGTATTGTAAAATATATCTGTAGTTACAATTTCCGCTCATGTTGAAGATTCTGGCCACGAGCATGCGCACTGTGACAACTTTTCCTCCTTCCGTTCACGCGCCTTCCAATCCTTTGTCTTGTCCTCCGAGATTAAGACCGGGAAAATCCTCTCGCTCAATTTTTACTGCCCTCACGTTCCTTTGCTTGGCTCAGTGCCAGGCGCCGCCCCTTCGCCCTACAGTGGACCAAGTGCGCCCCTCGAGAAAGGATAATTAATTGAGGGTCACTTGCGCCTTAAAGGGTGTCGACGGTTTAATTCGTTCACGGTGGAAAGATTAGAAGCAGGTGTTCGGGGATAGGGAAAGTCTCCAACATTTTAGTATGGGTTTTTGAATGTTCTCTTGTGTGTGTGTGGGGGGGATTTTGGAGGTCCGGTGGGAAAAGCTATCAGAGGAACTAGTTGACCCCTAAGGTTTTCGGTAACATTTTTCCACCTATGCATGTGTATTTTAGAAAAATACACATGCATATATTGAAAATAGAAAGATCGCTTGAACAAATATAGTACGCCCTCTTTGATCTAGCATCCGATGGCTCGGCACATTTTATAACCAGATACCGATCGAGCCGTTCGCTTTCGAATTTTTCCGTGTGGATTCGGACGTTTGAATCTAGATTCAAGCGTTACTAGAGATGATCAAAATTTGGTGTTAGATTTGATAGAAAATGTACAGAACAACCTTACGCAGATGTTCTCCGAGAGGAAATTACAGACTGGATCGAAAACGGCAAAAAGAGAAAGAAAAGAAAAAAAGAATTGACAAAGGTCGTAGAACTGAGTGACAAGCAGATTACGCAAAGTTTGTGAACTCAATAGAAGCCCAGGTTCAGGAAGTGGAATTCAATCAAGCAGAATCGACATACATGATGAAGCTAGAGTCTCTTAGAAATTTTATAAATGATTCATTAAATACATTTATAAGATTTGAAAAATTTAACAATATATACTAAAGCAGAACTTATAAATTAATGTACAATTCGAAACGATATATTTTAAGGAGATTCAATTCATGAAAGCAGTGCAATATCAAATGCGTTTATAAACATTTACAATTTTGTGTATTTTTTTATTTCCATAAAAGGGGAACTTGTCGCTGTTTGTTTTCATCGTTTGGTGACCGGGAATGACAAAATAGTCCCACACCGTAGCTCATGCATGCCGTTAGAGGCGACTAAAATGGGTACCCAGTGTCTGGGGATTATATTGGGGGACCTCAGGAGTTTACCTTCTTTAGGTGGGTACGGGAATAATGACCCTGTAACCTGAGCATCGTGACTCAATACCCTAGTGATATTTTTCTTTCCTATTGATATTTAGGATATTTCCTAGTGATATTTACTGTCTTTGGTAATCATGGGTGATGCTTCCCTGGGATACCCTAGTGATCCTTCTCAATTTTCGATCCTCCGTCTTGTCAACCAATTTTCTTTCTTATTTTTTTTTTTTTTTTCAATTTTTTTAAACGTCTGGACCACAGTTACATCTTGTTTGACGCAGCAAAGCCACATCTGGCTCTTGCTCTAATAAACTTCATTTTCACTCACTCACTCATGGTTTGTTTGTTTTTTGTCATAGAGCTGTATTAATTTTTAACACGTGCTGTTTTTTTATCAGTACAAGAATATTCAACTAAATTAATGTTAAATGTTTGAATTAAAATTTTTTTGGTCTTGACTAAAAGGACGAAATATTTTGTCGAATATTTTTATCGTCTACACTGACTGAGAATGTATGTAAACATATTAAATGATTTATTTAATATTTTTTTAATCAATAAAGAGACTATCTTTGGCATTCACGTTAAAACTAAATTGACACTCGATAATCCGACACAACCGTAGTCTCAAACTCTTCGGATTAAAGAAAGCTTTACATATCACTATTCGATGGGTATGAAATTACAAGAGGTATTAGAAAATTAAGCTCTCTTTTTTTATCCTGAGAATTTCAAAGGTACGGTGAAGAGAATTTAGCATATGTATACATGAAGGAGTATATTTGTCTTATTTTCGAAATAATTGCCTTGTTTTTAGGGCATTTATCGAACCTGTAAATCAAGGAGTAAAAAGACGTGTCTTAACAATGAAATCAATTTTTGACTCCTTGAACGTCATCGCCCATGTGAAATTGTTACCCTGAACATGTTTTTGAAACTTGGGGAAAAAATTAAAAACAGCCAAATCAAATGGTTGTGTCAGAATTTCTCAGTACCTGAAATTCAAGAGTGTGTTATGCCTTGTGTTATCATGTAATAGCTTAATTCACTGAGACAGTAATCCGGATGATTTATTACGACTAGCTTAAAATATTCAAAACACCAGTACTGAATACTGCTATAACCACTCAGAATGCAGCAAATATCTGAGAAAAAGAGATTATATTCATCGCAAATGTACCAAATTAAACCCGTTCTATAATGTGGTTATATTTATAGAGAAATAATATTATATATAATAATTTCTCAGTTAAATATAAAAATGTCAACATGAATGTAAAAATATCCAATATATAAACTCTATAACAAAAAAATAAAACCGGCGCACCAAGAAGGAGTTGATGCAGAAAACATTTGGCGAATAGAAAAATTATGTACAGAGTAGAAAATGAATAAAATTTCTGAAAAATTGAATAATTTACTTCAGAGTTGCATAGTTACAAAGAAACGAGCTCAATGAGGTGTTGACCCACACCTCTAGCCTGGATGCAAGCTGCCACACGACGTGGCATAGAGTGATAAAGCTCCCTGACGGTCTTCTGCGGTATTTCTTACCAAATTTGCTTCAAATGTCGGGCGAGGTCATCAACATTCTCTGGTAGATGCAGTCGCCTTCCCATCATACCCCAGACATGTTCGATTGGAGAGAGATCTAGCTGGCCAGGGAAGTGTTTCACAGGCTGCAAGACAAATCATAGCAATACGTGCCGTATGTGGTCTGGCGTTATCTTGCTGAAAAATAAGGCTAGGGTACTGCAAAAGGAACGGTATTAAACAGGTCTCAAAATGTCGTCGACGTATCGCTGTGCTGTAAGTGTGCCTCTAATGACGACTTAAGGCGTCCGGCTATCAAGAAAAATGGCACCCCAGACCAAAACTCTTGGTCAAGGGCCTGTGTGACGTGCAGTAATGAAAGCAGGATCGACACGTTCTGGGATTCTCCAGATACGTCTTCGATGATCGTCAGAACACAGTTGGAAGCGGGATTCGTCGCTAAACACTATACATCTCCAGTCAGCACCATTCCAACCGGATCGAGCCAAGCTTCACCGTAATCTGGCTCGACAGTGTACAGGCATGAGTGGCAGGTGGCGTAGCGATCAGTACGAGCTTAGATTTCGCTGTATCAGCCGTCTGTAAATGTTCACTGAGGACACTCGATATGACAATCACTCTGTCCTCCCGATCTGCTGTGGCCCTAGGTTGACCACTACCATCATGGCTTTGAAATCTGCCATTGTCTACCCATTCTTGCCAGCATCTTCTAATCGCTGCATAGCTTCGACCCATATGACGAGAGCGATTTTTCGATTTACCCAACCTGCCTCTTTCAATCTAATGATACGACCTCTTTCAAACTCTGACAGTTGCTGGTAATGAGCTCGAATCCTGTGGCGATGCATTTTTTCAGTCTTTGAAAGGTATCCTAAATCGCAATGCAACAGAAAGTTTGACCATCAGATTGAGAATCGCTTCTTATATACACCTGCTGAGTGCGCAGTTTCAATGAGCTGTAGCTCCCGATATTCATTCATTTCACACTATTTTTTAATCATTTGCATGTTCGGTCTAAATGTCGAAATTTATTACAATCGAGTAACTCCTTTTTGGTGAGCTGTTTTTTTTTT
>BMAW01060649.1:146567-232180 GCA_019974015.1 Nephila pilipes | reverse complement strand
TGTGTGTGTGTGTGTGTAATGACTTTCACCTCTCTTTTTAAAATTAAGATTTAATTAAATTCAATTGTTGTTTATTTTATTGTAATTGAGAGAGAGAAACCATATTTATAAGGCTGGAGGTACAACTCCATCGTTTGACGAACGGCACGAGAGCGCAGAAGAGAGAGAATGTTCTCTTGCTTTGAGTTTTATAGTAGAGATTTTCTTAATAGATAATGTGATATAAGTGTAGGGATTCTTAGGGACTTCAGCTACAGACAGAAAGTCAAGAATTGGATAATTCCTAAGGTTCTGAAACCGTGAGAATCAGCATAATCAGCGAATTTTTAAGAACGCGATTCCATAAATTAATCTAAAAAGGAATGATATCAAGATATATATATATATATATATATATATATATATATATATATATATATATATATATATATATATATATATGTGTGTGTGTGTGTGTGTGTGTATGTGTGCGTGTGTGTGTGTCGCTTCTCAATAGAAAAAACATTTAACCCATTTTTTGTGTTACTTTACGAGTAGAATTGATCATGTAATAACTTCGAGCTTACTGCCTGGCTCACCGAACCTAAGCATTTTACGATATGGCCTTTTCAAAAAGGTTTGTCCACCCTTGACTTACTCTATGGAATAAGAGGAATTAAGAAACTCAGTAACTTTTGAAATTGAACTAAAAGCGCATTCTACTTGTCATTTTTATCGAACGGAAGCTTAAATATTAATTAGCAGCCGGCTGTAAACAACTAATTTTAAGCAAACTCCCCGCCTCCCAAAAAAAAATTAGTTGCAGAGGTTACTTCTCAATAGAAGGGAAACCGATTCATGCTCTTGTGATACGCGAATGCAGTGGAGTTTCCCTTTTCAACGACGCTCTGTTTTCCAATAATCACTTTCCCGATTGTGGGGTGGGTGGAGTGGATTATGGGTAAGAACAACCCCATCTCGATGCTGCTTTCCGGGCATGAGTCATCGATCGAGGATGGACTCTTTCCAAGCAAACAAACATTTTTCGTCTTAATGGTGTTTAATTTCCTTGAATACATTCTTCAAATAACGTAATTCTTGGTTTAAGGGACATCGCTTCAAACCGAATCCGAAATTTTATTCAGAATTTGAATCAGGTAGAATTGATTGATTGTTTGATTGGTTTTATTAGTGTTGCACTAGAAGCAAACGATGGCTATTGGTCACGGACCTTGTAATTCTGATTCTGAACCTCGGTCATGTAACGAGGACGACACCTAACGCGGCACACTTCTCTCCTAATATCCACACCACGCCAATGGGAAGACTTTGGGCCTCTACAGATTTAACGTGCATCGTATATATTTCTAAATAAAATATGAAGTTTTGCTGAAAAAAGTTCCTTAAACTCCTCAATTTGTTCTCCCTTTTTCCATTACAAATGCTTGACTTTCCGGCATTTCTCTTTCAACAACGATAGAAGTTAAAATGCATTAATAACTAGTTCGAGTGTTCATCATTATTTCAGATGAGAAGTCTTTTTTCCATTTCCTCATTCACGATACTTCTGGAAGGAGACAATAAACAATTCAAATAAAGAATTATTTAAAATTTCAATTTTTTTTCAAAATATTTCACAATATTTTAAATTTCCTGCTACTTCTACAAACATTAGAATTTTCAAACATTTTTTTCTCCATTTCTTAGAAGTGTTTCTCACAATTCTGAAAGCGGGTTTGGTTGTACTTGTGTTGTTTACAGTTATGCATTTACTTTTCTATTGAACACAACGTAAAACAGCGATATCTCATTTTGTTGAATTATATGAAAGTATAACTACCACTTTTTCTAAATCTTTATTCCATGCACAGAATAATTGAACATTCATTTTTAAAACAACCAGAAAATTTGAAAATTTTGCATTGGTTACCAAACAACTTTAGCACATTATACCAAAGCACCAAACAACTTTTGCACACTGGGATATCCTAGCATTCTTTCTCTATTTTCAATCCTCCTTGTCATTCAAAATTTCCCTTTTTCTTTTTTTTTCTACTGTCTAGATAGTTTATACAAATGTTTGTCGCGGTTTATAATCACATTTAGCTCTTGGACCATAAAACGTTATTATCAATCCCTCACTATTATTTTCCTGTGCCGATGACTTTTATTGACAGATTAACAACGTCATAAAATCTATTGACAAACTTCAACAGAAATAACGCCAAACTAAAGAATAAATAGAGGGCGTTGTAATTAATCAATTGCATCCGGGGTTGATGTGATGTGGAAAAAATAGGAGAGAAACGACGACGACTAAGATGTCTATCACTTTGTCACTTGATTGACTTTGTGTTAATTTAGTCGTCGGTACGTGTTCTGATTTTCGTCGTGTAACGACTTATTCACTTGAAATTTGTCAGGGACTCTTTTCATTTGTTGGGTTAGCCCTTTATGCTGGCTTGGTGTGGAATTTAGGTGAGGGAAAGGTGTTGTTCTCGTCACTTGACCGAGATTCGGAATTCATTCACATGTTACCAATAGTCCTCAAATCTATGTTTTTTAATTCAGTAAGGAACAAAATTTCAATTTATTACAATTTTTACAATATTTTATGGATTAAATATCGCTATAATAATTTCTAATGGCATTGCAGATTATTACATTAAAACCTCAACTATAAAGTAGTGAGGAGATGAGTGTTCATGCCCATGCTCCAAAGTCAAAAAAATCTTTAAAAATAAATTACTTGACGAATAGGAGAATTGATGGTCACAAACTGTGCTACTGGAATATATTACTAAGTACAAATTCCACTACTGATTCTAACTGTCAAACACTCTAGTATTTTGCTGCACCCGTGACAATTATCGACAGCTTAATAATGTCATAAATATTATTGCCAAATCTTACACACCCAAAAACTTAAATATTAATCCCCATTGAAGTTACGTTACATATTTTCTAACTTACCTTTACTCGTTTGTTTCACATTTACATTGTTTTAAAAGAAAACTACCCCTCAGTGCCCCAATTTTCTTTTTGGTTTTGTTAGAGATGCTGATCAACATGTGTTCTCAGTCCTCTAACTAAAAATATCATTTAATCTCGTCTCTGAAAGTGCCAAAAATATATGATGCTCCTCAATCATTAAAACTCCTTCAATCCGTTACAACTTATAATCTATGTGTATTGGTACAACTTTGCTATGTGTATTGGCAAAATTGTATTACTAATTTATATAACCTACCTTATCTCGTAAAAAAGTATTTGATTAATCAGTATATGTTCAGTGCGAGAGAGAGAGTGCTTCTTGGGACCCATTCTTAAAATCAAAACCCTTTTTAGTGAGCTGGACCTCCTATGGCATTTTGCCAATATAACCGTCGTGCTTCTTCGAAATGCGACGTTTATCAATCAATCAATCAATTCACTGAAAAGTTTCATACGGGGGGGGGCGTATTAATTTTTGTTATTAACGAGATGGTAATTTTTCTTCGTTCTAAATCCCTACTGGTGTCGAGTCACCACGGGATTTGCTTTGTCGCCTTGAGCCCTCCCACTATGTTCTTCCGTCAACCATTCATCATCATCATTCCTCTCATCGCAATCATCTCTCGAGTGACGCTCTCTCCTTTATTACCCGTTTCGAATTTCCGAGAAGGCCCGCAGACCAACTCCCGACGCCTCCTTTCCATTCGGCAGGCGATTTTCATTTAAAAATGGTCTGGAATCCCTTCCTTTCTTTGGGCCAATATGGAATAACTTGTTTTCAAATGAAAAAGGACCGGAACAAATGATGGATGAGGGCCGAAACACCCCCTTATTCGAAAATCTGAACTGTAAAGAGAGAGAGATTTTGAGATTTTTTTTTTCTTTTCCTCCTTTTTTTAAAGGAAAATAATGGGAGGGATGAGTTGTATGAATTGAATGTGCTTGCTATGGAGCTGATATGAGAAGACTTGTCATGATAGAAAGCCGCTAAGATATTATGTTCTGTGGGAACCAGCATATTAAAAAAGAAGTTTAAATAATTAATCCCGTTTAGTTGAGTTGTGTGGCCACTATCAATCAAACCCTTTTTTATTTCTACTTTTTCAAATATCGTGAAAAAGAAAGATGAAACACATACGAAAGCAGATTCAAAATAATTCGAAATAAAAACCAACGTTTTTATATAATGACAAAGTATATTAATTATTATACATTAAATTCAAACAAATACGTGATAAATACTTAAAAAATTTAATTATAATTTCAATTTAATCAATCATTTATTGAATATTTTTTACTGAAAAATTTTACAGCACATACAAGCCTTTCCTTCTTAGTTTCCAAATATTTTTGGATTACCATATCTAACAGCGTGGAGGTGAGGTGAGATTAATTTGAGTATGATTGGCTATGCGTAGATAAATCTACATGTATTACGCGTCATACTCTTCTAGACCCAAAAACGTGGACAAAACACAAACGAACTTTACTAAAAAATTACGGATGGAGCAAATTAAAGTTATGCATCTAATATTTTTTACTAATTCATGATTTAGAGTCGACATGCCAATCATTTAAATTCTACTTTCTTAGTACTTCTGAAATGCTGTACATCAAATTCTAGAAAACATAATCTTTAACTTTAAAATTTACTTAAAAAGACACATTTGTGAACGTATTAAAAAATTCATAATATAAAATCAAAACAGGCATTTGAAAGTTTGTAAGTCATTCTATTAAAACTGGGAACCAGAATTCAGAAAAAATTATTGTGATATGACATGGCGCCAAATAATGGAAACTTTCTTTCTTGCGAATGATTACTGACTAAAACTCAGCAACCCTTACTATCTCGGAGATAGTAAAGGGGAGATAGTATCTTCCCTTTGTGAATAGAAAAGTTTTACGATACCTCATGCGGCGTATGGGGGAATTCCCGATGTTCCCCGAGAGGGAAAGAAATTTTTTCCTCAAAGCGCCGAGTGGGAGGGATATTTTGACTCATTAAAGTTATTGAAATATTAGTTAAAACTTGTCGCAAATGTCTAAATATTGCATTGTTAGGCAAGTAAGAACGATTCCCAAAGTTTCAAAGTTCTAGCTTGATGGGAAGTTGGTTAAATTAACGATCGAAAATTTGATGACACTCACACACACACCAAGTGAAATTCAGAAAAACCTTTTAACTGTCCGTGTTTGGCAGATCAAAAAGTTCCCGTGTTAGGAAACGAGAATGGGATTACTCACAGTTGTCTCGTAACCTGATGCGGTATAGCCGTCCAGTGAACGTTTTTCTTTTTTCTAAGAAGTCCAAAAGTATGACACTCTTTGCATCCCAAACAATCAGCGTCAGCATTTTTCCCGTCGTCTTCTTTGCAACAGATTCACTGGAAGTAACCCAATATTTTGATTGCTGCTTGGATTCCGGTGCATAATGATGAATGCAAGTCTCATCGATGGAGAGACTAGACGTGGCCAGCTATCAAAACTACTTTGAATAAGCGTCAAAATCGCTTGGAGCCATTTCAGTTATCACGGTATCACACAGTGGTTGCACCAACTCACCTAAGCAATGCCATTTGTTTTCAACCAGAGAAAATATCGCTAAAAAGAATGATAAAACAAAAAGAAGAAAATCTATTTTCATGAGACATAGGTCTAATTTAATAATCTTTAATTCACGCACAATTATTTGATTATCTTTAAATATCTAATTTAATTATTTTTGACTCTCTCACCAGAGAGAATTATGAATTTATAACTATATATATATTGCACCATGTGTATTGGGAATCCCAACCATGAAAACTACTTACGTAAAAGCTTTGAATTTTAGTTTAAATATAATTAAAAGCATTTCGAAACTATTATATTTTATTCTAAGAAATTTTAGCAGTAAGGATCCTTTTGCTTGGCTTTCGATCTGGTGTCGAGTCAGCTCAACAGAATTGAGGATTTGTAGTAGAATTGAGGAATGACTAATAAAATAAAAAATATTTTAGTGATTCTTTAGAATCAGTAAAATATTTTTTACAATTTGCATATAAGCAAACAATCCTTATTTCATAAGCCAAATTTATTTCTTCCAAATCGAAGTTATGTCTCGTTACCAATGAGTATATCTTTTCCACATTTATTATGCAATGTTAAACACTCTTCGTAAAATATTCAAAATATATTAGCTCTTGGAGTCTTAAAACGAATAAAAATACATAATGAAGCATTTCATTTATATATATGTAACTCGAGGGAGAGCATTTCCATGATATCTCATTAAGGGTTATATTAATGGATATGTTTTTTGAGGGAAAAAAAGGGTGGAAGAATAAGGTTTTATTAAAGGACGCTATAAATAAACGTTCCGTGTCAAGGAGTTTAAATCGATTTTCTTTCAGTCTCAGACGCGATTAGTTTTCATTTCTTAACCAGTCTACTTTTTCAGAAGGAAATTCGAAAATTGAATCCTGTCTTCTCGTCCTGAGTGATTTGCACACACAGATTCAGTGAAAAAATTCAGACAGTTTTTAATTTGGAAACTAGACAACCCAGACACAGAGGGGAAAAATGAATTCTCTAGACAACAGTTTTTTGTTTTCTATTCACTCGAAATAGTCTTCAATTTTATTCTGGAATGCCTTTGAATTAACTCACATATCTATAGACTGATATTAAACACAACACATTCATATTATTGTGATCGTATTCATAAGTTGCAGAGTTTCCCAAGCTTATGAAATCATTACAAAACTGCGAGTAATTTAAAAAAAGAAATTTAATATGATCAAATTATTAATGAAAAGTGTAGGGCTGTTGGTTCTTAACTAAATGCTTGACAATTGTAAGAAGAGACGATAACTTAATTTTTAAATCTGCTTTGATTTCCAATCTGTTTCTATATTTATTGAAAATCTGGCTTCACACCTACATGTCATCATATAAGGCGTCCGAAATGTTAGTTTTTTTTTCTGAGAAGACTGGGTACTCTTGAAAACACGACCGCCAAAAATTCGTCACTGGCATTCTCTCGTCTATATATGTCTTTGAGTGATGTGTCATTCTGCAGTTCAAGAATATATTCAACAACTGAATCCGGCTATTCTCTCTCAGGTTCTACGTTAAATGCGAATAGATATATTCTTTGAAGAAAGTTTTCCTTAAGATAAGCCTAGCAAGTGTTTCTTGATAGCCACTGAAATCTGATCCAGCAATGAACTCACACATTATACTTACTCTGCACTTCTATTAACTTAATAAAAGCTTCATAGTTTGTAAATGTTTTCTTGATATCTTCCCTAATGAATGAATGAATAAGTTATTGAGTGAATAAATGACTAAGTGAATAATTGTAAGAAAGAATGAATGAGGAAAGGGAAGAATGACTGAATGAACGAGTGAGAGAAAGAATTAATGAGTTAGTGAATGAATGTTAGAGTGACTAATTAAAGGAATGAATTAATGAGTTAGTGAATGAATGTTAGATTGACTGATTAAAGGAATGAATTAATGAGTTAGTGAATGAATGTTAGAGTGACTGATTAAAGGAATGAATTAATGAATCAGTGAATGAATGTTGGAGAGAGTGATTGTAAGAAGGAATGAAAGGTTAATGAATGCAGAGTGAGAGAGTGAATGTTTGAGTTAGTGATTGTAAGAATAAATGAATGAGTTAATGCATGAATGAGTGTGTGAGTGAATTAATCAATGAGTGAGTTAGTTAATGTTAGAATACGTTATTGTTAAAATCGATGAATGAGTGTGCGAGTGAAGGAATGAAGGAATAAATGAATCAATCACTCAATCGATTGATTAAATTTCTATTCCTCTGTCACAAGAGGGTCGTTCTATATGTCCTTAGAAAATCCAAGAGATGGTGCTCGTCGCAACAAAAATGCTTTGTTTTTAGTAAGCATCATGACTCATTAGACAGCTGTCTAAGTCTCAGTTACTCGTAGTCGTGATCATGACGCCTTTCGTACCTCAGAAATTCTTCGTCAAAATTTTCTAGCCGATGAGAACATCCTCGCCTTCTTTGGAGCAGATTCATCGGAAGCAACCTATTGCTTTGGTTGCTTCTTCCGATGTAAAACGAGGAAATCATGCTTTTGTAACGGTGACAGTACGACGCAAAATGACGTCGAAAATTAGACGTGGCATCAAGCAAATTTTGATTTGGCAGCAAATGACCACGAAATCAAAACTAACTTATGAATCAATTTTAAATTTGTTTCGGCTCCATTTAACAGTTGGCAGCACTCAATGGTAACGACTATTTACTTTAATGATACCCTCTGTCTTAAAATACAAATACTTTCTGAACCACCCTCATAATATCGTTTGATTTAATTCTAATATTTAATTGGATAATTTAATAATTATCTTTAAAATAAGTTAGAGCATTTTGGTTGCTAAATCTGTTCTTTGCAAAGGGCGTGATAGCCTAATGATCGTGGAGTTGCAGCCGGCGTTGTTTTCGTTGTGTCGATGGTTCAACCCTTGATGCCACGAAAGACCCATAGTGTAACGGGGCTGATGCATATTCGATCTGATCGATGTCCTGAGTCATCCCAGTGCTCGGTGGGGAAGTTTGGAGAGGGAGGTACCAACTCAGGAGTCGTCCGCGTCACTTGATCGAGACTCAAAATTACGAAGTAATTTGTCAATAGCTATCGTTTTGTTTCTCAGTGCGACGTTAAAAAGTAATCCCAATCACTGTTGTGTGCAAAACAGTTTTTAATGGAATGGGTTTTTAGCTGGTATAAACCATTTTTATGTTGATTTTAATATTTTACTATCAACTTTAATTTCAGTATCTAAATGATATTTTTCCTTTTTTTTATTTTTAATCAAGGAAACGTTTATTTTGATTTGTTTTGTTCAAGTTGATACATTTGTTTCGTAGTTTAGGATGATCTGTATTTTGAAGAATTATTAGTATTCCAAAAAGAGAAGGAAAAGAACGGGGTTATTTCTAATTTAGTCATAAACAATGCACTGATATATTTTGTGATACATTTAAAAATATACGTATTTATATTTTCTGGATAACAAGTACACTATAGTGTGTACTATTGATGAAGAAGAGCTTAAATTTGTCCAATAAATTGATATTGAAGTCTACTTAAGTTTTATTTTGTTCTTTTATCGTCGTCAATCAAATTATTATTTTCGGTTTCTTTAACACTGATTACGAATATAACATATAGAGGTTAATAAAAGGACAGTACGCCAATAATTGGTCTATTCAAAAGATAAAACCGTTTTATTTAAATGCCTGTGAATGAAGTGAGGTTTTTTACAGTTTAACTTTAAATCTCAAAATAATTTTATGAAATTCGGATCATATATTCTTTTAGCATATTAAAATAACTTTTTCTTTCGGGAATTTTGAAAATATGCATTTTGGAAATACAAGTATTTCGTGGTGGAAAAAAAGTCTTATTTTTTGAATTAAAGAAACATTTTAATACTCTTTGTGTGCACATATTAAAAAACTGTGAAGACATGTTTTAAAGGATTATTTACTTTTAAAAATATTAAAATTCTTGACTTTTCCTGAATGTCTTTTCTGTTACGTAAATTGATGATATATCACTTTTTAAACTTTTTTAAATTGAAAAAGTGTTAGGAATGTCACTAGGAGGTATTTTACCATTTTAAATTTATAAATTAGTTGTATAATAACCTTCATAGGATTTTTCAAAGGAAACGTTTAACACTTCTTTAAAAGTGATATCGCTTTTTCTGGTCTTTTAAACTTTTGAATTATTTATTTTTCAACTCCCGGATTGCATAATGCATGTTGCGGATTTATTTTGTAACTGTGAACCGCACTGGAGCTGGCGATCAAAACTAGTGGTCTGTTTTTGATTTGAACATTTTTTGGGGGAAAAAAAGTTGCTTGGAATTCACAGAACAAGAATTTGATCCACATAATTATGTAATATATGGGATGAAATTTCGCAGATGTTAAAATTAAATTTGAATTTTCGGTAGTGTAAATATTTATTATACCTTAGTTCCTATGATGTAATAAAAAGGACAGAAACTATTATTTTCCTCTCCCTCTTCTCTCTTAGACTTCGATGATGATAATAATCATAGCATCAAAATATAACGTTAATATATAACCATATTTAATAACAGTAATGTATTTAATTCGATCTCTTTTGATGAATGTTTGGATGTAAAGTAGTGAGGTATTCTTTATTTGTATAGAAAAGCTTTTAGAATAATTCCTTGAGAATCGTGCAAGAAAAGTACTTATTATAATCGATTAAAGTATTTTATAAAGACTTAAAGGTGATAATGATATCCAGGATTACCATCATTTACCAATTCTGTTAATTTTCCGATGTGCGATTTCTCACAAGTATATATATAATAATGGTAATCGATTCATTTTTTCTGGTCCTTATTTTGAACAGTTTTTAGTTGATTAGTCTGTAAAGCGCGTTTTTTTCTTTTCAACTAACTTTTTGGGATACTCCATGGCATTATTTGGTTTGAGAACTTAGACTTGTTAACTAACCGCGACATGTTAGCATTGATATATATATGTGTGTGTGTGCTCGCGCGCGCGTGTGTAATGACTCAACTTTAATTTGTAATAGTTTCACTGAAAAATATAATTTAGTTTCCCAATTTTTCCCATTCTTTCACCTTAAAGTAAGGCGTTCATCTTATTTCCTGATACAATTCCTAATTAACCTTTAATTTAATCGATCACGCGCTCATAGAAATTTGCTGAACATGCAGTTCTCATGATTGAAGATCTGAAGGGATAGTCCCTACAAGGCTGTTGGAGACCATTTAAATACCTCATAATCCCTACACCTATACCGCGTGATCTATTACGTGTAAAAGAGAAAATCCCTTGTATAAAACTGAAAGTCAGGAAATTTCTCTCTCTTTTTCTCTTTTGGCTCTTCTGCAGAAGAGACAGAAGATGAATGAAAGGGACTCAGTCGGATTAGATAGGAGATTGGACGTTTGGATTGGATGCTGAAGAGAGTTTGAAGACTTATAAGAGATATTGAACACATCTCGTTGGGCTCGGTTGTAAAACACTGTGCAAAGGGCAAAAGAAGATATCAGACGAGTTTTCTTCAGAAAAAAAGGTTCGGAGTTCGAATCAGAGCTGGCATTGACGGTCAAGCGAAATAGCAAAAGTCGTAAATAGTCACACGATTTTGACATATAATTTTTGTGAATTTTAATTTAATGTAGTTTGAAACATAATGCCATTCTGATAATGGAAGTCAAGAACAAGGAAAAATTCTTGCATTTATCAGTCTGCGAATTGTAAATTATTAAACGTAAAACTTCATTAAATACTTTTTAATTGGAATCTTAATATAGTATTGAAAATTATTTTTTTATTGTTTTAAATATTTTATTATTTCAGCTATGCATATGAATTTTTTCCTCTTATTTATACTTTCAAATCACAAAATATAATTTATTAAGGAACAAAGAGAGTTTTTCTTATTTGTAAATGAATAAAATTTTTGTAAATCATGAGCAACATATATACAGTGAAACCCAAAATTGAATGCATACTTTCCTTTTCTGACATTAAAAGTATAAGAAAGTAACATGGAGTATTTATATAAAATTTATACATATCTAAGTGGTGAAATATGTTTTAAGAAATGTGCTGAACTTAGAAACAAGTATGAAAAACACGCATTTATTAAATTAATTGCATAATTTTTAAACAGAAACCACAACATATTAAATCACAAAATTGTGTATACTCCTGGTATAACTTCTAAATGAAAACATAAAAGACAAACTAATATTTGGTTGCCCTCCCTTTCAGATCAATGTCGGCTTCCAGACGGAGGGGCATCGATTTAACAAGATTTTGGGTTTTTTCACTTATGATTTTAGCTCATTTTTCTCTTAAAAATAGTTTTTACTCTTGATATGGTGCTTTTGGACAGATTTTCCAACTGTGACCATAAATTTTTAATAACGTTGAGATTAAGTGATTGTGGTGGAGTGTGCAACTGCATTCTACAGTTGTGCAACAGCCACAATTGAACAATTTTAGCAGTATGCTTAGGATGTTCCTTGATCCCATCAATAAACACTAAACTTCCCACACCACTGGGTTGACATACAGCCCCCTACGAGAACAGAGCCATTCTTGACAGTAGGAATGTCTTTAGGAAACAACTAACTGTTAGGCTTCCTGCCAAACATAGCATCACCCATCACTTCCAAAACTGTTAAATTTGTTCCCATCACTGGATATAACTTGATTCCAGTGATGGGAACTTCTGGACTCCCTTCACCGTTTTCTCCTGGCCACACGATCATTAAAGTCTGCTTTCCGAAGTACTCTTCTAATTGTTTCTGTAGAAACAGGTCTTAATATCGTGAAAGAATAGATTGCAATAATTTTTGGAGCTCTCATCTTTGGAGTTTCGGTCATTTTTTGTGGGTTCCCTCTCTGGGTTCTGTAATCTCTTTTCATCCTGTTCCAGGAATATTTTTAAAATGTCCCAACTCTTTATACTTTTTGATGATTTTTTGAACACATTCGTGACTTCGCTGAACTACTTTTGCTATTTTCCTAAGAAATTTACCTTCTTCAGCCATTTTAATGATCAGCTCTCTAACTTGAACAGCAGTTTCCGTTCTGCAATCCATTTTGAAGATTAAAAATTAATGCTTCTACAAGAAACTTACGCATGATCTAAATACGACATCAGTATTAAACGAAAAAACTTTAGTAAAATAGTAGTAGGTAATTTTTCAGGTTGTGGTCACTTTCTATAAAGTGTATACTTAATTTTGTGACATCAATTTGTGTCATTTAGTCAGAGAATGCAATTAACTTTACCATTTTATTAACTTCGTGTTTTATTTTTTGGATAAATATCTTATTTAAGGAGTGATTCATCATTCCTGTTAAAATAAACTTTTGCAGAAAACTTTTTACCGTATGTTTGTATTCTCAAAGTAAAGAAAGAGGGGTGTATACTGAATTTTGGGAGCCCCTGTCCATGCACATCAATTCTGATTTTAGACCTATGGTTCCGGTAGTAAGTCAATAATCTTTACTTTGTTTTTATAATATTAAATAAGAGTTGCTGGAAGATAAATTTTTACCTATGATAACACTTATTTGGTTTTAAATATTTTAATTACTAGATTATTTCTAAAGTAATTCGCATCTTGAATACTTTGCTATTGCGGTTTTTTTATTATTAAAACTGTATCGCAATGTTGTATAAACAATATTTCTTTCACTTTTACGATATCCTAAGTTACTACGCTTCAATAATAACCATTAAATCTCAAATAAAGAGTATATATATAAATGAATTAAGTACATTCGTGTGTTTTATTACACTTAAAATGGATTTGTTTAAAAATTTACTTCTGCTCTTAAGATATATTCCGAAAAATTTTATAAAAATTTTAATTCCTTCTCATTTTCTCTGAATAATATAAAATATATATATAAGGTTTTGCAAGTACAAGATTTGAATATACCTCGATTTAATTTGATGGTTTTATAAACGTCAGCCTATAAACAATGCGAGGGTTATTGGCGATGGTCATTTTGAACCTCGAGCAAGTGACGAGGACGACACCTGAGCTGGCATCTCTCTCATCAAATTTTCCTACTACATCAACAAGAGGATCCTCGGGTCCAGATTTAACTTTCATCAGCCTCATTACATGCGGAATCTTTAGTGGAATAAGGGCTCGAACAGGCAACTCTATGTAATACTTGTTTAAACAAACACCATGAAAAAATGATAATTTATTCAAAATCTAACCAGTGAGTTTACTCAATGCCTTATTTTGTATTTGATACCCTATTATACTACAAAATATGCAATAAAAAATTTTTAAAAAAATATTCTGTTAGATTGCTTGTGATAAATGTTTAATTAGGTGTTCATAGCGATACTATTAGTTATATTACAAAAAAAGGGATATTCGAGGTAAAATATGTTTCTCAGTTATATGTTTAATCTAAATAATTAGCTGATATAAGACAACAGGATTTATACAAATGTTTTGTTTATAATTCCTAACTTTAGTCTACTAAAATAGAATGAAAATTTGATCCCCCCTCCCTCAAAAAAAGAGAGAGAGCAAATCAAACTAAGATCGTAAAGAACTAAGTTCTATAGTTTAAAAGAGAAACCGTTATAAGTACTTTAGTCTAACGAACGACTTAACTTGCTTATGTTCGAAACTATGAAATTTTCTAAGATATTTCAAGGCTAACTCCCGATTTCTAGCTATTTTGATTCATTGACAACTCATTCATCGAATGACAGATTCCAACCAGGGACATGAACCAGCCAGAGAAATTTATTCCTTTTATTATGATTTATTTCATATCGACTCCACAATTTTTGCACCGAACATTCTGCAAGGAAGCTGCAACAGGCAAAACCGTAATTCCGATTAATTCCATAATTCTGTAAAAGTTCCGATGAAAGTTAATTAATTTATCCTCTCATCGGAATTACGATAGTAAAAAGTCAATAATTTAAAAGGATTTTCCATAAATAAAAGTAAATATCAATCATAATTATAGGGATCAAAGCGCAAACGCCGGAAAGCCACGGTAACTGCATGGAATGATTTTTTTATTATTATTTTCGAATCAATTTTCATAGCTCTCTAAATGTTTCAAATTATAAAATTTTATTTTCTACGACTGAATTGCGTTTGTTTATTTTCTTCTTGTTTATTTTTTCTTTCGATTTGCACACATAAGTAATATATAAATTATTAATATTTCATATGTATGATAATCAATGATGATTTATTAAAATCTGAATAGAAATGATTATTGTATTGGTTTTGAACTCTATATTTCTCATTGTATTTGTCATGAATTATTTCTTTCGTGTTTTAAACTGTGTGTGTATGTATTTTTAGAGTTTTACTTAAGATCTTTTTTCTCTCTTTTTAGGTAAGTCTAATTTCATTTATCGTGGATTGTAAGATCTTTGATGATGAGGTAAGCGATTTATATATATATATATATATATATATATATTCCGAAAGCAATATTGTTTTCTCTTATTTTAATCGTTTTTTATCATTGAATCGATTCAATGTGATGAAATAATTGTAATATAGTTAATCCATAATTTTAAAAAAAAATAATAATAAAGCATTTTTTAAAGTTTAAATATATTGAAAAAAAATTTGCAAAATTTTTATACGAAAATATTAGGATCTAAATATTATGAAAATATTAAAATGTTAAGTGCTTGTATTTTGTACGCACTTACTGTTTTTACGAAATTCGATTTAGACTTAATTACTCAGGGATGTTAATATCTTTTCACAATGCATTTAAATATTAAACACTTTGTAAATTATCTGCATATACTAGGTCTTCCAGAAAGTTATGTCCATTTGTGAAGTGAAAGAAAATAAGACATTTTTCGTTCATTTAATAATATTTACTAATATAATTTCAATCATTATTATGATTGGTCTATTAATATTCCAGATTGATTATTTTACTGTGATCGCAGTTTGAAACGATACAAGGGCCATTAATAATGGATGTCTAAATTTAGAGCCTCGATGAAGTGACGAGGACGTCACCTAATTTGGCATTTCCTCTGCCGAATCTCCACATCACGCAGACTGAAGACGTGGATTCTCGAAAGATTTAACGAGCATCCTCCCCACTACACGACGAGTCTTTAGTGATATCACGAATTGAATCCACGATTGGACTGAAAAACCTCCGGCTACGAGCTCGCGATCATGACCACTAAGTCACATAAATACTCCAAAAGAATGACTCATGATTTAAATGAGAAAATTTGCTCAATCAAACCGTCCTATATACATCTCTACTGATTTGGAACAAAAACGATCCCCTTTTGCATCGGATGATAAACTAATGGTGAAAAGTATATTACTTATGAAAACATCATAAGTAAAAGAGCCACACTGTTAGCGCGATCAACTTGATCCCTCTACCTTTAAAGCGAATGGGAGCCTATAAGTGAGAGCTGTGTATAAAATGGGACGTCCAATAACCAATACATAGCGAGTTTTGGAATTGGAAACATACTGCCAAGAAATGGATGATTTAAACAATTTTCTCAAAGAAAAGAGAACGGTGATGTTCATTAGGAAGTCCATCAGACAAACTGCAAAATTGTTTCAGATCACATGCTGCTTTGGCGACTCGTCAGAAAATTGCAGAGCTTAGTCAGGAAATTTAGTCACTTCCACCATACTCCCCAGACCTAGCACCCTCCCATTGCCACCTGTTTTTATCTGACTAAAAGTTTTGAAGGGGAAAATTCAAAAATGAAGCAGATGTAAACCAAATGCCACACGAGTTGTTCGCCTCTAAATTCAGGCTATTTGCAACTGACTATCACGCTGACAAGAGATCCTATATCACGACGGAAATTATATTGTACAATAAATATTATTAAATGTGAAAGAAAAATGTTTTAATTTCTTTCACTTCACAAATGGGCAGAGCTTTTCGATACATCCATTCATTTCCGTAGCATAGTTATTATCTAATGCATAAAATTTTCTTTTGAATTGTTGAAACGCAAAATGATACGGTTTATTTTTATTTTTTATTTTAAAATTTAAAAACATAAATTATAGTTGATAGCATCGATTAAGTTTCCTACTTTTATACCGTGCTGAAAAGTAAACCTTGTTATTCTTGCATTTAATCGAATAAATATTTTAAGAAAACAATTATTGAGATGAAAAATATCAATTACCTTTTTTACAATAAGTGTACTTGGCCACGGTATTCTAATGGTCATATATGTATGTACCTGTATGTATATATATATATATATATACACAGAGAGTGAAGAGCTAAGTTAATAATGCCTTATTATTTTGTTATCATATACTTGGAAAAAATATCGATGAACCGTACAATACCGGACTTTTTTTAGGGAACTTGATGGGAATGTTCATCAATAAAGTTACATCATAACCAATAGACCATTACGATAGATTTAACCGATTCACTTACAAAGGATAGCAATTTCTGCACATTAAGTTTTTTTATAGTCTCTTTTAGGACATAAATGATTCTAATGTTCTTTATTTACTTAGTATAATGCTATTTTATCCTCATAAGATTTATTTCTTTGTCGTTTAATGGTACTAGAAGAACCTTACTTTTGTGTGTTTGAGTGTTTTACAAATAATTCATTTACATCGTTTTATTTTTTATTTGTACCATATGATACATATAACTCAAATATACGAATAATAATATAGATAAATTATCATGACTGGTTGATTATATTTCAATACCTTCATGCCGATTTCTGCAAAATAAGCAAAAAGTGACAGGTTGGAATACCAGTAACGTCATACGATTGAACTTTATTCTAATGTTTTATTTCAATGATTTGAATCGTATGAACTTTCTTACAATTGTTATATTTTATGATTGCTCGACATTAATGCCCCCAGAGAAAAGATCCTTTCTGTTATAAATAAGCTGTGAATGAACGGAAAAACACACCTGTAAAGCACAGTTCTGCAAGCTATATTAATTATCAAAGAAAATGTTAAGATATCCTATCAAGAGAATATCTCTCATGCGCTTGCCAATTCTTTTCATCAACAAATAAAAACTACGCAGGAATATGCGTATTCTCGAATTTTCATACTTTTCCTAAAAAAACAGTGTATGTCCCGTTTGGAGGGAGGAGAATAAATTGTCACATTCGTTATATGACTCATATGAAACCGCGCTAAATGATGTTTCTCGAAGCTGAAAGGATTTTCCTGGAATTTGTTCCAAACTGATTTCTTAAATTAATTACGTAACGTTGGCTTTCTTTTCAATGGGTTTTCTTTAGCTGACATTGTAACTGTGTCTGGTTCAAAATTTTAAAAGCTTTTTCTCACGTCTTAAAGCATTCGATTGAGCTGAAATTTTCTTTGCTCGATTGTTTTGGATGATAACACGATAATTTTATAAAAATGAATAAAAATTAATTGATTAAAACTAATTATTTAAAGAATTAAATTTTACTCCAATCCGCCAAACGGTCGCCTTATCCATCGTTTAATCATTTATCGTTTGCTTTAGTTTTAATTATAATTAGATTAATTGATTTACTTAATGTTTAAATGAGCTAAAATTTTTTACACGTATTTATTTTAGATGATAAATTTAATAAATGTCAAATAATAAAATAAATTTTAAAACTAATTATTCAATAAATTCAATTTGACTCGACATTCCCTTTTGCTTTTAAAATTTAAGGTATAAAAAAATTACATTACGTTAAGTGTGAAATTTGAAAGAAAACCCATGTTCAAAAAACTAGATTTTTACGCGTGTTATTTTACATTTTCAGATTCAGAACTTTGAATTCATTTTCATAATCGAATTTTCGTACAATTCGAATATAATATTTTCTGTTTGAAAATGAAATCTAAATTAAGAACTGGAATTTTAACGACTTTTGCACTCCTTTTCTATTATATGCATGTATTAGGTCGTGTAATATGAAATGTGGGACTGTTAAAGGGGGGGGGAAGAATAATTGAGTTTTAAATTCAAATAAGCATTTAATTAATCGAAATATTCACTCGAACACACACTCGCCATCGCGTTCCGATTTTTCGCATGTGGCCGGGATAATTTAGCGGTCATGGTTGTGAACTCGCAGGCGGCGGTTTTTGTCCTGTCGTGGATTCGATTCTTTTTAAAGGTATAAACACACCGTGTAGCCGAAGCTGTCGCACTTTAAATCTGTCGAGGTTCAAAATCCTCCATTGGTGTAGTGTAGAAGTTAGGAGAGGGAAGTGAAAGCTCAGGTGCTGTTCTCGTCACTTAATAAAGGTTCAAATTTACGAGGTCTGTCGTCAATAGCCCTCGTGTTGCTTCTCAGTGCGACGTTAATAAAACAATCGCAATCCGACTTTTCATTTTTCACGACCTAATTTATTCACAATTTCTTATTGATAACATTAATTCGTTAGATATTTTCATGGAAAGTAAGTCGTAGATTACTTCTTTCTTTTAGATCACTTCCTTTTAAACTCCTAATAAAAAAAATAATAAGATTGCTCATTTTGTCATCTATTAAAAACAAACTTTTTTAAACTCATTAAACTTTTCAATGAATACAGCCCTGTCCCCTCTCCTAACACCTCGGGACATCCCTCTCGCCAGAACAAAACAATCCATTTGAATTAATAATTAGACGATCAATCGTTGGACAGTCCCTTTCGGTGGTTCCCGCCTCTATACTCGACCATTGTGGTTCTGATGACGTAATTAGGACGCTACTGGGGGCCCCTACCAGCTTATCATCTGTTCTGTCTGGGCAGCCCCCCTCCCCAAAGAGAGAGAGAGAGAGAGAACAACCCTTCAGGACCTTTCTTCGGGAAAGGGATCTCCATCCCACCCGCCTAATTGTGCCTAATGGAAAATCGATGCAATCTTTTTGGCGTAGAGAAAGAATCTTAAGGTCAGGGACATTCTGATGGGGGTCGGAGAATTTAGTTTATCGTTTGGCCCGAATTTCGTTTCGGTTCTAAGAATTTATTGCGGCTATTTCTAATGCGTCCACTGTAGCGAACCACCGACCCAGACTGCTTTATCAACCGATTGGTTATCAATAACCAGCATTCTTCGCTTTCTACTTTATTGAGTGAAATTCCTTTAAGATTGATGCTTTTCGTCTGACTGATATATTGCTTAGTTTATTCATACAAGTTACTTCCTATACATGATTTCAGGTGGGAGAAGGGGAGTTGTTCTTAATTTTTTTTTTATTCCATGGCACCTTACGTGCAATCGGACCCTTTTAACGCGCTGCTCAATAAATCGCGAGTCTGCTTTACGAGCTTCCCCCCCCCCCTCGATAAGTAATGATTTCCGATATCACTCCTAGACATTGTAACGACATAAATGTTATTTTCTTTCTAAAAAATTCAGATTAATCTTTTAATTGGATGACGTTACGAATTCCTGTTTAGAGCAAGACTTTTTTTTCTCTCTCTCTATTTTACACATAGGACTCAATAATTTAAATATAATGTGAAAAGCTGAGACAAATTAGAAATAGCAAGTCAGGATAACATTCTGTAGAAGGTCGAGGTTGTTTGAATTGAAAGCAGATTCGTTGCATACATGGCTAATGCTGTTCTAGTGTTACCCATATGTTGTATCAGCTGCCTTCGCTTTAGTGTTTGACTTGCTTTTGCGTATGGGGTCTCAATGTAAAGGATTTCACATCACACATAAAGAAATGTTCCTGAGTGCATTGACATCTCATTAACAATAACTCCATAATGGAGCGTCTCAGTGGTGAGGCACTACATATAACATGTGAATTGAAAATCCCCCGGCCTACCATAGTAAAACACATTTTTTTGGCAAAATTAGTTTTTTCCCTTCAAGGGTGATACTCTGATTATAGCGACCCTCCAACTTTTCGATACCATTTTTGAAGTACGATTTGTCCTTTGCTTCAAAATAGGCCTCAGTTTCGGCGATCACCTCTTCATTCGACGAAAATTTCTTCCCAACGAGCATTCTTTTGAGATCTGAGAAAAGGAAATAGTCCCTGGGGGCCAGATCTGGAGAATACGGTGGATGAGGAAGCAATTCGAATCCCAATTCATGGATTTTTGCCATCGTTTTTACTGACTTGTGAAACGGTGCATTGTCTTGGTGAAGCAGCACTTTCTTTTTCTTCCAATGCGGCCGTTTTTCGGCGATTTCGTCCTTCAAACAGTCCAATAACGCTGTGTAATAGTCGCTGTTGATGGTCCTTCCTTTTTCAAGGTAGTCAATGAAAATTATTCCATGCGCATCCCAAAATACAGACGCCATAACCTTTCCAGCGGACTGTTGCGTTTTCCCACACTTTCGAGCTGGTTCATCGTGTGCAGTCCACTCGGATGACTGTCGATTGGACTTCGGAGTGAAATGATGGAGCCATGTTTCATCCATTGTCACATATCGACGCAAAAACTCGAGTTTATTACGCTTGATCATTTTCAAACACTGCTCCGAATCACCAACTCGTTGTTGTTTTTGGTCAAAAGTGAGCTCGCGCGGCACCCACTTTGCACAGAACTTTCTCATACCCAAATATTCGTGAATGATATGATGTACACGTTCAGTTGATATCTTTAGAGTGTCTGCTATTTCATTCCATTTCAATTGACGGTCATTCAAAATCATTTTGTTGATTTTTTTAATGTTTTCGTCCGTAACAGCCTCTTTTGGGCGTCCACTGCGTTCACTGTCTTCGGTGCTCATTTCACCACGTCTAAACTTAGCATACCAATCCTTGATGGTTGATTTTCCTGGGGCAGTGTCCGGAAACTCGGCATTAAGCCAAGTTTTTGTTTCAACTGTATTTTTCCCCTTCAAAAAGCAATATTTTATCAACACGCGAAATTCCTTTTTATCCCTTTTTTTCACAATAACAAATGTTGCTTCACTCAAAATGCTATAATCCACAAACTAATGATCCGACTGCTGTCAAATTTATACACGCGTCTTTTGAGGGTTAGGGCTAACTAAAAAACATATGGATTTAATTCTAGTAGCGCCATCTATGTGTCAGGCCGGGGACTTTTCAATTGGCCTGTTATGTGTAGGATCATAGTTGTGGACTTCTTGCCGACATTAGTTGCGTCAAGTCGAGGGTTCGAGTCCTGATACCACTAAAGATCCGCCGAGTAGCAGGGAAGATGCATGTTAATTTTGTTCATCCTCAAAGTCATCCAATGAACGTGGTGTGGAAGTTTGAAGAAGAAGGTGTCGATTTCTTCACTCCACCGAGACTCAAAGTACGAGGTCCATGGTCAATAGTTGTAGTGTTGCTATATATATGTGTGTGTGTGTGCGTGTGTGTGTGTGCGCGTGTGTGTGCGTGCGTGCGTGTATATGTGTGTATAAGCTGTTAACTGTTTTAATTTTATAAAATTATTATTTTCCTGAAAATGTAATGTGAAGCGATTTTTATATTAAATAATATTTTCTTACGAGAGTCATAAGTGAGATCAAAAGGGGCTTATATTGTTAAGGTTATAACAAAGACCTGGGTTTTAAAAGCCTGTACCAAAATGCGAACTCGTGTAAAAAAATTTGAAATTCGAAATAATTGGAAAACTTCCTAGCACTAGTTAAATGCTTAATTTTAATGCTTAAAGCATGCTGCATGAATAAACATAGTGGGGGTTCCAACTCTACAAGTCAGACCAGGATTTGAAAAAACATTCGAAGCCATAATTGGCGAGCAAGGATCTCTTGGGTATAATAATAATATAACAACATAGTATATTGTAAAACTGCTTAACAAACAGAGCGATTAGATATCAAATGGCGTTACATATCTTGGAGATACCTCAATTTTACTTCGTCCGGCTTTAAAAGTCTTGGCGATATTTCTTGATCTCCAATGCTACATCCTGAGGGAAATTTCGTCTGCTAGATAACGCATAATTAAACGCATTAATTTCAGATTCATGAGAAATTTTACATATTTTTGAATAAAAAATATTCCTATGTTTATATCATAAAATTTTAATTTTAACATAAAACTTCATCTCTTTTACATGATTTAAATTATCTTTGGAATATTTGAAGTGCCCTTATGAAGCTGAGTAGGAGTTATGTTATTATAGTTGAGTAGGAGTTAAAAATTAAAACTTATATATATCTTGTGCTTAACATATTTAAAGCCTTTCATAGAAATGAATAAATTCATTGAAAAGTATATTAGTTATTCTTAGTGTATGTATTTATGTATATACACAGTAGCGACTAAGTACATATATGGAATTGAAAAAAGATAAATTTCAAATCTATATTTATAAGATGTGAGAATTCAAATTTAATTCACGAGTGTTCAAATTTAATTCACGAGCAAAGTTGAAACACTTTTAAACATTATTCAGACATTCAAAAGACGCATTAAGACTTCCTTTTTAAAATTATAATTTTTTTTATCCTTAAAATTCATAGATTTTTATAGCAATTTATTTATAAAATTTATAATTTATTTTTCAAAACCTAGTTATCTAAGCGCAAAAGAATTATTGCTTAGTTTACTTAGTAATACTTATTCTTCTCTTAAATAGAAGGAAAAAAAACTTTCTGTCAATTGTTTTAACGCTAATGTAATACATAAATTTGAAAGTCTAATACTTTGTTTGTCTGTCCTTTATATAAACTCACACTTTTTGATAGTATCACTCCAAACTTTTAAGGATCCTTCTTTGATATATGGAAAGGACCTTTAGTACATTCTCGCCAAACAATATTAGCTATTTCATCAGAGATGCTTAACAATCTCATCCAGTTTTAATTTTTAAAGACAGATAACTATTAGCCAATCAGGTGTTGTGTTTTTTTTTGCGTGTTTTTAACTATGAATGTTTTCTATAACGAAAAATTATTTTTATGAGTTAAAATTTTAACATTTAGTACGAAAAACATTTTTACAACCACAGCAGTTATATAAATAATCGCTTAGTTTATATTCGTGGAAACTTTGTCAATAACAGAGAAGTTGTTTCGCTTGTAAACATATGAAACCGCAAAGATGTTTAAAATAATATTGAATTCAATAATTATATTGAACACGTTTTATGTCTGCTTAGCACTAATGATCCTGTAGAAAGGGTCTGATCTGTTTGGAATAAGTTATGAACGCGCGTGCCAAATAACACATTTTGCAAGTCGCGGCTCTTGAAGCTCTTCTAATTACCAAAGTAAAGTTTTATAAGAAATCGTATAACAGGAATTTCATTCTTACTCGAAATCAACATCAAATATACTTAAATAAGTTCTTTCTTCAGTAAAATAAAAGTAAAATAAATTATTCATTTTCACGGGTTTTCATTTTTGAATAGAAACTACGAAGAAATATATGTTTTCTTGAATATAAATGTCTTGTTATCTAAAAAATTTGATGTGTACATTTTTGAGGAAAAATAAATAAATGATCACGTTACTCATATAAGTCCTATTGAAGCGCATTTTTTTTTCAAGTTTTTTGGAACATTTAATTATAACTCATTTTAGCGGCTTTTTAGAGCCTCATTATCCAGATCCTGATTGTAAAATCAATCAACCGCCGGTTAATGGAAACATGCATAATTTCTGACAAAATCAATACTGGCTATAAGGGTCGAAACACTGAACAGCAGACAGGTTGTCTGGGCTCAACGGAATCTGTGTGCATGTCTGTGCGCAGGGACGATTCGTGAGTACCAAAAGCACTCATAAAGACCCATGCCGACAAAAGGGACTTAATTGCCACGAGGGGGGATGAATTCCATTCGGAATTTTATTTATCGGCGGAAATGACCGCTTATTGTGGTGGAAGGGCGGCATCTTTTGAAAGGGACAGGTGGAATGCCAATCGGAAAACAGGGCGGCCGAAATACAGTTACGCTGAGCGTTAAATTAAATTGAAATAAAAAAAAGCTTTCGGTAATAATTGTGATTATGAATGGAGACGAATTATATATTGCATATTGTCTTGCCACCCACATCGTGAATAATGAATGTAATTCTCAAAGAAGAACTTAAGTTAGGTTCGTTCATAGTTTTTTTTTTAAACTTAGAACACATTCTTTTTTATTTTTAACTCTTGTTTTGATAGCTTTGGTTTGATTTGATTTTGGTTACAAAAAAAAAAATAGATCTACTAGAAGTTCCATCAGCTTGTAAAGTGAAAGAAAATAATACAGTTAATAACATTTTTATTGTGTACATTATATTTTCCATCATTACTTATGACCCTTTGTCAGCTTGATGGTAATTTGTAAATACCATTTTTTGAAAATGTCTTGTCTTTAGAGACGAAGAAGACAAGTGTTGCTTAGTTGACATCTCATTGAGTTTTAATTTTTTTTTCCTCCAAAACATTTTACAGGGAGAGAAACATGTGTGATAGGTTTAGACTGTAAACATTTCAAATGATATCCTCATAAGTTGAGTGAGAAAAATTTGCATAATCGAGTCGTCATCTGCACATTTCTGCAGGCTTGGAACCAAAAGGAACCTTTTTGCAAAGAAGGATATCTGGCAATGAAAAGTGGATTACTTTACGAAAACATCGTAAGGAAAGGGCTCAAACAACCTGCGTCCTTTAAACGGAGAGAGAGCCTGAATAAGAGAATATTGTGTTTAGGAAAGGACGTCCGAAGACCAATGCATTACTAGCTTTCGAAACCTAACGAAACTCTCAATTCGAAGAGATACTGTCATCAAATAAATGATTTAAGCAAACAATTAAAAAAAAAGAATATATATTAAGAATATATACTTTTGTATAATATATTATTCACATATGAAAGTTTTAATTTATTATATAATCAAGTTTGAAATTTGACTGTATATTTTTTTTCCTTCGAAAAAAAAAGATATAACATAAAAAAGCATAACTTTTTTTAAAAAAAACTAGTGTTGGATTGTGAGTGTAATAAATCCTTTTCCATCTCAATTGGTTTCGAGCATTAGAATGAGTTCTTTTAATAGAAATATAATCCATTCAGGTATATTATATCAAATCATCAAAATTTTTTAAGGATTGAAATTTTGAAGCATGCTTTTGAACTGTTCAGAAACATTCTTTGTAATTTAAAAGGATTGTATTTTCCTGATTTTGAATGGATTGAGATAATATTTACTTATATGAGGAGACGTATTTGTCCCGGTTTAGACATTTTTAGATACATTTAGTTTAGTACATTCCCATATTTCTCATCATTAATTATGAAAACCTGAAAATATTATTTTCGAAGCTAAATACTGTGTATAATGACTATATAAAATCGTCTACATGCTGCACTTTTTGGACTGTCTCTTTTTTTAAAATGGAGGAAGGAGCTTCAGGTAATTGGAAAGTTATTGACCTCATCCTGAATGGGTCTAATCGACCAATTTCAATAATTTAATTCGTGATAGCTTTCCATGGGCTTAAGTGGCCACGAAGCCTGGTGGTCATGGTTGTGAACTCACGGCCGGCGTTATTTTCGTTGAGTCGGGAATTCGAGCCTGATGCCTCTGAAGACCCGTCGTGTAGCTGATACATGCTAATATGCATTAGTTTCCAAGTCCTCCCATTGGCATGATGTGGAAGTTTGGTGAGAGAGATGCCATCGCAGGTGTCGTCCTCGTCACTTGACCGAGGCTCAGAATCAGACAGAGGCTCAGGTCTATCACCAACAGCCCTCATGTTGCTTCTTAGTGCGACGTTAAGGAAACAATCGTTCCCTTTATGATTTAAATAATGGCATTTTATTTTTAAATATTTTTCAGATAGATTAATTTCTTTAGTTTATAATTTTTGCAGACTTGTCGAGTCGCAGTTTTCTGATTAAAATAAAGAGAGCAAAGAAAAAGAAAATGACATTTTACCTGACTGGGTCTAATAATCGACCTACATCACTAATACCCATATAGTAATACATATAATAAATAGTAATGATATGCATGTTGTAATATTTAAATTTCTTGAATGGTCTATATTTCAAATAATGCTCAAATGATGCCCCCAGATAGAAAAAATACTTTTCTTCATTTGGTTTTTAAACGAATTAAGCTCGCGTTTTATATGGGCAGAAGAAAATAAACCAATAGTCCTCCTTTCAGTAAGTCACTCCCAAAAGCCAGAATTTCAGATATAAAAGAATAGAAACCAGATTCAAATTTAAAATTATTATGAAACTAAATGGGAAGTAGATGCTACTGATAAATTAAGAAGGAACCTCTGTGTGTTTATTCTATACTATAATTGATGGTGATTCAATAATGCATTTGTTTTTATGTATGTAAATCCTTTTTTCATATCAAACAAGTTGTTTCGAAGATTCCTTTTTCTAAAATAACTTGGGAAACAGCCGATTAAACCTAACAGAAACATTAGGATGAAAACAAAATAAAAAAAAAGTCTCAGTAATAATAAAGAAGAATATGTCAGTTGCAGCAAGTGGAAAACTATTGAAAATATCAATCACCTGAGAAAGGAATGGGCAAAGAAGACAGTCCGAAGAGAGGTGAAAGAACTCAAATGAATTGTCCTTCATGATCAGCTTTTCTTTGTCAAGAACACGTAAAAGCTTACTGTAAATTTTCTTTTCAGTTAAAAAAAAATATCAAGAATAATCGATGCAAATCGTACAAAATTTGTAATTAAAATTTCTATAATACTGAAAACCTAAGTGGCGTAACGAAGCAAGAAAAAAATAATTGGGTGGTGGGGAGTTAAAAAAAAATATAAAATGTGTCGTTGATTTTAATAAACATAAAAGTAAATGAAATTAAAGCATATGAAAGTATTTATTACCAAGAATAATTAAAAGCCAAACTGAGTCTAATAGATCCATAATAGTAAAACGTAACTTTTTTTCAACAGGATGGTTAAATGAGTATTTTCGAATTAAATGCCTGTCTTGAACTTAGCTATGGGTTTTTAAAATTTTCTATACCCTATCTGGGGTCTCAAATTTTTATGTTTCTTTCAAAAAAATAAATAAAAGTTAAAAAAATTTCTGGCTTTCACATTTCTAAGATTTTTTTAAAAAATGTTCTTTGTTAAATATATTTTCGTTTCAAATAAAGGAGAAGTTCTTGATAGCATTTAGCGACGTAAATAATAAGTTTTCTTTATGAACATAAGAGTGGCCATAGAGAGAACATAGATTGGAATAAAAAATTTAAAAAATCTCTAATGAACATAAACGTATGAATGAGTAGATTTGCTGTATGATGAATTAATTTATAGAAAGGTATTAATTAGTACGTGATTAAAAAAAATTGTTAACGAATTTTAATTGCCTTTTTATTTTCTTCCTAAATATTCAAAAGAATTTGCTGTTTATAATTTATTTTCATCGTGGACATTCACGGAAACGCATTACATCTCGTGGTTGTAAAACAATTTTAAATTTCGAACTTTCGCATTCATTTCAAATAAACTAAGCTGAGTTTAATGTTTGAGATTTATTTAATTTATTTTGGTTGTCAAATAACAAAGCAATAACGTATTTTAAATTTAAAACTATCCGAACATGAAAATATTTGCAGTTATCGCAAATAAAATTATCAAGAAGTATATGGCATATATAAATTGAAAATATTTAGTTTTTATACTAATTTATATTTAAGAGAAATCTATAGAATAACTTATAAAGAGATATATCAATCCTCTTCATGTCGAAGCTCCAATAATCAAAGAGGTTCTACGTTTGTTGGAACGTAAAGTTATTAATGTAGACCGGTTATTATCAATTGAAGGTGGATGAAATGGGTGAGATATTGAAATATCTTAAGCCAACCAATGATTAATGAATTGTAATGTACGCAGAAAAACATTTCTCTAACGGAAGAGACAAATTTTAATCGGGGTAAATAAAATTTTATCAGAAAATACGTTTTCTCCTACAACGAATTACAAGAGGAAAAAGTGACAGTAAAAATTATTTCAACCATTTTCAATTATACTACCTTTCAGCAATAAATTTCAAACCGTGGCCTTTTGAAAAATTACACTTTTCTAAACAAGTAGAGACAAATATAGTCAGACTAGTTAACACGCGGTAGCCGTATTCCAGAGTTACTAAACCGCGGGTGAAGTGAACCTCGAGTTATAAAGTATAAATAAAAATTGAGCGAAAAAAAATCAAACAGCCATTCGACAAGATTGGTGTTTTCCGCTGTGTGAGACCTTTTTCAGGCCATTTCTTCATCATTATCAACAAACTGATGAAATTTATCCCTATTTTTTACTCATACACGTAGTGTAAATTACCCAGGTGGATAATATTCTCAGGCAATTTCTGTTTGTCTTGGCCTTTTCGAATTCGTTCCATAACAATGAGTTTTCCTCAATCGCATGAGACTTTTTTTTACGTACTTTAGTCTTTATTTTTAATATTTATTGAAATCACTTTATAACTTTTAAAATTTCATCAGTACAAGATGGTTGAGCATATGCCTAATCTTACTTACCAAAAGTATTTGAAAACATTATTTTGCAAAAAAAAAAAAAAAATCTGTTTTCATGTACTCGTACATGAATTGAGAGAGATATTTAAAAAAACATATGAAACGGAGGGGGAATAGAGGAAATAAAAAGAAAAAAAAAGTTAAGAATAAACGATTCCTCTAAATTTCATTAAAAGAAAAGAAAAAAATGTGACGCCGCAATATCTAGGAGTGGTATCACAAACAACTGCTTTTTTTTTCCGAGGGAGCAATAAAAAAATCGCGAGTAAAGCAGAATCGCATATTATTTCATCGCAAGTTTTATTCGAATGTAGTTATAAATATTGTAAATATATGAGAAAAATTTAGTAGAATTACAGAGAGAGGGATAGAATTATTGAGTGACTTTAATGACAATATAGTAACTATAATTTTGATACTAATGAATGTATAATTAAATAATTAGTATAAATTACCATTTCAAATCATATACTTTATAATTAACTTAAATATTAGTATAAGGATGATCAAAAAGTATCCGTGTTAGAAATGAGGAAAGGTGTATCTGAAATGGGAAGGACGTAACTCTCTATAGCTTTGTCTTGCTAGTATTTTTCCTTTTCTAATTAGTACAAGAATACTACATTCTTCGCATCTTCCTCACCATAACTCTTCGTTTTCATTGGTAAAGATTCACCGGAAGCAACTCATTGTTTGGATGCTTGGTTTCTGGTGTAGAAGGGTGAATCCAGGTCTCATAAATGAACAGCAACTAGACGCAGCAATAATCAAAACTAACCTATAAATCACTGTCAACTATGTTTTTGCACAGTATAACAGATGGCAGCAGGCAATTGCAACACCCCCCAACTTGCCTTAGCGACGCTGTCACACAATGTTTCACAATTCAAATATTTATTCAATAGGCCCAACAATATTATAATACTTTAAATTTAGCTTGTAATGATTACATGGAATTTAACTGAAACCCACTAATTTTTTTTCATTTTTATAGAAATAAACTGCAAGTAATTTTAAAGCAATTTAGAATTTTTTGGGAAAAAAATTACTTGTCGTACATACTAAAGAAGTACACTTCTATAGGTGTTTTGATGCACGTTGCTTTCCCTAAATAGTGCTCCATTTCACGAAAATAATTTAGCTATAGTGTTCCATTACTTATATTATAGCGACAATTTTGTCCTAAACAGAGATTAAATTTCTCTGAAAGCGTTTAGTCGTTGTCCTGATTCTTTGGAGAAGTTATTATTTTACAAACAATAATATAAAAATTAACCGAAAAAAAAATCATTTGTTAAACATGAAAAAAATGTTCCCGAATCCGACGCACGTGTATTTGAGTCTTTCCCCCTTTTTGGAGAAAGCCCTTCCCTTTCCCTTACTCCTAATCTTGTTTGGCAGATGACTCAATTTCTGCATTTTCTCAAATCGAATTGCCGGAGCGCGTGAGGGATGGGATCGCAACCCCCTTTGGGGACTTGTCGGGGGTGACAGGAATCGCTAATTTGCAGGAAATCGTTCTCTTAATGAGATTTGCACTCGACGGCTTTTCAAGTCCCCGTTTTCTATCGAGTGGTTAACAGGAAATGGACACTTAAAGAGCCCACTTCATTGGATTATACATTGCAAAAGGACCGTATGGCTGCCTCTGAGAAAATGGCTCTTAAATAGTCTTCATTTCGGAGATTGGGGAAATTGTTTGCTTGGGTGGGGACTCGTTTGACGTTTCGAATGCTCTTCGTTCGGATACAGTCCCTGACTCACGCGCCGGAAAGTCACGTTCTCGAAATTAAACTCTTAATATTCTGAGATAAAAATTAGCGACCACACTATCCAAGTAGTCATCGTCGGTGCTGTTTCCGTCAGGTTGTGGGTTCGAGTCTTGATGCCACTTAAGACCCGCCGCTATGTTTATGTTAACTTAAATTGATTATATTTAAAACTCAATGAACTTTCATTATTTACAAGAGCTGAATTTCTTAAATTGATATAAATAGCTTGTAAGTAATAAACTAATATAAATTAATATAATAACACACACATTATGTATAAAATAAGACAACCGTTCTTGTAAACTTACAAAGTTTAAATCCAGATTTGGATATGGCCATATATATACGTGTGTGGTCGCTATAAATAATATTTTTATTAGAAAGACCTTTTTTCTGGCACAACGAACTATTGTAGAAGAGGAAAAAACGGCAATAAATGATATTCCATCAATTAAAGCACGCGCATGAGAAAAATTGGTAAGTCGGAACAAAAATTGACATCTCGCACTATTTTTAGGCATAAAGTTGTTAAGATGTTTTTAACTCAAATTAACATATTCTGACCGTACAGAAACATTGGTCTTTCAATTACGATGATAATCAGAATTTTGAAACTATTTATCAAACCGTTTCTATTTCTCGAAAAAAAAGAAGACAGTATAAACTGTGTTATAGTCAATTGGTTTTATTTATGTAGTTGAAAGATCTAATCTACAGTTTTTTTTTTAACATTCTGATAATTTGAACATCTCATCTCTAAAGATATCCATAAAACAACTAACGTTGTATTTCCCCACTATTAAACATCTTTTACAACCAGATATTTCTCTTTGACATCTTCTGCATTTGAAAATAGTGCAGTTGACTGCTGATCAACTCTTTGCTAATGTAGAGGAACTATGGTAAATAGGTGTTGTTGAGGATGACATATGAGCAAATAACAATCACTTCAGGCTTTTATATCCCACCACGTGATAATTTTGAAGACCAAATTAAATTAAAGGGCAATAGCCTCTAATTCCACTTGATGGTTTCTGTTGGCCTTTTGATCAAATTGCTCTTTTGTAATTCGAAGCAACCTTACCACTTAGTGGAACTAAAAAATATCACTAGAATGGGAATAAAATCTCGCGGGCGCCCCCCGCCGGATTTCTAACGTCTGCCACCGAAAGTGACAATATGAAAGGGAAATAACTTTTGTTCTCCACAACATCTGCTGATTTCTCTCTCTCCACCCTCGGTAACAGTAACCTTCCCTACAAATTGCGATTCGAGTCAGGGAGGAGGGAGTGGCGCATTCTATTCCAGGTGTCGGGTTTAGGGGAGGGAGAGAGAGGAACACGGGTGGGTGATAACATGGTAACGAATGCGAACGGGAAAGACTAGATAAGGTAAGTGAAGGAAATGAGTGGAAAAGAGATAATTATACACTTCTTTCAAAGCTGGGGAAGTGAAGGAACTAACATTAAGGAATAATGGGAAGATGTTTGGGAAATGCAACGAGAACTAAATATTGTCTAAGTTCCTTGATCTGGAATTTTTTAATAGAGTAATCCTTATATTTATGCGGATAATTGATGCCCCGAAATCAGCGCTTAAAATAAAACCATATATTAGAAAAAGTGAACCCTTTCTAGTGAAGTTAAAGAATCAAATGTGGAGATAAAATAATTTAACTTGATGTTTTTGACTTTGGACAGAAATGTGCTGTTACACCACGTTATATTGGATCCATGCTATCCATATGGATATGCTATCCAATAAGATAACAGCAGAATACTTTTTTTTTTATCAAAATTGGTAAAAACCAAAAATCAAATGAGCAAAAATAAAAAATTCATAAATATTGCACATTAGAATTTAGAAAGAATTCAAGTTAGAATAAAATATTTTTAAAAAATAACATTTTGATTAACTAATTGAAATAAATTTTCACTTAAATACAAATCTTATTAATTAGTATAGAAGGAAATTAAAATAAAACCGTATAACGAAAACTTACAACTACTTACGGACGAAAAAACTGATAAGGTGATATCTAAATTTACCACCCTATGTGACAAAAAATATGGAAAGCTCTATTATATATATTTATATATATATATATATATATATATATATATATATATATATAACAATATATATATATGAGAGAGAAAAAAAGAGCCCTGGATACAAAATTGGGAGAATATAGAGTATGTTCCAGTGTTGCAATTAAAACTCTTTCTCCTCCTGATTGCTAGAAAAAGAATTACGAAAAAAGAAAAACACTCCCGGAACTCTGAACAAAATGTTTTCATTTCTCATCAAGGCAATCCTCCTTCGCACACAGCGCTCTCGATGACAAAGGTTTTGGTTGAAAAACGAATTGTAACATTAAAACATCTTTCTTATTCTGATTTAGCACCCTGTAACTTTTTTATTTTTCCAAGAATAGAATCTCCCCCCAAAGGAATCCGTTATGAACCAATAGTGACTGTTAAGAAGAAAATGTCACAACTACGAAACATGTTATCGAAAAATGAGCTGCAATACGCTGTGACACAGTGGAAAGGAAGAATGGATCAACTGTCAGCACCAATGGGGAATACATATTAAAGGAGACAAACAACAGATTTGCCAATAACTATAAACGCGATGGATGTTTTGAAAGTAAGTTTAGTCATTTTTTTGACAAAGGAAAATTTATTGAACCATGTCATCATAGACTATACATCTTGCATTACTTTTCGACACAGTCACAACTGACTTTGAGACATTTGCCGTAGCGGGCAGTCTGTTTGAAGACACTTCTCTGATAAAACTCAGTGCCCTGCAATGTAAAGAACTGTCACACAGCCTACTCCACCTTAGTATTGTTTTGGATAGACCTGAGCATGACTAATACGCAGTGTGGACCTTATTCTCTTGACACCGTTACGCGCCGATCTGCTAACACCATGTTCTGTACTCTAATAGTGTTGTTTTCATTTGTGGATGTAGAGGAACGTCCATTTCGATCTCCATCCTCTGCACCCTGCCATCCTTCACAGAACATGCAACATCAGCTTCCAACCATTTGACGAGACGTGACCTGATTTAGGCGTTCAGGGATGTCTAGTCCTACGTGCCCACTCATACCGGATAACAGCATGCGCTTCCATCGCCGACCACTTTGTCAGTCACGTCTTGGTCTGCTTCTCTTTTTTACTCGTTTTTCTCTCTTTTCTTCGTCACTCTGCGCATGCGCCATTCCTCCTCCACCAGCGCTACTTCCGTCGTTGAACCAGAAAAGTGTGCGGTTTCTAATGGCGGTTGTTTGTTTCTCCTGCTGTACCATGTGATCTTTCAAAAAATGACGAAACTTACTTTCGGAATGTTTCTTATAAATGTGTTTTCAGTCCCGGTTACGTTATAGACAGAAATAGTTCATTAATTAAATTGTAACGTTTGCCAACTTATACAACATTGAACTTTTTCACTTTCAAATGAAAAAAAAAAATATTTTATATCATTACGTATTAAATAACTAGGATTCACCGGCAAAGAGTATGATTTAATATTTTACATTGCTTTTAAAAAAATTTCATGGATTGATTGATTATTTAATAACGTTGTACTTAGTAACAACATGAAAGCTATTGGTGACGACCTCCTAATTTTGAACCGCGGTCAAATGACCTAGCACCTCCCTCTCCTAATTTTCACACCACACCAATCGAAGGACTTCGGACCTCGACAAATTTAAAGTGCATCAGCCCCGCTACACGACGGGTCATCAGGACTCGATCATCCCACTACTAAATGGAAACAACCGTCGGCCGCATGTTCACGACCGTGACCTTTTGGCTACCGCAGTCATATTTATTTTAGAAAGATTTACAGGAGAATAAAGAATGAAGGCATTAAGACGCTGTATCTCGCAAGCTGAATCATTGTTATGAAATTTCAAACGGAAAAGGACATGCGTATGCGTTTTCTGCTGGTCTAATAAAACAGTTCTAAGAAATAAACGTTGTAAATCATTTTTAAACTGCGCTTAATGATGATAAATTAGAATACTAAATCAAGACAAGCACTTCCTTGTGGGTAAAGATCTCCAAATAGGGAACGAAAATATTTAGATTCCTTAAGTTATTTCCTAGCTTTTCGATACTCAACTCTCGAGACGAATTATCATAATATATATCAACAGAAAGGAAGGTAAAGTTTATCATTTATCATTACAATACGTGCAGAGTAATAAAAATCAAAAAATGCGTTTGAACCTGGATTTAAAGAAAAATAAAAGTTTAAAAAATGGATACTCAAACGTTGAAGTTATAATCCTTTTTTACTGAATAAATTCTTATAATCTTTCATGAAATGTTTTAAATCATTCCCCTAAATGTAGAGAAGGGATGTCTTGAACAATACGAGTATGTTCATGTGTTTGATTGTGTCTGACGATCAGGAACAAAATTCTGCTCTACAAATCCATCATGAGACCAATCATGTATGCTTCACTCATCTGGACGTCGCCTGCAACTACACATCTGAAACGACTGCCCGTCTTTCAAAATATACACCTTAGGAAAATGATTAATGCTGCTTGGTTTGTTCGGAACGAAGTCCTACATAAAGATCTTAAAATCGAACCAGTTCTAGAGTTCATTAAAAAAATAATCAAACTCCTTTTCCAATAGGATCCTCAAATTCCTAATGAATTGCTTCAAAATCGACCAACGTATGATACAACAATTGCATCATGGCAAAAAAAGACCTAGAGCCGCTCTCGGACATCAATATCAGCATTTCTCAGTCCTAAAAAGACTGAGAAATCAATGAAGCAACTCATTAGTGACATCCTACGTGTTTTAAGTTTTTTCAAATTTGTGGGACTTCAACTCGCTAAATTCCACCCACAAAAGTAACGTTGTGTTTCGCGAATTATTTTCGATAATTTTTCTAAGTTTTAAAATCTTTTTCTCAATAGTTTTAAAAATTTTCCACTGAAAACAGTTTATTTGTACTTTTTAATAAGAATTCTGCTCATCAGGTGTCACTAGTTGCACTGGAAAAACCGACCTTTCTACCTTTCAAATTCTACCTTTTCAAACCTCATTCTCCTCGTGCTTTAAGATCTCACCCTTTTTTTTTGGCAATTAATCTTTCAAAACTGGCATCGACGATGGTATTTAAAATTTATTTCATTTTATTTCAAGTAATTTTTCTACCTTAAAAAACTTATCAAAAACCCACGGTCGACAGGCAAAACGGAGTCATTTTTCTACTCCGAGCTGAAGTCCCGCCCCCTTTAGCACTCTGACCAATGCGATAGGCTCTTTGTTAGCTTGCTTACGTGACGTCCAATCGTAACTTGTTCTATCATCACTTTAACTCCACGATTACTCAGCAGTTCCTCACTCTGCTGATATCCCAGGTTTTCTCTGCCTTGAACCTAAAAGTTGGATAACTTATTAACAATTATGAACAAATAACCAATTAACAATTATGAACAAATAACTAATTCTGCTCTTTTAATTTAATTATTCTGCTGAGAGGGTAAATTCAAATTTAAATAGGAACTTTATAATTTATAGCCATTGCCGTTTGTTTTTGAGTCCTCTATCGATTTGTCTATTTGTACATTATTAACATTCTTTCCTATCCTATTAACAATATTTCCAAAATGTGTTGTGCTTCGACAAGTTGCTTTTTCTTTTTAAGCGTCGACCCTGTAGTTTTCATTTTCATTCGAAAATCCCCTCTCGATTGGATAACGAACCGCTTTACAAATTTGATTTAAGAATGCTCGTGTTCTTTTTTTTTTACTTTCCTGTACAGAATATAAGCATTATCCACAACTACATCAACCCCCAAAGAATCGTTTGGTGACAGTTTGTGGCTATCAAATGCTTTTTATTCTGGGCCATAATGTTACGTGCATATCAAACTGATTTTCAAAAACGTGATTCATTTATTTATATATATGAAAGAGATAACAAGCAAGTTTCTGCTCAGAGTCTGTGGAGCGTTAAGAGTTAATAGAATAAGTAGATGCGTTCGGATAACGAATAATTATTTACAGTAGAATCTCGATAAAAGTAGGACCCCTTTAATTCGGATATCCAGATAACCCGGATCTATTTGCAAGAATATTTTTTATTTCATTTTTTTAAATTTGAGTTAAGCATTTTTGAACAATTTTCTTTAATTAAATCTTCTAACAGCTAGAGTGAGCTATCCTCTGCTATATCAACAAAAACCTTAGTTACACCTCTTATTACTAGGGATAAGTGGCATTTGGAGCTACAATATCAGAATGGAAACTGCAATGAAACAACTTCTAAGTTCACAAAGTAGAGTACAATTCTATTGTTCACAAAGTAGAGTTCTTTACCTTCCATAAATATTGTTCATACTCGATTAGTTCGATTGTAAAAAGGATTTTCGATAAGAATGTTCCATTTCATTTTTTCCTGTTTTTTGATTAACTCTGATTTTCAATATATGGATCCGGTTCTGGTCCCATTTCTGAGGCGTTGTTTCAGCGGTGTCGAAGGTTTGAGTTTGATGTCAGATAACAGTCATGTCTCATGTAGAGGAGCCGATGCACGTTAAATCTGTCAGTTCTCAAAGTCTTCACGTAGGCATCGTATACAAGTTAGGAAAGTGGGGTACCAGTTCAGGTATCGTCACTTCACCGTGACTCAGAATGACAAAGTCCGTCGTCAATAGCTTCCGTGTTGCTTCTGAGTCCCACGTTAGTAAGCAACTAGCTTGTCAATCAAACGCCATCTCTGATGGTAAATTATGTAAATGTATTCATGTTATTTAGTGTTGCATGCTTTTGTACTGAAAAAGACTTCTAATAATCGAATAATTTCTCAAACACGCACCTTTATTTTACTCTAGTTTCAGTTTTAGAGGTGGACTGACTACATCATAGACATTATTTTGTCTCTATGCATTTATTTTCCTTCTCATTTTCAATAATTTCAAGTAACCAAACACGAGGTTTGTCCATAAGATAAGAATCCTCAAGCAGAATTCTGTTCAACAATTTTTTGCATTGCGCTCAAGATCAAAATATTTGGAGTCGAATACAAGCGCTCGTTTGTCACAGTCGGTTGAAATCAAAGTCCTCACGTTGTTGTCGTCCCATATTGAAATGAGTATCTCGATTCTAAATCTCGTCTGAGGTGAGACGCATAATTTGGATTCTTTTCGCGAAGGAGAATATACTATTCCAGATTTTTAAAGAAATTGAAACTGTTTACGGGGTTATCATGAACGTCATTAATTTGTATTAGAGGTGACATAAATGTAAAGCTTGCAGAAAAAAAAATTAAAACCATTGTTACGAAAAATCATTACCTCAGTCGTTTGGGACAGTAAAGATATTCCCCACATCGAATTCTCAACCAACCCGGAGGACACAATTAATGTCGAGTCCTACTGATAAATCCAAAAAAAAAAAAAAAAAAAAAAAAAGGTTGACAGTATAGATCAAAAGAAGAGGAATATAAACAAAGAGAATGTATAAATTACATGACAATGCACGTTCAAACTCGGACAACTCCTAGACTTATTCGGTTGGAACATCCTCCACCCCTCATCTCACAGCCTTGATCTGGTACTTCTAAATTTCATCTCTTTAAAGACGTTTTTTTTTTCGGGGAAGGGAATGTTTCCGATAGCCGATGAGGCTCAGAGTGCCATAAAACAATGGGCCAAATTGGTGGTGGGATATTTTCTTTATGAAGTTTACGAAAACGCGCGCTTTCTCAGCTCACATTGTGACAGAAGACGACTATGTCGAGTATGTATTTGATGTACGGACGAATACTTGTACATGGATTTGTAATTTTTTCGAAAATATATTATCCAGTAATAAGTGATCTACTAGATATTAGTTGTATATATCTAATAATGAATACTCTTACTTTCTGGACAACCTTCCTATATTTCGGTGAGGTATCATGAGCGCCCCTTGTTCGTGATGACTGAATTTGCAGATTTGCACGAATTTTTCTTATCGAAGATGCACGATGCCGAACATAAAAAAAAAAAGATATTTCCCCGCATATTATGGGCTCATCTTTTTTGTTGGAATGTTCCCATGGCAACGGATTGGGGGGAGAGGAGAAAAAAGGAAAAGGGATGCTTACCAATCGATGATGGAGGTCACAGCACGTGTTTATTCCCAATCTGTTGGGGGAATAAAATACAGTGTTAATTCGAAAGTGGAAAGTATCGGCTTACTGACACCCGACCGCGACTGCGTTATGGCGGATTCAAAAGACAAATTAAAGATGCATCGAAAGTTGATGTTGATGGGATTGGATTAGAAACGGTCTTCGTTTTTGTTGCAGTTTTCAGAGCGGGAGGAGATCTAGTGATGAAGGAAATGGGTTTTAGAGGGGGAAATATTCATTTTTTTAACTTGTTTAAAAGTCCAGGGTATATCTGCGGAATTACCATGGGGGTGGTTGCATAATTTAAATTGGTAATGATAAATCGTATTGTATGATAACGATAAAATGTTTCAAAATTTCCCATATTTGATTTATAATTAATTAGTTTTATGATTTAACGTCATTTAATTGAGCGTAATAATTATTCGTAAACGTAGCGTAAAACGGTAAATATTTGTTTCCCACACGCAGTGTGTTAAAAAAAAATACCTGGTTTTGATGGCAGATGCATTGCTAAAGTAAGTTTCCATTGCATGATCTCATCTTTTAAACTTCACCTAAATAAGTTTGACACTGATTCATTAGTTATTTTAGATTTTATAGCCCTTTGCATCGAAATCATACTTTGATTAGTGCAGGATTCCGTTGTCGTCGTGAGTTTGTGTCAAATTGTAATTGTCGAGGAGACCGGGATTCATCTCTCCTTTTACATCGGTTTGGTTTTGTAAACGTCGCACTAGAAGCAACACGAGGACTATTGGTGACGGACCTCATAATTTTGAACCTCGGTCAAGTGACGAGGACGACACCTGACCCTGCACCCCCACTCCTAACTTCTACATCACGCCCATAAGAGGACTTGGAACCTCGACAGATTTTACGTGCATCAGACTCACTACACAGTGGGTGTCAACACCGGCTGCAAGTCCGCGATCATGATCATTAGTCTACTTTAAGTTAAACACCGACAATAAAAATTTAGACCTGCCTTCCAAGGAAGAGAACGCAGAGGGGTATTTCCAAAGTTACTGGGGTATTCCTTCAAGGAAAGAGTGAGTTAACGTGGACGATATGCCAAAAGTTATTTCAAAATTGAGAAGTTATTTCGATATTGACTCAAGTTAATTCAAAATTAAGAAGCAATGGTGATGTAACATTAAAGACTGCGGCAAGTGAATATCAATTCGAAGAGTGGATTCAGAATTACGTTGGTAACTGTACCAAGGGTTATTTAAAGCTAATTCAAATAATTATTCTCCATTCCATGAGAAAGATATTAATTGGAGTTAGCTGTACTTGAGATAACTACACAGTCTGTTATCTGGAGCAGTGATCTTGCGACCCTACGCCCACGCCTAAGAATTTCAAAAGACCCCTCTCCCATCCCAACCATAAGCATGTATGAAATAATTACGTTGTTTAATTTCTAATTTAATTTTAAAAAAATAATAAGTTAATATATTTAAACTTCAATTAATTTATTTAGAATAAAAAAATTATTTTGTCAAAATAAAATACTCATTATTTTTATTATTAAATTACTTTTATCATCCATTTATTATTCACTACTTTATGTCAAATTTACTTTTCGAGATAAAAATTAATTTATTCTTTGAAATATCTTTGAACAGAAAATATAATTAAAATAGTAAGATTAAAAATGAAATGTAAAATAGAAATAATACATATTGGTATACAAAATGAGAAAATGAAAAGGAGTTTTAGAATTTGCTCCAAGTTTTCAAAAATTATTCAAAGAAATAATCACATTTAATTGAGACGTATGTGTTTGTTTTCTTATGCATCACAAACAAAATTTTCTGTGCTGGATGTAAAGCCACATATAACGATTTTACAATTGGTTACATAGAAAATATAATGTATTAATTTAAAGAAGATGAAAAATTGTACGAGTGTTTCTTCAAATTCACGCATCTAAATCAAATTTCCACGATTCGAATATTTCGCTCTACTGTCTAAACTGGAGTGGACACCCAGTTTGAAAGGCGAAATCTGGAAGAGCCTGGCAAAATCTATGGAAAATGAAGAGTCTATTTTCGAAACACAAGCTGTGGTAGATTGGTGATATATAACAGATCCTTAGTGGAACTTGTAAGTTGAGCAACGTGGGCTTCGTTGTACGAATTTCGAATTTAAAGGCAAAATTACTCTTTTGGAAGAAATAAAGCAAAACATAAAAGAAGGTTTTATGATTTTTTATCTCTCTCTTTTTTCTGAAGCATAGACAACAAACGAACCGAGAGCTGAAAACGTTGAGCCTTTTAAACTCAATCACTAATGTAATTTTGTTGACAATGATTCTGGAGCACATATACAGAACATTGAAAGGTTATAGGCTTAGGCCAAAATGGCGAAAGAAAAAGCACGACAATATATACATTCGTATTTAAGCAAATATCATAAAAAAATACTCATTTGTAACGATTTTCAATACCAATAGGGAGTTTTGGGCGTCTGAATAATGTTCAGTCGGGCCCTGTTAACTTGCGGCTCAGTAGCACGTGAATATGTATAATACATGGTTTTACTATGGCTCCCTCGATAAGTAATCGCTTGTGACATCACTCCTAGACATAGTGGTGTCATAATTCTTATTTTTCTTCCTTGTGAAAGATGAATTAATATTTTGTTTGCATGATGTCACGACTTCCTGTTAAGAAGAGACATTAATACCAGTTTTTCTTACTATTTTTTATGGGTTTTCTTGAACTCACAGTAACTTTGGCTGGGTCAAAACTTTTAAAGTTTTCTTCTCACATTTTAAAACGCTAAATTGAGCTGAAATGTTTTACATGTGATTGTTTTGGATGACAATACGATAATTTAATTATAATTAATAAAAATTCATTGATTAAAACTAATTATCTAAAGAATTAAATTTTACTCCAAGTTTCTCGCCAAGTCACTAAATCATTGCCAAATCCGACGCAACGACAAAAAAAGTATTACAAATGAATAAATCCAATGTATCCCACTCATATTGTGTATTTAGTTTTAAAATGTGTCGTCAATTTTTAATACATTTTGAATTCTTTTATTTCTTTTTTAAACCAATATTCGTTAACTTTACAATGCTTAATTGAACTAAAAAAATTTACACAAATTTCTTTTAAATGATAAATTTCATAAACGTCAAATAATAAAATAAATTATTCAAACTAAATATTGAATAAACTCAATTTGACTCAACGTTCCCTTTTGCTCTAAAAAGTTAAGGTATAAAAATTTATGTTACTTAGTGTGAAGTTTGAAGGAAAATCCATATTCAAAAAACTCGTTTTTTACCTTTGTTATGTACATATAAGTCATCATTTATCCGAAAACGAAAAAATCCAGTTCGGATTATTTTATTTATTTACCATCAGAAATTATTTACAAGATGTCGCTGGCTGTAAGAATAGATGTACGTTCAACTGTTTTGTATTTGTCAAATTTTAAGCGTTAGAAAGGACATGAAATTTTTTTTTTACAAGAAGCGAATCTTTTCACATTAACGCATGAAATGATTTCAGTAATAATTAAACATTATGTTGAGAGAGTGTAAATCTCTAAACAAATGACTATTATATGATCAAAACAAAAAACAAAAAAAAACCTCTATGTTATTGAACGAATTCGAAGAGATGAAAGACGAGTAGATACTATCAGAGAATTCGATCTACTTGAGTCTGCACTATGTGGATGATTAAAAATGAGGATAAAATTCGTCAGTTTGTTGGAAAGGAATAACCAGAAAAAAGGGTCTAGAACAGCTGAAAACACCAATCTTGATAAATATCTTTCCAATTTCTTATTTTTCGCTCCTTTTATATTAATACTGTAACACGCATTTCGTAAACATTAACCTTACCACGAGTTAACGGGGTCAGGCAATATTTGTTGTTCGATATTTCATTTATTTAAAATTTAACTGAAGCTTTGGGGCAAATTCTTTTAAAGTCTTTGCCATTGTATTAATCAATAGTCTCATACGTAAGGACCTTAATGAAATACCATTAATGATCAGCATAGATCTAACTGTTGGTATCCCAAGTCATCAAATAAATATGGCCATCAACTCAAATCATGACTGAGTGGGTGGGTGTTAGCTATCGGTATCTTTCTGGGATTCCAATGATGCTTGTCGAAAACTCGTTACTGTCTCCTCTTCATATTAATCCTTTTTTTTTTTTTTTTTTCTTCTTTTGATAATATATTTTACGATGCATCTTGTTCAAGATCTTTGCTCCCTCCCGAATCGGCGGATGCTATAAAAAGAAATCTTCACCGAGAATTCGTGACCCAAGTGCCATCCCTTTGTGCGATACAACATCATTTGTCACGCGCTTAACTGCGGACAACACCATCAGTCTTTCGGCGCAACAGTCCCGTCGCATTTGTCTCCGTTCGTCAACTGTTCTTTCTCTGACATACCAAAGACACTCCGAATGCATTTCGAGTAAATAACGAGCACGTGAATGATCGTGATCCATGCGTGCTGTCATACGAGGGTGTTGGTGTCACGGGAATAAGTGTCCGAGACCTCTCGCACTCAATTAAATGTGATCTTCAATATGGCCTCTAGTTGCATCAAGCTTGACTTTTAGGTATGGTATCCCAAGTCCCATGGTATCCCAATTTACAAACACTAATGTTTGTAAATTTAAACAATAAAATTTTCAAGCAAAAGCAGTCGTCAATTATAGACAATTCAATAAGCCGTGAATATAAAATGAGAATTCACATTCGAAAGCTCTGAATGATACTGCGATACTCATTAGTCACGAGCTTTTCGCCGGCGTTGTAGCTGTCGAGTCGTGGGTTCGAGTCCTAACGCCACTGAAACCTCGTCATGTAGCGGGGATGATGCATATTAACCCCAGATGTTTAAACATTCATCTTATAGATGTCTATCTCTGACAGTTTTGCGACTGAAAGATGTTCCAGTTTCGCTCAAACCATCTCACTCTAGTTCCTTCGTAACATGTAAAATGAGTTACGCGAAAGTAACTAATAAGCCCAGCTGCACACTTTTTATTTTTTAAAAATGGCTGTAATCGACATCTTACTACTGGAATATCGAATGTTTAGTGATAGCGTGCAGAAGATTACGACGTTCTTTCAAAATGAATATTGAAGATATTTCTAATATTGAAAAGCCCACAGAAGACACGACTGTGTTTCAAACCAATGCAGAATTTGTACTTTCTGTCCATATAAGAAACGCAGAAAGATAAAGTACGTATGCAATTAACAGTGAGAAGGCTATTTGTAGAGAACACTTTTTTGACATCTTCGATAAGTGCATGACCTAATTTTTATCAATTTTCTATTTTTCAATTGAAATATTCTTATTATTCTATTAAATTACGTTGATTTGTTCAATATAAACGAAGAAAGTATAAAAAAATTTTAATTACTTATAACTAAAGAAAAGCAATTATTCTTTTAAAAAATAATTTTTTTATATTAATACAATTTCGATACAGCAGTACGATTATTTATTTTTATAAATATGAGATTTAAACTTCGTGTTAAGTTTATAATTATTTCCCATTGGTTAAGTGCAGTGAAATGAAACGCTCATCAATAATTACATTAAATATGAATAATTAAATAAATCTATGTAACTTCCTATTGAACATCGCAGGCCTCTTTTCTTCGATTGCTTAGTTTAAATCCTCCATTGACTGACAAAATCTCTCTGAAATGAGCTTTTCGTCAGATTTCAATATCTCATAATGTTCTTGTACGACTTACTTTATGCACAGTATTCTCATATTCAGGCTCACACTTGGTTCGGAGTAGGCGGGTGGTTCGGGCGCACAAAACACTTTTCTGTGCGATGTTGGGGCAAAAAATCTTCTTTTCATCACCAATTACCATCTACTCCAAGAAGAGTTCGTTTTTGTTCCAAACAAACTGAGATGTGCATATGATGAATCGATAAAGTACACTTCTCTCACTTAATTCATGCTGCATCCATCTGAAATATTTACATTTAATAGCGAGGGAAATTATATTATACAATAAATATTATTAAATGTGTGAAAAAAGTATATTATTTTTCCTTTCACTTAATAAAGGGACAGCACTTTCCGGTAGACCTAATAAAAATCCGATTTACGATTTGTTAATAGAAAAGGAACTTGGTCTCGGAATACTTGTCCCGCTCTTAACTTTGGAACTCGTTCCCCTTTAAATGGTGGTGGCCATGGTTCCCCTTGGTGGCCGCGGTAGCCTAGTGGTCATGATTTCGGATTCGTGGCCTGCGGATTTCGTTCAGTCGCGGGTTTGATCCTAGGCCACTAAAGACCCGCCGTGTAGCCGGGCTGATGCACGTTAAATCTGTCGGGGCCCGACGTCCTCCCTTGACGTGGTGTGGATGTTAGGAAAGGGTGGGGAAAGCTCAGATGTCATCCTCGTCACTTGACCGAGGCTCAAAATTACGAGGTCCGTCGCCAATAGCCTTCGTGTTGCTTCTAGTGCGACGAAAAAAATAAACTAAAAAAAATCCCCTTTGAATGGTACCATTGTGTTTTAAATAGCCTGTCACGTTGACCCCAAGCCCCTCATCGTGATGCTTGAATGTTGTATTATCAGAAAACAGCACTCATTACTACAATTTCAAATAAAGGTGGAAAATTGAAAATTTCTTAAAAAATCCGCCGTTAGTTCCTTGTAGCGTGTCTAAGGCGACATGTGCGATACGACTCACATATACTCCAGTCAGTCAGAAGACTTCCATATCCAAAAATATTTGAGTTCTGTTTATTTATTTCTAACAACATTCCACTACAAAAAGAGGTATAATAGGAATATATCGAAGCAAATTTGTTCTTTACTTTAATGATTTATTTTCACGGGTTTTCGTTCCTCTTCTTTTTATTCATTAATAAAAAAGACGAATATGGGTTTTCTTGAATATAAATGTCCTGTTACCAAAAAATTGGGGTACATCTCGTTTTGAGAAAAAATAAATAAATGATAATTGATAAATTATGTATTTTGGTGTGTGCATTCTGTTCTTTTCCTTAACAAATAAAAACTGTGAAAAAATGTGCGTTTTTTTAAAAACACATACTTATTTCCAACAAATTATTTACCGTCCCATTTGTAGAAAAAAATAAGTGCTCGCATAACATAGACTGCAACGGCCCGGAAGTATTTCTTTTACTCATTGTACCACAGTGAGTCCAATTAAGTCCACACAAGCCCGAGTCCATTTCGATAATACTTTTTATTAGATTCTTAAACACAGTATGCTTTTTTTTTGTCACGCCTGTGGATTCCTGCTCACGTCCGAATCTATATTAAAGATAAATATTCATTTATATTTCACTTATTAACCAAGTCCGAGTCAGTAAGAAACTTTGTAAAACGGTTTTGATGTAAAACGAACATAACATAAGGTAAACCGTAAACTTTGTAAAACTGTTTACCTTATGTTCTTTCTCTCTCTCTCTCTCGAACCCTTAATTCAGTTATCTCATCTAATCTTTCTTCTATATAGCGTAATCATAAATCTATCTTCAACATGGTAAACTTCCTTTCACTCTGTCTTTCACAGCTCTGTAATGTTAGATTCTCTGCAGTTTTATAAATGCTGTCTCGTCAATCCTATTCACTATACTTCAGTATTTCTGCATTAATTTATATAAGTCGCGGTTCATTTACCAGTAGAGGTTCTCGATACTATTACCATCGTGTGAAACCCTCAAAGAGTTAATTGAAGGGAAATACGGGCGAGAACTCCCGTTATCAGATGACTACTGTAACGGAGTCAATTATATGGCCGGTTGCAACAAATTAAAATTGGTCATCTTCCAGATAATTTTAGGGCAATCCCCTGATAGACGACGCAGTAAAACTTTCAGCACCCAAAGTGCGATTTCGGCGGAAAAAAATTTGCGCATCTTCCGAGAGAAATTCTGTGCGACTTCAACGCAGAAACCATTTCTCACGCGGTTGTTGATTCACTCTGGATGAAGTGAAACTCGTTTTTATGATGAGTGGGAAGTTGACTGATACGGAGTGATGGTTATGAGTCTACTGACACATCGACCCGCTCGCTCTCTAATCCAGAATAGGGGGTCGTCTCCAAATTAAAAGAGTACACTAAGACCGATTATTAGCGCTTGAACAAGATTGTTGCAAATATACCGATTTGTTCTATTTAAGTAGAAACCTCGATTAGTCGAACCCCGGCAATCGGGATCTCTGGATAATTCGGATCGGTCAACACGGAGAATTATTATTATGTTTTTTCCCCCTCAAATAATTTTTGAGAAGCTAGCTGTAAAACTTTTGTAATTACAATTATTGATTTCATCTTCATATTTTGATAAATTATTTTCGTTACTGAACATTTCTAGCTATTGTGTTTGCGAGAAAAGAAAGTGGGTGACAGACTTTGCTAATATTTTATGTGAAGTCAATTAAATTTATAAATGCACATTTTAGTATCAGTCACAAATAGCATAGTGTGCTATATTGCCCAAATCAAAAATGCAATAAAACAAATTGAAGCACACTCATACTGCCCGTGAAGTGGACGTCTTTATCTTCTGTAAATACGATTCATGCTCGATTTGTTCAATATAAAGATGATTTTGTGTAAGTACATTTTTTGTACAAAATAATTAGGCAATACAAAAAGCTCTTCCAGATTCCAAAACTTATGTATTCACTTATTATTATAGAATCATACACTATTTGAATATATTTTCTTTTTATATTTTGTTCTTGAAAATATTTCAGTCCTTTGTGATGATTTTATTATTTAATATTATATGTATGTGTGCCGGAGACGAATTATGCTGTATTTCTGTTTTTGAATTAATTGATAAGTCATGTTTCTTTTTCATGAATAAATGAAATACAGATGTCGAAAGAAAAGTATATTGTAGTTATGTACACATAATACATATATATATATATATATATATATATATATATATATATATATATATACTGAATTACTAGTAAAAGAAATTCATAATTACTCTTAGCAATTTGTTGTTAAAATTCGCAATTTATTGATGAATCGGCTTACCAATATTGCCATTCGTAGTTTGAATCCCTTTCAATTAATAAACATATAATTAAGCTCTCAAAATATTTAAATGTTATAATGTTCTCAGAAATACACAACTGTTTAAAATTCCAGAATTCACTCATAAAGTCCCATCTTTAAAAACGTAAAACAAGTTAATGTTATTCAAAGTACTTACAAGATCAATTTAAATGGATAAACGCAGAAAAGCACAAAAAAAAAAGTAGAAATAAAACTAAAAAGAGTAAATAAAAATGCAATTTTGTATGAAGATAAAATCTGTAATTTGCCTTAAAAAACACCTGACTCCTTTACATCGATTTAAGCGCGCGTGTTTTCATTTGTACCCAAAAGAACCATCCCACCACCTGCATAAAAATTAAGCTCAATTATAGAAGGTCACTTCGCCAATTTTAGTCTCAAATTGTTACTATTTGCATTGTTTTTCCGAAAAAACGGTGTATTATGTGCATAGCTATAATGTAGTATTTTGTATGTTGTTATTCGTTCGGCATAATATCAACTTAAAGAGGCTTTGATTCATTGCATATAAAAAAAAAACGACGGTTGATTCAGATATTTTAAAAATTATTTTTGATAATGATCTTAGAAGATTATGATTTTTTTTTCATAAAACAAGTAAAACTGCAATCAAAAATAAAATCATTAAATTAATTGGTGAAACATTCAACGGTAGTCAAGTTGAAACATAAAGCAGGTTTCGAAAATTCAGTAAGCACAATTCCTTGTACATCCCGCAATTTTGTTGTCCATGAAAGAGAAATTTAACTTATTGATTTAAAAATAAATAAACAAATAGGAACACCATAAAATAATTGTCCGTGGTATTTCTGTTTTTGTCCGTACACAAAAAAAAAAAAAAAAGAACCGCAATATTTTCAACGGGAACTTATAAGTGAGAAATACATTCAAATGGGGAATGGTTATTTATTGATCATAAAACTAACAAGTGGGAAATGGGAGAGTTTTTAAGCGGCGGGATTATTTTGTTATAAAAGTTAGATCATGGTTTATAGACCAAAATGTTGATTGTTTATTTTTTTACTTGTTTATTGCGAGAAATTACTCCTGTATGAGTATTTCTTATTATTGGTTATAAAATTATTGAAGTTTATTTGTGTTATTAATGGTCAATTTATTTTCATGTACTTTTGTCACAGTATACAAGAATCAAATAAAATGCTTTTCTATTATACAAATTTTTATTTAATAATCAAGGTCTTATGAATTTCCAGTAATTTGCCAGAGTACCATCTTTATTTAAAAATTTTGCCGAATAATCGGTAATAGAAAAAGTCGGTAAATTTACAATCATTTAGAGGTAATAAAAAATTCCAGGTTGATTTTTTAAAGTGTAGGAATTATTTGCAAGTTTGTTGAATTAATTGGCGCGAGTTTTTGCAATAAGTTACGAAAGTTAAGTTCTCATAAAACATTTTATCCTTTACGTATTGTAAATAAAAGCTTTGTTACAAATTATGTGCGCAAGACAAATATTAAAAAAGAAATTTGTGTACGAGAAGAGAAAACATTGTGAGTATAAGAGTATTAAAAATATTTTAATTTGAAAAAAAAAAAAAAAAATATTTTTTACTTTCTTCAAAATATATAAACATACCATCTTTAACAGAAGATGCATACACATTTGTTTTATTTTCAAATATGAGTAGTCCTGTATGTTTAACTAAATTTAGAATAAATATAGATATATTTTAAGGACTTAAAATTTAAAAGAGAGATGACTGTATCCGCTTGTATTTGCCTTTCCAATTTAAGCCAAATAAGACACATGAAACAAGAAACGATAACTTAAAGATACTAAAAAAATCTTTTTTAAAAAGCATTTATAAGAGAAATACAAGTGCGGCTTAAGAAATACTCTTCTTAGGAATGAGAAAGGAAAATATGGTAAAAAAACTTATTCAAGAGATCGTTTTGCATTTTTCTAAGAAGTTCATGAGTATGTCGCCCCTTCGCAACCCAAAAAAATCGTTGTTATCCCTTTTTCGGTCGTCTTCGCCTTCTTTGGAATAGATTCACCGGAAACAACCTTTTGTTCTTGGTTTGTATTGTTTTTGGTGCACAATGATGAACCCAGTTCTCATCGATGACAACTCGACTCGGTAGCAATCAAAATTAACCTATGAATCAGTATCATTTATTTTGGTGCTATTTAACCGGTAGCAGCACACAGTGGTGACACCAGTTTGTCTTAGAAACTTCATCTATAGTCAAAAACAGGTACCTTATGAATTATGCTCATATATTTATAAAAAATTAAATAGAAATTTGTTTAGATGCAAACATTTGTCGTTGTTATAAAACTTCGATGGAAACTTAAGTAGTTGTTACAAAAATGACATAATATGAAGAAATATTTTTCCATTTCTTTTTCTCTCCCCTCCTTTGTTTATTTATTTTCATCTCAATTCCTTTATGATAAAATCTACGAAATTCGTCTTTGAACAAGATTTATCTTAGAACAGTACAAGAACAAATATCCATAAGAATGATTTTGACATAGGTGTGTCAAAGATCTTTAAATGGGTTTTTTTTTTCGGGAACCACCCCAATGAAAAATGTATTCCCCTTATTCTCCCTCTTGTTTGAGATTCTACAAGTAGATTAAATCAAAAAATCATTGATTGAGATTTCCGAAGGTTTCCTCCCTGCTTACCCCCACTTAAGATTAATATCGATTCCGTGTCTTAAAGCCAAGTGAGAATATTATTTACAAATGATGAAGTTTTGAGATTATTTAAAAAAAAACATCTATAACAATGGTAGTTTTTGAAGTAATAAGAAATAAGTTATCTTTTTTATTTGAAATTTTTCAGCTATTCTCAGTCCATAATAATAAAAGATAATGCTCGTGTGGATAGTTTATGGGTAACGTAGCCCATAGATGGAAAGGTCCAAACAGACGAAATTTAATGCGCTGAAACTAAGGATGATGTAACTCAAAGCGATTTGTTCGGAATTCATCTTAAGTTTTTTTATTCAACTGTCGATGCGATTTTTACATATTTTTGGTATCCTTTGCGGCACAGTTCTTGAGCAAAGAATTTTGCACAAATTCAATTCTTGCTCTACCTGAGAGATCTTTTTTTTTAGAACATTAACTTTTTTGTTTCAGATGTGTAAACTAATTAACTGATTTGTGTGTGTGCGTGGCGAATTTTCAAAAGTAATGCTAAGAAGTGACCTCTACCGATTTCTTAAATTTAAATAATTTCATCTAGAAATTTATCAATTCAAATGAATAGTTTTAATATAATATATAGTATGAATATTTGTAGAATGGAAAATGTACATTAAATATGTTGAGGCTCATAATCCTCCCGATTGCGGGAAATGGTTGTTTGGAAAAGGAGTGTCAGATTAAGTGTACATCCTCATCACTGAGAAAATTCCGAAGTTCGTATTAATCGAGTCCTTCACTAACAGCTCCTGTTTCGGCTCTTAGTACGACGGTGATAAATTATCAATAGATACACACACAGTTTTCTGTGGAATCAGAATTCTGGGCATCGCTGACCACTCAGTTCACAACAGTGACTACTCGGCTGTCGTGGCGATCGTCATATATAGCTAGAAGTTATTTTACATTATTTGGGGAAAGCTATAAACATATATATATTTACAGCTTACGTTCTCTTTACAATAACATTTTGTGACTAACTTCCATCATTGGTCATACTATCCTAATTAGATTTGAAAACAAAACTTAAATACAAATGAATTTAATTGATTCCTTAATTTCTTTTCAAATCAGCTGCATAAAAGCACAGTATTACCTATTAGATAATGCTTTCTATCTACACTAGTTACTATCTGCCAATGGTAGCCGCCGGGTCATAATTGCGAACTCATGGCCGGCGTTGTTTCCACCGAAAGGTGGATTCGAATCATGATTCCATTGTCGAGATGCAAATGCATTTTAAATCTGTTGAGATACAAAATCCTCCTGTTGGAACGGTGTGGAAGCTTGGAAAGTGAGATGCCAGCTCTGGTATCACTTCGTCGCTTGGTTCAAGATGACAAGATCCATTAGTCCCCATTTTTTACGTGTCACGTTAATAAACTATCAGTCAATCATAAATTATGCTACTATCTTCTATTCTGTGTTGTTCTCGAGATTAAAATAATTAAAAATAATTGTGGTGTACACATCACATAATGAAGGTAAAAATTTCCATGTTCATGTGTCACGTGTCTTCGTAGATACCATCAAAAAATAGATTATTTTATTTTCTCTGAGATTCTCCTTTGCTAAAAGATACCTTTTCGTATCCTTATTCCCTTCGTTCTGATAGGAAAGTGTAACTTTTTCAAAGATGATGCCTTTTAGTGTCGGTGAATAATTTTACGCTGCTTACACTATTTCACCGATTATATCTTTGAGACTTAAGAGGTTAAAATCGGACTCACTCGATTGGGAAACGGAAAATCAATTTCAAACCGTTTTGAACGACGTTTCAAATAATAATAATAATAATGAACTGTATTTGCTTCATTTTCAGAATACTTTAATTTTTGTCTGAAACTTGATACGGAAAAAAAAATTTAAAAATTCTTGAACAACTATTCTGGATATGGAATGGTCTAAAACATTTCATTTCTTGAACAGGCCGACAATTGATTTTTTAAATATATATATACTCACATTTATTCAAAAGATATTTTTCACAAGCATATGTTTTGATAGATACCCTTTCCATAAAAATAAAAGAAAAGAAACTGATGTGTCCACTTGTTTCAAGATCTTATACGAAGATTAATTTTTTCCATGTAATAGAAACGGAGAGTGATCCACCGCAAATTCTCCCCTCCCATTTTTTAAAAAAAACATCGTGGTGTCATCTTCCACCTGCTTCTGAAACAGAATCGTATCAAACCTCAAGAACAAGGTCGCGGCGGGATGAAGAGATGGAGGGGGGGGGAGAGAAGACGATGCATCTTGGTTAAAGTGACAGTCTTCTCTAATCGTCTCTCATTTAAGTATCCCAGTTGTTCGCGAACCCTCGTCACAACACTCCTTGTTTTCACCGAGAAGAACACAACCGTTCCACGTGCTTTCGAAGGCGAAAGGACGGGACGTGTTTATCTCATGTACGTACCAGCGTTACTTTGTCGAACCATGAATGAATGCTGTTCATGTTCTGTGAATAGGAATAGATCGTTCTGCGCCGAGAACTGAATTCATATCATCCGCTGTCACTGTTTGAGTGGTTGGTCAGTGATCAATTTCTCGAGTGTTTTTGTACCTTTTTGGATACCATCATCCTTTAGTGGATTGTGAATTAAGAATAGAAAAGAACTTTTGTGTATCTGTTGATAGTTCTTGAAAGGAATTGTCGCCCATTGTGAATTGAAATTGAGTCACCAGTTTGTATTATTAGCCTTTTTCGTCATGGATTTTTAATTTCATTCTACTTTGGTGGATTACTTCAACTGTATCATTTGAAACTAATCTGTGAAGATTCAATCACTGATACTTACTAAAATTATCTTTGTTTTTCCCCCATTGGAAATATATTAGTTATTGAAAGTAGGTAAATAATTGATAAACTTTTTGGAGTTTTTGATTTGTCAGGATATTAAGTACTTTGTTTTGTACACTCTGAGGTTGGTTAATTCATCGGTGATCTGAAAGTGTTCTTATTAGTGTTCAGAAATAGTTCATAAAGATTTTAACTCTGTTTTTCATTGGACTGATTTTATTTTTCCATATTTTATTGTTCATATTGTTGGTTTTAACTAATTTTGCAAATTATATTGTTCAAATCTGTACTATATATTATATAAAATCAAACATTGGAAATTTTGATTGATGAGATATTTCATACTCATATTTATCTAAATCTATATATATGTGCTTAGTTGAAGTCTGTCATTTAATATTTGCTTCCATTATCTTAAAGATTTTTTAAATTTAAATTCGTTATTTCATATTCTTTAGGATAGATATCATTGCATAAAATTGTTGCATATTTCATTTTGTAGCATTCTAAATATTTTGTTGTTTAGAACATAAATTGCAATAATCGACACATCAGTTTTCTGTAAATATTCTGTGTCTTCAAACGTTACCTTGCCATTATTTAAGTATAGGGGGAAATTTAATTAAATCATAAAAGGACCCTTCGTTATAAAATAGTTTCAACAACCGTTATTTAACATCTATTAACAATCTGGTTTCCTAAACAAAAATAAACAGCTTCGAGCCCATCCAGCTTGATCGAACTTTTACAGAGATTTTTGTCTGATTTTATCCTTGTAGAACTTAGCCTGAAAATTTTAACCCCAGAATCCCAAGCGCTGAATAATGCATCTTTGTAGGCTCGGAAGAGTAGTTTAGCATATCTCCAATCTGACGGAGTGTTAAGCGAAAAACAGGAATTCTTTGGGTAGAAAGCTGTTTTAGGATCAATGTTGACTCTTGGCTTTTTAATATAATTCGCAAACCTGAATCGATACTTAAGACTTGACTAAGCTGATATTTCTTTAGAATGTGTTAGAACTCCACTCTTTTTGGAAGTGAACAGTTACTCAACTTCAATTTTTATATTTTATTATTTTTTTAGATTTATTTTTCCAATCTAGTAAATAAATCTCTGCGGTCCTGTTAAATTTCTACATCGTTACATTTTCTGAGTTTATTTTAGCTTATTTTCCACAATTTCTTTTTGTATTGATCCTCTTGAATTTTGACTTGGTTTGAACCGAAACCAAATTGTTTTGCAATTGGTTTTTGGGTGAAATCATAAGAGAGTTGTTCTATTATTTCATCAACCAATTTGTTCTTAATTATAGAAATTCTAGCTTAAACCCAAAAAAACCTTACTCTTGTTATTGAATTTACTGAAGTAAATTCTGATGAAATTAGTTGTTTACGAAAAATTGAAACTCCATTTTTTTTTTTTTTTTTTTTTGCTTAATAATCAGCCCTTGGAATTTATGAAAACTGAAATATTTGATATAGACAATTTTTTATTTTTAAAACATTTATGTGGACTGACCTTGAATGGGCCATACTTTCTTGCATAAATTTCACATACCTTTATCATTGCAACTAATAAGTATCAACCAATCGTAGACGTGTTGTAAATGTGTTTAACATTTTAAAGGACTCATATATTAAATAACTGTGATTGACATTTAGGCAACCCAAACTGTGTATATGAGTGCATTAGAAAAAAAAAAGATTATGTGTTGAAAAACTGAATTTCAAATAATCTGTATTATTATTCTTGTGGTTGACAATTTCCCTCGCAAACAGAACTATTGAGCTGAGTGTATTTCGGAAATATATGACAATTTGTTTTCTGAAGATCTTGTGAAAGTGATGTTGTTCTTTCGGGAATGGAGTTGACTTAAGCAAAAATATTGGTGATCATTTAGTAAAATTTAGATAACTGCAAATTTATGGTGAATTAATCCATCGACAAAAATTTCCAAAAGAAAAATTAAGAGAAGAAATTCGTCATTTTTGGAACTGGAAACTTATTATTTCAACTGTGTTGATTCATTCCTAAGCTATCAGGACAAGTTTCTTAAAATTAAGAAAAATCGTTCAGAACTTTGCTCACCAGGAATGATGTCTTCCACACTATATTTGATCTTCTTACTTGTGTTTGGGCAAGGGTACGCCAAGGCATTTAATGACGACCCTTTCCCTTGTCCCGAATTCGACGATTGTGACAGCGAAGAATGCAGACATCTGGATAGGTCCGGTCTATGCGATGAAGTAGCCATCGGAAACTTGGAGATCACTGTCCAGAATTGCGGTTGCTGTTTCCTCTGCTCCGATAGAAAGCCGGGTGAGTAACTTGTTTTATCCCAATAATTTCGTAAGACCACGAATCCTTTCCGCAAAGCTTAAAATTTGATGCATCTCCTAATGCGCTAAAAGCAAAAATTTAGTTAACATTTCAAAGATAATTCAAAAAATACCTGTTTTTGACGACAGATGTGGTTGATAAAGCAAGTTAATGTGACGTTGTTTTTTGCCATCTTTTAAACTGTGTAAAACAAATTTGGCGATGATTCAATGGCTGGTAATGATTTGACAGCCATTTGCTGACAAATCATAATTTAATTACTGCCGAGTCGAGTAATCGTCGTAATTCTCCATTAAGTTGTCACCGTTGATGAGACCTGGGTTCAATCTTCCATACCGAAACCAAGCCACAAATAAAATAGTGGATTGTATCCGGAAAATGTGCTCCAAAGAAGGCGAAGAAAGTCTCATTTGCCGGGAAAGTGACCGCGACGATTGTTCGGAATGCGAATGGCGTTATACTCATGTTTACTTTACATACATACACTTCTTAGAAAAAGGGAAAATGATCAATGGGCAATACTACATCGAGTTACTCTATCTTTTTTTTTTTATTCCTAACAACCCATTCCCTCTCTTTTTTGAACAGCCCTCGTAGTTTTGTAAGCCATCGAATCCTTTAAAACGTTTCCTTTTATTGGAAAAAAGTGACACTGTTGTTGATGAGTTAACAGTAAAAACTGGAATGGCAATATATATTTAACGAAGTTATTTTTGGCTCCAAATGCTTGATTCCTCTATTGTATTACAAATATTCCAATTCCTAAGAAACTGCTTTAATAAAATAGATGGAAAAATTAGAAATGCTGTATAAACTTAGTTTCAAAGTTAATAAACGCATTGGGATTATACACGTACTACAAGGATGTCAAACTCATTTCCGACCGACAAATTCCTAACAAATGAAAATCCCGTGATCCTCACTCTGCGCAGTTATGGAGGTAATTTTTTGTTTTCTTAATTCAGCTATGTAACAGCACTTCGTTAGGATTTGATTTGTATCATAGTGCTTATGTTGTTCATTTTCACAATTTGTGTTCAATAACCTTGATACATAAAGTCCCGTTGCATTAAAAGCTCGTAGCAGCAAGCAGATTTATGTCACTGCTCTCGTAAAATACTCCAATTCTCACTTTTCTTGGAAATTCCTTAGTTCGTCAACATATTTACTTCCAAATGATTTGGATAAATACATACTGAATGCAAAGACCTGAAATAGACGAATAATTGTTCAAACAAAGTCATAAATTTTTAAGAATAAAAATTGGTATTATTTTCTCACGCAAACAAACTTTCCAGACACAGAATAACAGCACAAATTAACAAGCGTAACGTAATTAAACCAATTTTTCTTGTTTTCTGAAAACGGAATATTAATTATTAGGCACACCAAGCAAAGCAACGACTAATCACTTGGTAGGTGTTATTTTATTATCTGATGCTAAACTATTCGCTGGTTTTTTTTTTTTTTTTTGGGGGGGGGGGAGGGAGATAATGGTGCATTTATACAACGTGATTAGTAACAGTTCATTTGTGAAAGTTATGACTCTTTATCAATAATTATATATAATTAGAAACACTTTTGAAACGCCTTGTTATTATCTCTTTCTACTATCATTATTACTCTTATTTAAAATAGTAAAGAATCTAAATAGTATGAGGAATAGAAAGTCACATAAGGATGATAATAAAGTTATTTTTTTTATTCAGTTTTATAAATAATCAAAATTTTATAATGCTATAATTTATAATTATTATGCCTTAAAATACTCTTAATAAAATTTCAAAAAAAATTTGCTTACAAACAAATTATTTAAATGGCATCAAAGTTAATGTAAATATTCTGTATTTTAGTCACAAGTCTAAAATTGCGTAAAATATGATTATAAATTTTGCTCCTTAAAATATTCAAGTTTAATGAACTTCCCCATAAGGGTGCTTTACATATCTTGATGGAAAATATTTCCGTTTTATTGTAATACAAGAAATTTTATTATCTTCTATTTAAAAAAAAACATCTAAATATTCCCTTTCATTTATATTAACATTAATTTGAAACAAATTTTAATACTTTCGATAAAAAGATAAAAAGGTTTCACTTGTTTCTTATAATTCAATTGAAAGAAAATGACATGAATGAGGTAAATATCTTAAAAATATTATAATATATATATATATATATATATATATATATATATTATATTGTACATATATAATCAAAATTGAAAAAAGCAATTATAAAATATAAGATTAAATGCGTAAACTGTTAGTCAACATGTTTTAAAAAAATAAGCTCTCCTGAAACATAACTTGAGCAGTCATATATGATCTCTCCTAATTGTGATCTAATTTGATTTGAATTTTGATTTAATAATTTTATAAGAATCGTACACTACTTGTATTTACTTCCCCCTTATACTTTCCTGTTGAAACCACTCCGGCTCATTTTAAGAAATTTTATTATTAATTTATATGTATATTTCTTGTCCCAGAGTTTTTTTTTTTTTTTTTTTGTGCCATTATGTTGTCTTTCCATTTTTGTTTTTATCCATAAAAAAGTTAATTTTCTCTTTCATGAGTAATGTAATTGTAGATGTCGAAGGCACACAGTGTTTTATAGTTATGCACATATTTTACCGGATTACCGGTGTAAACAATGCAGAATTACCTGTAACAATTTGAGGTTAAAGTTCACTATTTACCGGTGTACCTGTATTGCCGGTGTTGCAATCAATTGTTAGAATGTCCAAAATTTATATGGAAATTGGAAACATTTTCAGCATGCATGGGAAAACGTGTTCGAAGTTTGGATCGGAATGGTTGACGTTAAACGAAGACATTTTCTAAATAACTTCGGTGGCGGCGTTTTGTGTGTGTGGGTGTGTGGTTTTCTATGATTTTTTAATCTAATCAAAATGAGCCCTTTTACAATCATTATTGAAGATGAAACGTCATGTGACCTTGATTTTTAATTCCATAGCTAAACAGTGTCTTTTTCTTGTAATCGACGCTGCAACAAGAGGCGACGCGAACGCAGGCTTGACGCATTAAATGTCTAAAAAAATTCAAGACTTATTTACAATTGCATTAATCATTACATTTACTTATTCGTGCAGCCAAAAAAAGTAATTTTCCTCGGATGTCACAGTGACCTTCTGCTACATCAAAGTAAACAATAATTAAGCTTAAATAAAGTGCACTTCCGGGATATATGGAATTTAGCGAGATTTGATAGTTCCTGCTACAATAGTCAAAATGTAGAAACTTTTTTTAGTTAGTTATTTCTAATTTGCATGATTTTGGAAATCCAACAAATTAGTAAATATTAGTAATAATATCGAAGGAGAGAGACGGGTATTTGAATAAAAAACCTACAACTTAGAAAACTATTCCTAAAAATACCCAATCATGTATATCCAAATTGAAGGATAACATATTATCACAATCAGTAAATGAAAAAAGAGGTTCAAATCTTGTCTTCAAATTATAAAATATGTTAATATTGCTTATTTAAAAGGACAGAATATTCTGACATCTTTTCGATTATTATTTCTATTATTAAAAGAAAGAGTGTGTATGTATCCGCAGCATAGTGCAAAAAACTACAATACACAGAAGCCTGATATTTAGTACAAGAAATCTAAGGGTACTCACAGTGTGCACCTTGGGGCCCTTTTTTGAAATTCACTTTAGACTTTTTAAAATTTAACTTTAAAATTGATTTTATCTTCACTGGGGATATGACTATTGCGCATAATACGTCCTGTGATGACGTCTTTGACTTCTCTACGCATTGCTTTGATATCATAGTATCTTCTACTGACAATCTCCTACATCACCGGTTCCAACACATGTTTAGTCCTCGTATCCCCAGCCGGTTTTAATCCTTTACGCTTACCCGCGATCCAGAATCCTCCTCGCTGCCCCCCTCCCGTTCTATTTCGTTCATTACAGATTCAGGAAAGCTCTCCAAAAGAAGGTAGTTGTATATTAAATTAAATGAAACAGTCTATTTTTTTTTCATCACACACACACACACACACACACACACACACACACATATATATATATATATATATATATATATATATATATATATATATAAATTTCTGGAGTAAGCAAACATTGGAAAACAGAAAAATTAATGGGACAGTGGAGAGTGTATTAAATTATAATGTTTTGGAAAAATTAGGCTCAATAGGGGTTCAATACAATCTCAAACCCAGAGCTGCATTTCATTTGCGTCTATATTTATTTTTTATGTAAGAATACGAAGAAAACGCCCTTTCGGTAAGCTGCAGGTTAGCAAACGGCAGCACATCATCATAGTTTTTCGCAACATTCGTTACCGCAATGAGCCAAATACTGATTAGTTTCACCATTCCGCATATGAAGAAGTTTTTTAGAGGGGTACCTGATACGTAATTCCTCTTTATCAGAAATCGGTAATGAAATCGATTCAAAATACTCTCTTTTAAAAGAATCAGATATCCACTGGACACTCGTTTCAGGCTCTGAAGAAATATCTTTTAAAGCTAGGATTTCAATCCTTTCAAATGTTCAATTATCTTTTCACGAACTGATAAATTTAGCTTATCGTGTGACAAGAAACAGTCAAGTATTTCGAACATTTCTCAACCCGTTATTCTTTAATGTGCTTTGCCTTAAAATACACCCCCCCCCATGGATTCAATTTTGTCGACAATGTGAGAAATACTACATTTTTCAAATAAAGTATTGAGTTCATTAATATGATGAAAAATATCACTCGGAGAAGGGGCAAGAATCGTGGATTTAAGATCTTTTAAAGGATGCTCTTCCAAAAAAAAAAAAAAAAGAGTTAGCTCGTGTCGAAGTTCGGACTACCGTGTCAGGATTTTACCACGAGGTAATTACCTAGCTTCGTGAGGGAAAACATAGCGTTGGGAAAGCTGCCTATATCTTCACATAGAAATTTAAATAGCATGTAGTGAGTAGAACTCACTTTGGTAAAGTTGACAGATTTGATAGCTTCATAAAGAACGATTCGCAAATCTAGTGGGTAATGTTTCAATTCAAGGAATCGAATATAGAAGTAAATGTGAATGCAAAAGTAAATTCACTTCATATTGGAGGTGACTTCTGTCTCAGGAGCACAAAGACCTGAGAGGAGGGATGGTGCAACCGATGCAACCCTTCTTTCATTAATTTTGTTGATAGGGGGTTCAATATTACAATTGAGAATATTAGTAAGAACCTCTATACATACATTGAAATTTTTTTTTTTAATTTTTAAAAATTATTTTTTTTACCGGAGTGATAGCCATTGCTATCTCTCCCCCTCCTCTTACTCAATAACGTCCTCTCGCGTACTACCGGGATACGTAAATCCTACGTTAGGAACCACTGTCCTAAATAAACAACTCGCATGGAATCCTTTCATACAACGCGTTAAAAACAAATTCCGAAAAGCTTTCTACTCTAACCTCTCCCTCATCTGTAGAAGCTCTGAAATGACTAGAGAAAATAAACTTCTCCATTTTGTGGCTCACCATCTGTTATGCATGCCAGATATTTGCAGAACAATTGCGACATAATGAACATATTGACATAATAAAAGATTTAATAGATTCTTGCGCGTTTCCCCCTTCAACTAACTTTTTGGGCTACTTGATGACACAATTTGATTTGAGAACCTTGCCTGGTGAGGGAACCGTAACCTATATTAATGAAAATTGCTATGTGAAGAAGTGTAGTGAATAGAGGAAATGAAGAGCTAGAGAGACTGAAGGTATCAGAGTGTTTTCCTACACGAAGGTTATTGAGATACATATGCCAACGACACTGTGCAAGATGGTATTAAGTTATCTTTGGAGAACAGACATTATAACTTGAACCGATATTACAAGTGTTTATTCCTGTATCGGATTTAATTGGGCTGTTGAGATAAGTAGAATTTTTTTGGTTAAGATGCGAGTTAGTAACCGCTCCTTTCGTAATAGGGTTTTGAATCAGATTACTCTCAAATAAAGTAAATTTATTTAAAAGACAGGCTTGGCTGACTATTTTTGCATTTATTGTGTCACAGAACCTTGACAACGAATCGTTACAAAAAGCATTTTAACTATTTTTTAATAGTGTTTCATTCAAATTATAGAACTACCTTATGATTTTATTGCGATTTAAATCTAATTGCATTTTAAGTGAGTTTTATGGTATGTTTCTCTGTTAGAATCATGTCAATTTATAAAAAATTATATTAAAAAAAATTTCAAATAAAGTTGATTTACATTTCTTTTTTCTCAATTTATTTTTTAAAAAGTCATATTAATTACAGATATTTAAACCATCTAGACAAAATCAACACAAAAAAAACAAACACAAAATATGTAAATACAAACAACCAAATAACATCCCAAACGTATTTTCGTGTAATTCGTGACGATTTGAAACACTATTTTTTTATTCATAGTAAAATGATCAGTATGTCATTTTTTTTAAAACTCCCGTTTAATAACTCGATAGATGAATGCATGGAAATGTTTCGTAAATTTTTTGGTAACGTATTAATAATAAATTACTGTGTTACAAGAAAATACAGAATTGGAAAGGAGAGTAATTATTGATGCGCTGTGTTAATCTTATCGTCGAGGAGAATGTTATATAAAATAAATAATATAAAAACAAAATATCAAAGATACCAATGGGGTAGGTACCACAAACCGGTGGGCGTTGAAGAGATTAAGGGGTTGTTTTTGCTTTCATTTAGAGAACGCTGAGGACGAAACTCCTGTGTAATGTTCGCAAGAATGCGCTGGAATTCTGGATTAATACTCAAAATCATCGAAATTCTCCCTTTGGTTTGGCATCACAATTTGGAGAGGCAGGTGCTACTTTAGCTGTCGTCCTTGTCATTTGACCGAAGCTCAAATCGACGAGGATTATTGCCAATGGCCCTTACGTTGCTTTTAAGACGTTAATAAACAATTAATCAATCGAACCAGATTGAACTATAGATTGAATTTCATAGATGTGCGTGAAATACATGAGACTTTTATGCTCTAAATTATCTACACTTTCTGAATTATGGATGTAAAATCAAAAATAATCGTCATGACCATTGTCTTTTCGGCCGAGTCGTAGGTTCGAGTCGTTATACCACTCAAGTTCCACAGTGTACAGGGACAGCTTAATGTTAAATCTGCCTGGGCTTAATGTCCTCCAAAGTTAAGAGAAGAGGTTTCAGCTCAGGTGTCGACCTCGTCACTAGCTGTTGAAAATTACAAGGTCAGTCAACAAGAGTCATCGTGTTGCTTCTTTAATAAAACAGAGCCCCTCAAAGGCCTACCCTCATGTAAGTAAGGGCATCATGACCTCAGGATACCTTAGCGACGAATTTTTATTTTTCCCCTTCATTTTTTTCTAATGTTTACATTAGAGATCCCCAATTTTTTTTTTCTGTGTAATATATATATATAATGCGTGTCTGTAAGTATGACCAGATTATATTTAAGATTCTTTTTCATGACTGACTAAAAACTTATTGCCTATTTTGAAATTCGCACGTAACTAGAGTAAAACATTCTTTAGAAGTCAGAACAATTCTGATGCACTTTTGCTTATCTGAAATTAATACAAAACTAGCTTCAAAAAATAAAATTAATTAGATTAAATTATTGAAAAGAAGTGTGAATCTCTCTCTTTTTTTTTTTTTTTTTTTTGTCTCCTGCGGAGGAATGAATTCTCTCGTTCTATTCGATTTCTTATTTCTTATTAAAACAATTATTGAAAATCTGGTACATTTTCATCAAAATTTACTTTTAAATTTACATTTACATAAAAATTTTGCATTTGTGTTGATAATAATAATATACCGTATGAAATGAGATAATTTTTCATACGGGGAACCAAATAGTTCAGGAATAAAAACTCATAAACAGTGCATTTTATGTAAGACGTAGCTAAGGAAGAGGGACACGCACACACACACATACAAATACACAGCACAACACAAATGCAAATTCAGTTACTAATCATTATTTGTTCGTGCATACTTATTTATGTTTATAAATGTGATTTTCTTTGCATAAATAGTTATTCAAATACACAGATAACTCAATGTTAAAATAGAACTTTCAGTTACTCTTAATTGTTTAATAAAAGAAGAGAATTATTTAAACTCGATATACAATAAACTCATTGGATCTTGTTCGAAGACGTCTTGAGTTACCTTAATCCCTTTCGAATAAAAACCCATTTTATACCCTCAGACCATGTTAAGAAATACTTCTGCTTCAGAAATGAGCCATTCATTTGATTACTTTTCGGGAAAAGAAAGACACATCCTAAGCTAATGTGTTTAAACTGACGCCGCTTCTCACCCAACTTCGTTTTCCTTTCCCAGGAAGAGTGAGTCAGGGTTCATTTAGCGCGCGAACAATTTAACGGCGACAAGACATTACCAACTCCGAGGTTGTTGTCTTCTCGCCTTCCTCTTGTTTTTATTTTTTACACCCTTGACACTCGAGTCGTTCATTTGACTTGAGAGTTTGAAAAGTGGGTCATTTTTACTCCTTACGGTCACATGGGACCTTTAAAAAAGAGCCAGGATATTAATTTGTACCCGGTTATAAATAATGCTATGGTAATAATAATAATGTATTTGTAAATTTACAAAGTAATGACTGCGTAATAAGTAATGAATGGTCAAGAATGTTATCAATGCAGTGTTTGCAATTACCTAAATTATCTATATATATTAAATTATAAATTTATTTTAATGCAATGTTTAGCGTAGATTTTAATTAACTGTATGAAAATAAATACACTTTTAAGAGAAAATATATCAAAATTCTTACTTATAGTAGTAAATAACTGGTTCGAGAGTGGCTCAAAAATACATATTTTTGACGACAGATGACGTTGCTAAGGTAAATCGATGTTACCATAATGTGCTACCATTTGTAATTCTACTCATAAACAAATTTTACACTGATTTATTGGTTAATTTTTATTGGTGTCGCATCGAGTTTTCGTCATCATTTTGTGTAGATTTTTCACCACCGACGAAACTCGGATTCATCAGGGTGCACAGGGAAACCTAACAACCATTAAAACAATGTGTTGCTTCCGTTGAAACTGCTCCAAAGAAGACGAAGATGGTCACATAGACTTGAAAAATTTTTGGTGACAATTTTTGAGGATGAAAAGCTCGTCATAGTTATAGACTTCTTAAGGGGATGAAAAGAAATTCATGAATGGAAAATATTGCGAGGTATTTTTTAAACCTCGCACATATTTTCTATAGGTGCCTCATTCCATAATGTAGAAATGTATTCAGTACAACAATCTCTTGCAATTCAGATTTTTTGATAAATTATTAGATGAAATAATATTCTAACATACAAAACTTATTGATAAATAATATATTTATGAGGAAATTCTATGCAGTAATATCAGTGTATAGAATGTATTGATGTAATATGATAACTTGATTATCCTATAAATAATTTTCTGACAATGACTCAGATTTTTCTTGCAAAATAACCACAAAGTTGTTCAAAAAGCTCATAGAAAGAATTTAAAAGCATTACAGTTTCTTCCTTTTAACGAAAATCTTTCGAAGAATTAATAAATGCAATTATATTTTTATGTTATGAATAAATTAATAAGTAATATCTTGCAAAATTTACGTCTGCAGAATTTTGGATTAAAGCAGAATCTGAAATTATTTGGATTAAAGAAAAGTACAGATGTTCTTTGACTAAACGTACAATTATTGAGAAAGCTCCAAAAAATTTAAAAACTTCTTATTTTCCACCCGCTTAAAAGTTTTTTAAAAATAATTTTTTTTTAACATCAAGGACTTTTTTTTTTATCTTTTTTACATCAAACAATCTCGGATATATTTGTCCGAAATTTTTTCCCAGAAAAGAATTCATTTCCTTCCAAGGCTGAAGAGGTACTTAAATACAAACAGCGGTTCGCCAAAATCGGTCGTTATCTTCCTCATTGCTGAGTCAGTATATTTAATACCTGTAATTACAAAACGGTTGCTCTAATTCTAACATTCCACTTGTGGGGTCGAAAGCAAATGGGCTTTCGGCGGGCCCGACACGCTCATCCATCTCTCCGGAACTCAGCCTGTTAACTGCATTCGATTCGTGGTAATCATGTGCATATGTTCCATTGGACCATATTCCCATTGCAATAGCACTCGTGTAAAATGTATCGATTATATAAGAAATGTTCAAAACCTTTTAAGCTGGTGCGTGTTTCGAAAAACGATCTGGGATGTCCAAATTTAGTTTTTAATTTTAGAAACTAATAACACGCTTTTAATTATTAGTTTGTTTAAGCGTACTGTTCGATTCATTTTATTAATATATAATTAATTTATTGCAAGAAATAAGTTAATTACTTTTCTGAGGGTGGTTCAAAAAGTATCCGTTTGAGAAATGTGAAATGTGTATAATAAGAATGGCTCACAGCAGTATTGTCCAGTGATTGTGTTTTTTCCCCCAGAGAAGTCCATGCGTATGACGACCTCCTTATCCCAGACTTTCCAACCGATTCTGGCATTCGTCGGTAGAGCTTATCCAACCAATAAAACCGTCTTCGCTTTTTTTTTTTTTTTTTTTTTTTTTTTGAAGTAAATTATCGGGAAATGTTTCTTAGTTTCCGGTTTTCAATGATAAATTCAAGTAATCTCATTGCAAAATGAGAGTGAAAACTCGTCAGCAAATGGTTGTCAAACGAAAACTAACTCGTGAATCACTGCTTCATTTGTTAACAGGTAAAAGCACGCAATGGTGAAACCCCCTCGGAAATACCATTTGTTGTCAAAAACAGGTACTTTTGGACCCACCGTATTTCATTCAATAAGTTAGTTTTTGTATTTATTTATAACGGCGAGAGAGGTAGCCGAATGGCCGCGTTCACGAGCTCTTGGACGGCGAAATTTCAGTGGAGCAGCAGGTTTGCGAATATTAATTCCAATAAACATCCGTCATTTAGAGAGGCTGATAAATGTTCAATCAATTGGACATCCAAGTCCTCACGTTGGAAAAGTGTTGGTACTGTTGAGTGGAGCGATTAGATAAATAATATAAATTAAAGTAATACTATTCAGTTATTGAACATATATACCAATTATACGTCTGATATTGTTTATTTCGGATACATATAATAATTGACTATTCATTTTGTGTCTTATGTATAATTTTAAGTGAAATTGCATGGATTATGTAATACGAGCGTAATTTTAAGTTTTCCAATTTAAAATTTGAATTTAAGCTCTCAAATTCGATTCCAATGTATTTTTTTTTTTTTTAAAAAATGCTTTTAATGAGTAGCAGGGTATTTTTATATATGAATGAAATTGTTTTTAAAACCACTCAGACTTATTTTAAGTTTGAGTATTCGGTTGCATTCATAACTATTTTTATTTAGTTCAGAATAAAGACGAATGATTAATTTCGTAATTTTTAAATACATATTTATCGATCATTCATAATCCAATACGAAAGAAACTACAACTCTTATTGCGATTATTTTTTATTTTTGTAAGAATTTTTTTTTTAATAATAAGCTTCCGAAACATTATGTAATTTAAAACCAATTAAAGAAAAATCTCTTTTTAAAAGACGAATTAGTTGATTAATTTTTTTCTTCTACTTGTGCGTGCTGAAAATTGATTTCGTCTTCTTCTGTTATAGTATCCTATTATCTTTTCCCCAGTATTTAAAGAAGGGTTCTTGCTCGTAAAAATAAGATTTTTTAATCAAAAACTAATTTAAGAGAACAATACTGTTTTTTCTTAAGATTATCAATTTTTTCTCCATTGCGTGTGTGTATCGTAATTATAGTATTAGATTCACCCTTTGCTTCTTTCTTTAAGTTATTTTTTTCTGTTGTCAAGAAATGATCGATATTTTCTGGGATTTTAATATGTCTGCGGCATAGATAGAGTTTAATTTGATTAATAATGCACCAGAAACAATAACAAGAACCTGGATAATAAAGAGCTAAAAAGTCAATAAAAATGACCTTTCAAATGCCTTTAAAACTTTTAAAAATGTAAAAATTACTTTAAAATACCCAAAAAAGTAATATGTTATGTAAATTAAGTTTTTAAATTGGTACTAAAAGTTTCAGAATAAAGCGCTTAAAGGTTGTAAAAAGGATCTCTAAAATGTCTTAAAAGGCATTGAAATGCATAAAAAGTAATATACGCAATTAAATTTTTAAATTGGTAATAAAAGTTTTTCAGAAAAAGGAGTAAAACAGCTTAAGAACTTACCTTTAAAATGCCTTCAAGAACTTTCCAAATGTTACTCAAAAAGCTTTAAGGCACCCCAAAATTAATAATTAAGTTTTTAAATTTGTAATAAAATTTTCAGGAGTAAATTATATTCTTATGTGTAATTTGTAGATTAAAATTTTCATGAAAAAACTGCCTTCGATGTTTCAATAAATATGTTTTATCAGTTTTAACTATCAACTCAAAAAATATTCGAAAAAACTCCGGATAGTACAAGCACTCATTTCAAATTTTTTTTTAAAAAAATGACATAAGAACAAATAACAAATTCCGAAAATAAATAGAAAAGGATGACTTGATAAATATGTGCTTCTTTTGCATGACAGCCACATTCATTAGGTCATCGTAAGGTATCTATGTTTAATTTAGAATTATCAGGTACTCACATATTAGGAATTGGAATTCGATTGAATTATTGTAGAATTGTCCATTGATCGTTTTTCGTCTTTCTGTGAAGTTTATGAATAGGAGCTCTTCACATCCTAAACAATTGTTGCCCTATATCTTCCAGCCAATGAGATTGTCTTTGGAGCAGATTTACCTGAAACAGCTCATTTCTGGGATGGTTGCTTGGTTTCCCTGTGCGTACACTGGTGAATCGCACTGATGGTAACAATTCGATGCAAAATGCCTGTGACAACTCGTTGGGGCACCAATCAAAACTGACCTATGAATCAATGTTGAATTAGTTTCGATGCGCTTAACAGATGACAGCATGCAATGGTAACACCAATTTGCTTTAGTAGCAAAATATGTCATGAAACGCAAATACTTTTTGAATCACCCTTGATTGTGCAAAGTAAAAATTAAAACGTCATAAAGCTTCGGTCCCTGATAAAATAACTTATTTGGTAATAATTCTTTTTTTTAAAAAAAAAAAAGATCAAATAAGCGTTCGTTTGCCTTTGTTGGATTTGATTGGTTATTTAAATTTTCGGTTGGTATTCATTTAGTGAACCTTGGTATATTCACATTGGTAAAGCAGAGGTAGATCTGGGAATCACTTGAAATATATATTCTAGACATTTTAGAAGAATACTATTTTTAACTTGGTTTGTTGGTATTTTAGAAAAGAAAATAATCTAACATCGCCACGAATCAGTAGATCTAAAGATTCACGCACAAAACTGTCAACGACTGTGCTAGAGATAGATGATTCGATTGAGGACCGTTAACAAGAAGAAAAAAAGCAGACCATAAATGGCCCTTATATATTAATAAATATAATTTTATTAATTCCAAAAATATCCAAAACAGTTCCCAAACAATCATTGACCAGTACAGCAATTTAAAAAAGAAATAGTTCAAGAGTAAAAACTGTATGAAATACATAATGAATAAGAAAAAGTGTAAGAGTGAAATGAAAGAATACATAACAATAAGTAATTATATAAAAAATTAGTAAAGAGTTTAAAATCACGAAAAATTCTTAAAATAATTTATTATAATATGAAAAATAATTTGTTATTTAACATAAATAAGCTTTTTTTTTTTGTATTATGATAAAAAAATTCTATTGCTATTCCATAACAACCGAGCGAGGAAGATTCAAAACAATCATTTGATTTAAATGGGGAAGATGGATGACAATTTTTGTGTGATGCTAACTACCAGTTGATTAACTTATAAAACATATGCTCCCATTAAGATGGTTTATAAAATAATATACTTATATCCAATCTAAATAATTTCTACTGCGTCAATATTAAAATCGAGGTAGGAAAATTCAAATTAATCCAATAAATTAAATGAAAAAAAATCGGAATGATAATTTTTTGTGTGAAGTTAGCCACCAGTTAATTAATTTTTGACATAAACTAAAAATAATGGATTAAGAATAATTCTATTTATCCAGTTCAAATGATTTTTTACTGAGTTACCATGACAACCGAAATAAGAAGATTGATAATGACCGAAAAAATTAAGTAAGGAAAATCAGAGTCACGATTTTCTTGAGTGATGCTAGTTGCCAGATGATCGATCTATAAAATATGAACTCATGTTTAAAAAAAATATGAAATTATTCGGTCCGAATAAAATGTCTGCTACGAAACCACAACAACAGAACTAGCGAGATTTGAAATGATCATTTGGAAGATATGGGCTTGATGATTTTCTGTGTGATGTTAGCCAGTTGATTAATTTATAAAACTCGTGCTAAAAATACTGAATCATTGATTATTTAACAGTAAAAAAAAGGGCTAATTTACCAACTTCGTTATTTATTATGTCATATCGCAGTAGATTTACTTTTAGGTGTTTCAGTTTTTAAAATTTCACCTTCGAAATTTCTCCCTTCCATCACCACGAGGTAATTAATATCTCATTTTTAAATTTGCGTCGTTTTGATTCCGATTCGAAGAACAGGAACAAAGGGTAGTTTTTCCCGCCTTGGCGAGTGATGCCAAACGATGAACCTAAACTTCCTGCCTTAATTATCGCTCGCCGGAAACAAGGTCACGCAGTTAAAAGAACTTTTGTTTTCTCGCGTGTAAGTCCATCTTTTTTTTTTTTCCTCCTAAGAATTTTGAAATGCTTCCCCCCCCCCCAACTTTTTTGTTTCGATGCACTTTGAATGAGTTTGCAATTTCATCCTTTGGTTCTCTCTCTCTCTCTCTCTTTTTTTTTTTTATCCCTGGAGAATATGAAATAGAGATTAAAGGTGGGGGGGGAAGACCTTTTATGAGTTGTTCTAAATTATAGTATCCCCTTGGTTCTAATGTTCCGAATATGGTTTTGTGATTTGGGATGTCAGAAATGTAAAATGTAACACGTATAAATAACTTTGTATCTACATCGCGCAAGTTTTGCACCGAGAACAAGAAAAAAAAAAAAGTAGAGAGTGAAAAATGAAAGTGAATTTCTCCCTTTTATTTTATATTTTTGTTTGTTTTCTTTTATTTTAAAAAAAACTTTCGGTAAAATGATGTTGAAGAATAGATATATCGAGATAATATTGATGTTTGTTACGTTTTACGGGAGGCGACCTGTCTATCTATGCTTTGTTATCTATTTAAACTATTGCCTCTAAATTTGTAGAGTAAATTAATATTTTTTTTTCCTACGTATTCAGAAGTATTTCTCATTGTTGCAAAACGGAGAAATAAACATTTCTGGTCTGCTTTTGAAATCTTAGTAGAAGTAATCAGTTGATACTGCGAACAATTATTGTACGTGAAATGACACGACATGTACTCCAGAGATTGTAATACCATTACGGCAGTTTACCAATTAAATGCGAATCTTCGCCTCAAATTGTTACCGGAATTTATTTTCATATTATTTTGTAATAGTGTATAAGACTCAAATAAAATGTTTTATTATTATATGAATTTTTATTTCGCATTCAATGCTTAAAAAATTATCTGTACTTAATGGGTATACCGATCGTGTTTGAAAAAATTACCAACAACAAAAAAGAAATCGTTGAATTTGCAATCGCTTATCTAAACGTCATTTTTTCATCAAAACGACGGTAATTTTTCACAGAATCATTCGTCAATGGACTCACATTTATGGTAAAAAGAAAAAAAAAAATTCCTGATGCACACCTCCTTCGATTACGTCACTGGTGTCAGGGTTAAAGAGAAAAACACATTTGCTCTAAACCCTTTTCTCCGAAGCCTGTCAACATGTGTGCATCGCTGAAAGGCGACCCATTGTTCCGAAAGGGCGCGAAAGTGACAGGAAGCCGCAGAGCACAAAATAGAGCTTCTCTTGTTGTCCTTTTGGGGCAGACAACTGCACTCGAATGATCATTGAAGACAGGCGGAGAGAAAAAAGAGGCTTATTTGTTTTCGGAGAAGGATTTGATGCATTATTTTCAGTGATAAAAACCGTTATAAATAAATAAAACTGCATACCATTTTAACTTACATAGACAGATAAACCCTTTAAAAACTGCCGCGTTATGAAAATCTCATATAAATAAAGAATTAGTGAAAATACGGAAGACAAGCTGCAAAAAAAAAAAAAAAAAAAAAAAAATTAGAAAGTAATCAATGATACTTGATAATTAAAGTTCTGTCAACAACGAAAGTTTGTTTAATTCTAGCTGAACTCCCAACAGTCATCTCGTCGAGGGGGAGGAGGGAAATCCCTAATTGGATTCAAGATAGCAACAAATGGTCCTCCTTCACTGTGATCCGAGCCTCATAAATTCATCTATATATGAATCGAAGTGGTGGTGCGTGGCTCCCCCTGTTTTTTATTACAGCATTTGATCGAGCTCTACAGTCATACTTTTTGTTTATGCACATCAGCCTTCGTATCAAAAGAGTTAGAAAAGTACTTAACAGTTCGCAGTTTCAAATTCTTCAGTTTCATGAGCTCATTCAGTCTCATGAGAAAAAAAAATAGTGGATCCTTTTTCAGCGTTTTTTTAATTTGAAAAAAGATAGTCGCCTTTTTATCAGATACTCGAACAATGAAAACTCTCTTGCCACAATATTCCACTTTAAAATGCTACAGCTTGTTCCTTTTCAAGTGTTGTGACATATTACGTCCATTAATACACTTTTTTTCAAACCAGGATTCTGTACCTTTGAAAATACTCAACTGCATTCTGCTCTGTAGCGAGGGGTCCCAATTTTGTATCATTTCTTCCCAAATGTAAAATGAGTATACATTTCCATTATAGGTCAAGTATCGCATATTTGGTCGACAGGATTTTATACAAAAACCTTAAGGAAAAGATACTTAGTAAAGAATTTTTTTCTTCAAAAGTATTACGAATTCATGAGCATTTAATGTTTCTTATTTATGTACTCAATAGAGATTCTAACTATTATATCGTTATCGAGTTTTGCGATACAGTTTTCAATTGTATTATCTTTGAACAGTAAATGTACCATGATTAATTTTAAAATAGACTCAACTCTTTTTCATGTACATTTTATCTTTAAAAGTCTTTCGATGCTCGCTCCTCATATTATTTTAAACTTAACATTTTGTGCGAAATCTGTAGATTTAAAAGACCATATCAAGAAGAAAATAAATGTGCAAATTTTAAGTATTATTATCGCATCAGTGGCCATGTTGGTGATGGACCCGATAGCTTTTGATCACGATCAAGTAATGAAGATGACACCTAAGCTGATATCTTTACCTCTTAATACCATTTAAAAGTGAAAGCTTAGAGAATTACTTAGAAGTAGATTGAAAGCGTTGATTGTGCTTAATAAATTTTGATTCACGATCTGCATCTCATCAATTTTCTCTCTCTGTTTACTTTTTCTTTCTGCAGTTTTCTTGGTTCCCTTCCGGTGTCATACAAGTAATTTTCGAGGAAAAAGATTATTTTTTGTTTAAAAGTACTTCATTGATAAGTATGAATTTTTTTTCGTTACTGACAAGCATACTCTTAAAATGTTTATCAAATTAATATATATATATATATATATATATATATATATATATATATATATATATATATATATATATATATATATATAGGTCATGAGTTGAGCAACGGTTTAATGATTATAGTTGAAAACACGAACTTTGTTTTGATTGATTGTCTATTAAAGTCCTACTTAGAAGCAACACAAGAACTATTGGCGACAAACCTCGTAATTTCGCGGTCAAGTGACGAGTTCATTTATGATTAATTTAAGATTAATTTAAATGTATTCATTTGTAATTTAAATGCCCTTTTGTGGATCTTTTCTGTATATCCATGAACCAAGAGTGGAATCCGATCCACGATGTCTGGGTTCGTTTCCACGGGACCCTGACAGAGGTCACCGAGTTACGCACACACACACACGTCGGCGGTGCCGCCACAGAGACAGACATATGTTCAACCCCACACACATCTGTTTTCTCAACTCTAATGTAACCACAGAATACATTTGAAAGTCCTTTTAGTCAACAAGGGTTCAACAAAAAAAAATTGTCTCGGGCTCATTACTTAATGGTTTTCGAGATCAAGAATTTTTTTTTTAAAATTATTATTAATTTAATATATATACTTGACAGCATGTTTCTTGGTGTTTGTTTGTCCTACTTATTACTCTTTACCATTGATCACATGACTTTTTTTAGGTTGCTTCACTGATATGAGGAAATCATCAAACAATATTTACTTTTTCAAATTAGTTTTACGGCGATATTTGAAATTAAAAAAAAAGAGAACTTTTCACCATTTTTTCAGTGTTTTTCAGCAGGCGTTTCAACTTTCCTCAAATTTTTTTCACTCCAAAGATGCTCATTTTAATGAGTTATTTAACACAAAGTGATTATTTGAAATAGGTTTACAAAATGACGGAGCTTTTCATTAGTTTTTGTTCCAGAAGAAATTTAATATAAAATTGAATGTTAATTGTTGATGTGTTGATATAAAATTAAATGTTTAATTGTTGATGTGTTGCTTCAGTATGCAAATCCGCATTCGTAATCAAACCAACCAAAAAATTTGGGATAGGTTTAAAAGGCTTAAAAAAGAACTAGGAAAAATAGCAATGAGTAGATTTAAAAATAAATTTTTAATTGCAAATTTAATGAGGAAATTTTTGGCTTCCTTTCTCTCCGTCTATGAAGATTACAGCTTCGCTACACATAGGCGCATATTACATCACGCACTCACCACCGCTAGTGAGGATAACGGGTACTCCAGATAGTACAATATGTACAAATTCGGAAAGTGCAAAAGACTATATGTCAAATCAACATAACAAGAAGATAACTTTAAACAGCCAATGGGATTTCATAGGCTCTAGATTCAATAGGTTAGTCTTTCCCAAATTTTTCCCCCGTGACCAGGTTTTTTTCAAGATTCTCTTTCGTGACACACACTTAAAACTTATTGCTTATTTTGAGATGTGTAGGTAAAATGAAACACCCTTTAGGAAAGTCTATAAATCGCATAAACTTAAATAATTTCTTATCTGAAATTATTACAAAAATAATTACAAAAAAGAAATTTTAATAAGATTAAATTATTGGTGTAAAGTGTGAAACTTTTTCTTGCTAATTAAAAACTTCTTGTTTGGAGGAAAAGATTATAATTGAATTTTCAGATTCGATTCTATTTCTAATTCTGTTTCTATTTTCATTTCTTAGGAAATAAATATTGAAAATCAGGTTTCATACATATAAGTCATAATAAAAAGCATCAAAAATTTTACAGCATTTTCTGCCATAATTAGTAACTCTCGACGACACAACAACCAAAAATTCATCAATAGTATTCTCTTGCAAAATGCCTTTGAGTGATGTTTCACAAGGCAATGCAATTTAAGATTCCTTGCAAATTGTCTTGTTCAATTAGCAAAGGTTCCTTGATATAAGCTGAAATCTCGTCCGCCAATGAACTCATTATTCAATTCTATTAGATCAATAAGAGTAAATTACCAGCTTTGTAATTACCAGCTTCCTCACGACCTGATCACCCATTGAATTTTTCCTTAGAAACTACAATCTTCTTTTTAAGACAGTAGTGTTGTTACCCTATAAGATGAAATTTAAAATATTGAAAAAATCAAAAATATTAATATAAGATATTCCGCATAACTATGGTATAATGAAGTAAATGCGGAACGACCCAGCATTTTTCTTTTCAACTAGGCTAGTTCCTGTGGAATGAGTATCCCGGAACAGTCCTAAAAATTAAAATTATCAAATAACTTATTCAGTAAATCACCTCTAAATTTTAAAATAAACTCGGCAATATTCAAAATGCTTTTCTTCGGGAAATAGAATGTATATTTCTCTGATAATACTGAACCATATTTTTACAAAAAAAATTTGCTGTTTAGTTTAATTTCTGCTTAATTTTTGCTATGGTACGGTGCTTCGCACCTACCGGCATCAAACCCAGCTTTCTGTGGCGTAAGGATGGAAGAATTTTCCTGCCACTGTTAGCTGTTAATTTCCCAAGGAAAGTAATTCCGATAAATGATAAGGTACTTCTCTCTCGACCAATGAGAATTCACGCTCTCGGTTCTTTACTGAAAGGGGAACACAAACTCTTCACTTCACCTATCCTTATACACTTCTTGCTTAAGTTGGAAATTTACTCAACTCTCTTTATTCCCTGTGTCCTGTCCTCGTACTTTATCGGAGAATAATTTGTCCTAAAATTCTAATAAATATTTTTAAAATTTTGTAAACAGTTCTTAAATTCTTTTAATAATTCAGTTACCAATTATTTGTTCCGTTTAATTATTTGCATTTTTATTTAGAAAAATCTCGATTTTTAATTCAGAAACACATAAACGCAATGAGTATTTGGAAGAATTGCAAAGTTATCAAAATTATTGTTAGATTGGAGATAAAGAACCGTAAGGCTCATAAACTCAAAATTCACAATGAACACAGTATAAGGTAGCGACTCACTATTTGGGAAAATCCTTCAATAGACACGAGTATCTAGTCTTGCGAGGACGGTATTAAAAATTTCGATAGACAATGATAGTTAAAAACCCATCTTCCTTTTAAAAAGAAAAAACAAAGTATTCTGTAAAAAGTTCACGATTCGATTTGTCCGCGGAACAATTCAGTCGTGACGTATCTCATTTTCCTCCACCCCAGGTCAAATCGAAGCCCGTCTGGAATCCGATCGGGTAAACTGAATAAATAATAAGCGAGTGGTGGGTAAATAAAGTTTCTCCGTCTCCCCTAATGGTGCGTTGCGAGACAAATAAAAAGAGAAATAGACAATCGATACGAGACCTCTGGTGGCACCCCCGGGGAATCGATTCTCTTTCTTTGTTACTGCTTCATCTTTGCCCCCCCCCCCTTCCCTTTCTTATCTCTCGCGCTGGTGACGCTGTTGAGTTTATTTCCGGTTCGAGATGGGGTCTTAATCAGGGAGAGGCTTCCGATATGATTCGATTTGATTTATGACGGTCTTAAGGCTGCTCCGTGGCGTTATTAAAGGTTTTGACAAAATGAGTTTAGGAGCAAATCTCTCTCTTCGCCCGACGTCTGAGTCGATAATTAAGAAATTTAAGAGGCTCTCCTTTTTATCCCTATCGTGTTATATTAATTTAAAATGAATGAGTTTTAGACATCATTCTCGATAAAATTAAAATATTTATGAATAATAAACACACCAACGTTTAATACGAGAGTGCTTCAAAAAGTGCATTTTTTACGACATATGACGTTGTTAAAGGAAGCACGTGTTACCACTGCGTGCTGCCATCTGTTAAAAGATGACGAAACAAATTGGACACTAATTAATATATTTGTTTTGAATTGACAGCCATTTTCTGCCAAATCAAAATAAGATTGCTGTCGCTTCGAGTTTGCACTGTCGTTGCGATGTTGATTCTACAGTATACATCGGGAACCAAGCAACAGTCCAAATGATGGATTGTTTCCGGTGAATCTGCTCCAAAGAAGGTAAAGGGGGCCAGATAAGTGATGGCGGTTACTTTTTGCGATGTGAAAATCGTCATACTCATGAACTTCACTGAAAAAGGAAAACAATCAGAAGATATACTACAACGAGTTACCCCATTCCCGTATTCCGTTCCTCATACGAGTGGATTTTGAATCACCCTCGAATGCCTATTTATACCGTAACTGGTCAAAAGACTGGTATATACATGAAATATTTATACATCATTATTATTATTGATGTTCCTTTTTTTTTTTTGGGGGGTGTTCTCCCGGGCCGGCCCTATTCCTTCGGAAAAGAACCGTATTTTCTCTATAAAGATAGAACACATGGGAAAATAAAATGCTTTACATAAAATTCTACGAAAAATAAAATGTTCTAAGCAAAGATAGACTGCAATGTCATGTACGCCAGAGCTATGAGTTGAGGAGGGTAATCTTTCTTAGCAGAGAGTACAAAAGCTAAAATCGCTCTCATTTATTGTGTGAATAAAGTTTTGTATGAAATCCGTTAATTGATCCTGATATTTCTTGCAACAGACCAAAACACAAATGTTTTTTCTATTAAAAAAAAAAATTGCAACTGTTCTTTTGTTTCTGTTGCGATCCTGGCATCCTGTATATTACATCACTGCGGTTTCAATTGCGATCTTGAATTATGATCAAGCCATCTTTCAATATATTTTTCAACATTAAAAAGAGACATTTGAAAATTAATAATTCCCAAATAAAGAAATAAGAAAAATAAAGTTGCATTTGCACAAATTTTTGAACGGAATTAGATTGTATAATTTTGCATAATGCTCCCGTGGTTACCATTTCAAATAGATATGGGATTTACGACTGTTTTTCTTCTTTGACGTTGATGTATTTCTACGTGCGCCTAGAGTGTGAGCATTCCTGTAGTATTAATCATGGAAACCTTTTAAGTTGCTTGGAAAGGATGGAATTTTTATAGCTTGCTGTCCTTAGTATTGTGGTCACGGTAGCTTGGTGGTCATGATCGCGGACTCGCGACCGGCGGTTTTCGTTGAGTTGTGTGTTCTAGCCTTAATTCCACTTAAGACTCGCCGAGCAGCCAGGGATAATGCACGTTAAGTCTGTCGGGACCCAAAGTCCTTTCATTGGCATGGTGGGAAAGCTTGGAGAGGGGGGGGTACCAGCTCAGATATTGTCCTTGTCACTTGACCGAGGTTCAAAATTACGAGGTCCGTCGCCATCAGCCTTCATGTTGCTTCTAGTGCGACATTAATAAAACCTATTAATCGGCAGGTGGTTGTTGCGAATGGTGGTGTAAGTAGAGGTAAAGATTTTTTTTTTTTTTTTTTTTTTTTTTTTTGGAGGATTGTATATAGTGAAATTTAGTGAGACGAGAGGAAGCTTTTCAATTGGTTGTCCGTATAATTGCTTATTAAAATTTAAGTAAAGTGGGATGAGTCCGGTAAAGGGTTTGCATGAATAATTCATGCAGTAAAGAAATATGATTAATTCCTAAAACAAAAGATTTATGAAAAGTACAAAAGTTAAAAATTGCACAGATTTATACAAAAGTGAAGCTGATTAAAGTGGGACATTCAAGTCTCAGAGAATTTATCTGGGTCTTTTATTATTATGATAAATTTAATATCTCTCAAAATTTTTGCTATTGATTCTTTCAATGTTAAGACTTGAAGAAAGTAATAGAAATTTTTTTAATATATTTACGTTAAGTAGTAATTTAAGAGCTCCAAGAAATTTTCTTTTGCACATGAATCATCTAGCTTTGCAATTATTCTTATGGGTGAACCTTGAGCATTTTCGAGAATTTGATTGTTGGTTTTAACAGTGTAGCCCCAAACCGGACATTAATTTTGAACCTTGAACAGTTGGCAAGGTCGTCACCTCAACTGGCATCCCTTTCTCCAAACCACGCCACTGCAACGTAAGAATTTAGAGCCCTGACAGATTTAGCGTGCATCATCCCCTCTACACAACGGATTTTCAATTGGAATAGGATGGAGCACTCGGTTAGACAAGCGTCGTGGTCCGTTGGCTCGATGTCCGTGGCCTATAGAAGAGTGGTCATTCTTACGAGTTCGGGGCCTGCTTTGTTTCCTTCGGGCCGTGATTTCGAATCTTGATACCACTAACGATTACCGTTTTTCGGTAATAATGCACATTAAATCTGTAAAGGTTCCTAGTCCTCAAGTGGATGTGATGAGGTAGTTTGGAGAGAGGATGCCAACTGAAGTGCCCTAGTCACTAGACCGAGGTTCAAAATTACGAGGTCTTTCAATAGTCCGCAAGTAGTTCTTAAGTGTGATGTCAATAAACATTTATGAATATCAATTGTATAATATTATGATTTAATCAATGAGCTCCATGCCAAGACAATTCAACTACCATAGTCTGGTGGTTCTTAAAACAAGAGTATACATTATGTAACTTTAGTGGGATATTAGTTCAAATAAAAATAAGAGTCAATTATGAATTTTTTTTTTCTATTAAAGTCGTGTTAGAAGTTTGATAAAAGCTTTTGAGAATTGTTCTTGCAAATCCATCTCTTAAAAGCCACAGAACTATAATCATCCGTAGCTGGCACTTAATTCTAAATTTCACACTATCCTACACCTTAACAGGCCTATCTTCTTTACGTAAGTGTGGGATTTACTACAAAAATTCCTATATAATGTTTTCTTTCTGTAATGGTATGTTTTGTCTTTTGATAATACAATGGGAGTGTTTTGTCTTTTGCCCTCCCTCTTTTACCCAACACCCTAGCGATATTTCTTTATTTTCTAGCCTCCTCATCAAAAGCCAATTTGCCTTTACGTCTAGATGAGGAATATATTATATTTGTAACTATTACTAACATGATACATCTAGTTACTTGTGAAGGAACGAGTGTTCGAAGTAACTCTGCTTACTTTGGCATTTTTCCAATAAAACGCGTCAACTAATCTTCCATTTTTGTTCAATATTTCCTTGATTCAAGTAGTCACGGTAGCCTAGTGGTCATGATCGCAGACTTGCGGTTGGCGGTTTTCGTCGAATCGTGGGTTCGACTAAAGACCCACTGTGTAGATGCACTTTAAATTTGTCGAAGCTCAAAATCCTTCCTTGGGGTAGGGTGGAAGTTAGGAGAGGGGAGTGCCAGCTCAGGTGTTGTCCTCGACACTTGACCGAGGCTGAAAATTATGAGGTCCGTCGCCAATTTCTTGTGTTACATCTAGTGCGATATTCATAAAACCAAAACTTAAGTATTGATTAAATCACTCCTCTAAAAAGTTCAATCGGTACTCATGGTTACTTGCAAATGAACGAGTGTAAGACTCAGTTTGGTTAAATATGATCCCTTTTTACCAATAAAACTAGTCAAATTATTTCTATTTTAAGGATTTGTTCAATCACTTTCTGAGTTCCTTTTACACAATGTAGCATAGTCAAAAACAAAGTATTGATTGAATTATTCTTCTTAGATATTCCAGTTGATTGAAAAAATCAGAAAACTGATGTTAAACTCTTTAGTACATATTTAAATGTTTAATGAACCATTCAAAGGTTTGAAATGCCTTTGCTAAATGATCGTCTGGGAATTTTTTTTTTTTTTTTTTTTTATCACTTAAAGAGAGGAAAAAACGATTGAAGGAAGGGAATGGATACATAGCAACCAGTTTTTATTATTGATGTTGAAACAGTTTTGTCATAAAAAAAACTCATCTTATTACTAAATGACCATTGAACAGGCTCATGACGGTTTTATCGTTTCATTTAAATATTTAAATCCATTTGATCAGTTTTTGGAAAAACTGTTGCTTCAAAATTGATTTGTTTGAGTAAGGTGTTACGTCCATTTTTATTTTCTGAGCAACTTAAAAAAATGTTCAAAAGATATGTTACAAAATGTATGTGTAGATCCATTGAATGAATAAATTACCATATATTTTATTAATTTGGAAACATCTTTATGTACTTTCCGGAAGTAGATTAACTACATTGAAAAACGTTTAACACAAAAACGCATAACATGAAAATTCTGTTGTCACGAAATAAATACTACGTTCCCGAAAAAATACTATGTAATTTCTTATATATTTTTCTTTTAATACGAAATAAAATTCCGGAAAAGAATTCGGTAATTTTGTGTCAAAATCGTTTTTTTTTTTTTTTTTTTTTTTAGTTTCCTCTCTAATATTGTACACTAGTGAAGAAATCGCTATTTAACTTAAATTAAAGATGAAGCATATGTAAGGCATCACAAAAAATATGTGCAGGTAATTAGACGCGAATTTGAATGGCGAAATAAATAAAACAATGGACGGTACTGAACAATTAATCGATAATTTGATTAAGAAAAAAAAGAACGTGTTTTTTATTTTAAAAATGTATAACTATTTGAAGTGTAACCAGTGTATATCTAATATTATGTGTTGGTCTATATATACGTAGATTTTTAATGTATGTACTTACAAGTGTGTATTTTCACAAGAAATCGAATGAATGAAATTGAGCAACATCGAAATTATTGGAGAATTTCTTTTTGCATACCCATCACTTAACACGAAAAAAAAAAAATCTATCTCCTCAGTTTCGTGCTTGGCGCTCCCATTGAATGTTAACTAAATTCTAACTTGACTTCTGTTATAATTTGGAAATTCAGTCGATGAAGTACTTAGATGTGATGCCATCTTCGTGGTCGCTGTAACCGAGGGGTTATGGTCGCAAACTTGAGGACGGCGTTGTTTATGTCGAGTCATGGTTTCTGGTACCAATGCCATTCAAGATCCAGCTTAGCGCGGGTCGGATGCAATATAAATTTGTCGAGGCTTGTAGTCCTCATGGGGTGTGAAAGTTTAGGAAGTGGCATGCCTACTCGACATTATCGTCACTTGACCGAAACTCAAAATTATGAAGTGCGTTGACAATAGTGTTGCTTTTAAGTGTGATGTTAATAAATGATCAATCAAATTAATCGATTGGGGGTCATTCACACTTATCTGGCTTTCATTTGAAGTTACTGCGAGATAAATTGAAGTTGAGGAACCTTTGAAGCGCGAGATAAATTCAAACTAGCTGTAACATTTTTACTCGGTTAATCATTAACTATATTTTACGAAATAATTTTATTGCTATAACAATACACTGTTTGTATAAAGAAATTATTCGAGGGTTGTCTAGAAAGTAAGTAGTACTGACGATCAAAGAGAATTCTTTTCTACAAACCTGATCGTTCAAGATCAAAATCATAGAAAAAGAATGTACGCTTGTTTTCCTGAGTCGATTAAAAAGTCATAATGAAGTGTTGTGTTGAAATGTCTGTTTCAATTCCTAATCCCTGCAGTTGAGGAACATAATCCCGTTTCTTCTTGCGAAGGGAAACGCGATATTCCACATTTTTAACGAAACAAGAACGTTTTATGGAGATGACGTCACGAACCGTACTAATTAGCACAAGTGGGGGCATCGTTATAAAGTTGGAAAATAAATAAAAAAAATATAATGTAATATTAATTTAAAATATTTGTCTCGGACCGAAAAATCAGGACCTCAATTTCTAGGAGCCGTGAAGAGATTTTCCTCATAGAATTGTTGCCCCGGGGAAGCATTTAAAGCCTGCGGTATTGAGAAACCCTGAAAGAACTACGGAGGGCGATATCGATCAAAAGAAAGATGTGAACCAGGAGAGTGTGCTTGTTACGTGAAAATGGCTGTCCTCACAAAGCAACTCTTGGATTCCTTCGTTTAGGACATCATTCACCATCTCTCTCACAGACCTGTTTGTTTCTGTTTCGGTTTTATTAAAGTCGCACTAGGAGCAACACGGGGAATTGGCGATGGATTACGATGGACCTCGTAATTTTGAACCTCGGTCAAGTGACGAGGACGACACTAGAGCTGGCAACCCCTCTCTCAACTTCCACACCACGCCTTTGGGGGGGGGCTTTGAGCCCCGACAGATTTAGCGTGCATCAGCCCCGGATACACGGCGGGTCTTAAGTGGCACCAAGGATCGAACCTACGACTCGATGGAAACCACCAGCCACGAGTCGCTAGGATATCCACTAGGATATCCTAGCGACTTATTGCCTGATCCACTAGGATATCGCGGCCTCTTACAGATCTGATCTGGCAAATTCAGATTTTCATCTGTTCACTTCTTTTAAATCGTTTATGGGAGGAAACAGGTTTGCGATCACCAGCGATGTCCAGAATGATGTCAAACAATAGGCCAAATAAGTGGAAAGAAAAACTTATTCAAATGGGTGTAAGAAAGGTCATCCGTCAGTTGATAAAGTGTTTTGTGAAAGAAGTGATTATTATGTCATGTATTTTTGAAAAATTAGCAAATTCATACATTACCTTTTTGATTTTTGAGAAATTATTTTCTGGGCAATTTCCGTAATAGCATTGATGCATCTAACTTCTCAACTGTGTAGATGTAGAATGTACGGGATAAGTCAGTAAGAGGTCACAAAAGCCAATTTCAGAACAAGAAAAGTATATTTACTGGAAAAAGACATTTATTTCTCAGCATAATTGTCTTATAGTTTGATTCATTGATCTAATTTCTTAATGAATTTTCCAATACCTGCTGCATAAAAACCTTCAGACTGCGGCCTCAGGAATTATGTGTATCACGTACTGCGTCTGCACCAGTCATGAAACATTTGCCGTCCACTTGCAATTGAAGCGAACCAAATAGGTGATAATCATTTGGAGCTAGGTCTAGACAATATTGTGAACGTTGAAAAAGGTGCCACTGAACATCTTCAGTTTTCTTTTAGGCGCGAAGCTTGGTATTCTCGTTATGGAACAAAGTTCTTGAAGTCGATATATCTGGATATTTCCTCTGAATTGCATTCCGAAGCTTCAATAGCGGGATGCTGTTACAGTTTCAGCGCGTTCCAGGAAATAAGCGAGCAAAACTCCTGGAGAATCCTTAAATATTGTCAGCATAATCTTACCAACTGACGGCACGAGCTTGAATTTACGTTCTAAAGTTGAAAAAGGAGGCTTCTATATCATTTGGGATCTCTTTGTTTCGAGTTCATAGTGATTAATCTATGTTTCATCTTCGTCACCTATTGACATATATGGAAACGATTTACTACTAATTCTCGAACTCTAGTAATTCCTACTATTAATTCCCAGTTTGTAATCTACTTACTGACTTATCGCCGTATAGTAAAAGTTGGATACTGGAAATGACCTGAATGTGTGTGTGTGCCGAGTTGTTTTCATAACAAAACAACCAATTAAGCCGATGGCCGATTGAAGTGAAGCCACTCGAGAGAACATCTTCTGTATTCTTTACATGATAAAAAGTAGAAGCCTTCCATTCAATTACTTATGCACAACAACAAAAAAATTACAACAATTTTGCATGATGGATGGTGATTGTGAATATCTTCAGACAGGCGAACATATTTTGCGAACGCTGTATATCATCAGGCAGCAGCGCAAAAAAAAAGTTAAAATACGCACACAAGATTCTTTTGAATTTCTGGATTCCTTTTTCATAATTTTGTTTTTATATGTCGGTTACCTCTCTCCTCCTCCCCTAGAAAAACAAAATGAAAAAGAACGAGGAGCAAAATTCAGTGCAAGAAAATCTTTTCTAAATCCATTTTCTTTGGAACTGGATTCTTTTTGTTGATCCCGAAATCTTCCAATCTCCGGAATTCCCTCCGGTCGATTCTTTGGGGAGTCTGCGGTTCTTGCAGACGATATTTGGAATACACCCTTCCCTCCACCTATTCCTGCGAAGATTTCCAGTCTGTTCTAACTTCATTTCCGTATTCTGCTAAAAGCAAACGCTAATAAAACATCGGTGCCGGCAATTGGAGGGTTCTTCCTCCGAGAGAAACGTATGGCATGCATTTTTCATGATGGCTATACGTGTGATTCGCAGGATTTTCAGCATTATCTTAAGGAGTTGTACTTATACAAAAAAAAAAGTTTGGAATTTTTTTTTTATTCTAAAAAAATTAAGTTTGCCGATTGCTTGTCTTTTGCCATACATGGGCGCCTTTTATAAACGCAATCCAGCTATTGTAGCTTTTTATATTGATCATTTGTTTATTAATTCACACTTTCTAGAAACGCCAGGGATACTAGCAACGGACCTCGTTATTTTGAACCACGTGAACAATACCTAGGTGTTGGCACTCCCCT